>CM034150.1:837303723-837813209 GCA_019776745.2 Taxus chinensis
TTCCTATCCACATTCCATTCTCAAGTCTTGCAATCGTTTTCTTACGCTGCACAACTCTTTTTCCACATTGCCCTAAGCAAGAGCTTTGCCATGGCCTTTTCATAATCACATTGACCCACCACTCTGACCTGCTATTTGCCCCTCACCTCTTGTCCTTCCTAAGTAATTGGTTCAAATTGCAAACTCAGATTGCCTACATTTATGCCCGCCTCCATGAAGTTTCATTATGCTGGGTATGAGCATATGTTCTCCCTAGAAACTGATATTCTTGCAATTAGATATAATGATGTAAAGCTTATGGACTTAACAGAGTCTTGGGTTAGGATGTGCGATGGATATAGAACATCATTGGCCGAACACATCAATGACAGTGGATTGGCTCACGTAGCTGGATTACCAAACTCTGTCCAATGTGCAGACACAGTCCTAACTTGTGCTCGTTGCTTTGATCTAGAGACAAAGGAATTGAAAGCTTCAGATGGTCAGGTACTCACTAAACTAGATGCTCATCATATCATTGTTGCGCTTGGATTCAAGCCTTCACAAGATGACAAAATAATAACTTTGAAAATGGCACAAGAAGAGTTTGATGAGAACTCAGACAAATATTTAGGTATGGTTGCCAAGTCTTGGTTGAAAGGAAAAAAAGGACCCTCTAAACTGCCCAAAAATCTATACAGGTCAGATTTCTCGGAAGAGCTTTCTGATATGATCACTCTACTTGCTAGAGTCATGGGGCTAGGAACAACATGATAATTTCACAACTGGATGTGCACATTTATCAATATCATATGTGCAGGAAAGGAAAGGATTGATTGAGGAGAGATAATAAGTGAAAATATATGCCAATAATTTACTCAGTTGTTGTGGAAGTCTAAGTCATGCTCCAAAGTTCCCGGTCACCTTGCAAAGGTCTAATCCATGCCACGAGGGTCTACCGATGCCACAAAGGTCCACTAAAGCGTGATGATTTGCATCCGGCTCACTTTGTATGGGTCCGTTGGGCCCTGTTTTTGTAACATTACATAGCTTTAAGAGTCTTGATGGGTAGCATTTAGCTAAGCTCGAAAATGTCTTTGGCTAGCTTGCATGCCTATATAAACAAACCCATAAACCTTGAAGTAAAGCCATAGAATTGGTGACAAGAGATAGAATGCAGAAATTGTGGGTTATTGGACATTCAGTGATGGCACAAATTCTCAAAGTGAGACTACCGGATTGTGATTGTATGCATCTCTTAGGACATTGTTGAGGTTGTATCATTCATGATTAGTTGGGGTATGTGTATTCTTTTGTGAATCAATTATAAAGTTGTAATCCTGTGTTGTATATTTGGTACTGTTTCGTGCGTATCTCTTGGGGCTACGTAGTTGAAGGTTGCTCTTAATCGGGCTCCTTGAATGCATCTAGGTCGATACCTCACCAAGGGTATGTTCTCCTTGTGCATTTAGATATGCTTTCCATCTTTGATGTCAACTACTTGCATTCTCCTCTTACTACTTCTTATCTCCTTGCTTCTCACTCTATTACTTGAATATGTCACTTTGCTTTTCTTTATTATCCCACCTTTCAATCCACCTTTGACATCTTATCCCCCTTGGGTACATATAGCCATTGACCTATTTTTGAGCACTTTGGTAATTTATTTCCATAATCTATTGTGTGGCTTACCTTTGAAACCTCTCCCTCTTGGGTTCATCACACTGCTTTACAAATATCTAACCACCTTACCATCTACATCATTTCCACCTTTCATGTACCTAGTTTTACTTTCTTGTTTTGTACCTAGTTAGATATGTTTAGCAGAATTTTACATTCACATATTTTGATTATTATTTAATGTACTAATGCGGTACTAACATCTTATGTTTCCTTTTATAACCTCTACTACATTGTGTTCTATGCTTGTTAGGTTTATACTTGCTTCTTAGCTTTACCACTGCCCCTTGGCTTTTACCTACCTTTCCTCTTATATACCTCTACATGCCTATTTTATTCTTTTTACAAGATTGTTAGTTTGGTTGATCCATTTCCGGAGTAGCAACTCACAACCTATGCTTTTTATAGGATTGTTAGTTTTGTTGATTCATTTCCCGATTAGTACCTCACAATCTTTTTTTATTACATGGTTGTCTGTTCGGTCGATTCATTTCCCGACTAACACCTCACAACCTATGCTATTTACAAGAATGTTAGTTCGGTCAATTCATTTCCCAACTAGCACCTCATAACCTATTATTTTAGAGGACTGTTAGTTAAGTCAATTCATTTATTAAAATGTAAGGCTTAGTTATTAGTGATAGTTTAATGTTAGTTAACTATTAAACTAATAAATGGTTGAAACTACTTCAACCATTTTGTAACCATCTTTCACATAATAAAATGACAGACGCACAATGACAATGTGTGCATTCTGCTCTCTTTATATCTTCCTTGTGCACGTCTTCCAACATTGGTATCAAAGCAAACCCTACTCAAGGGGTTTATAAATCGAAATTACAGTCACAGGCTCGAGGGAAAAATAAAGCATAGAAGTAAATCGCGAGTTTCACAGGAGAAAAACACGGTTGATTCAAAGGGGAAATCACATACAACCAGTTGCCATTGATATGCTGATTGCAAAACGCGATTTCAGTAAGTCATGAGGGTCTGGATGAAGTCGCAGAGGGCTGGACAAAGTCGTAAGGATTGGACAGTCTCTAAAACGAAGTCACAAAAGCCAAGCAAGGCCTTCAAAGTGGTTACGAGGGAAAACTAAGTGGTCATTTACCGGTCGTGAATTAATTCTCCATTAAACACCATTCATAATAGTCGCAATCTGAAGATAATACCATACCAGCGAGGGCACGTGAGGAAGCAGGGAGAAATCCTAACCGTGAAGGAAAAATGCTAGTTGTGAATCTCTATGCTAGGGCATGGAACGAATTTCAGATTGTTTTATCTGCTAGGGCACATGACAGATTTCAGATTGTTTGTTTTACAGTTGTGGAAGGGTTTCATTGTCTCAGAATTTCAAGACATTCGAAGTGGCCTAGGGCACTATCCGGGTATTCATTCTTTTCAATATTCACATATTTTTCCAGTCTAAATAAATATTTAAAAAATGGATTTTTCTTTTCAAATAGACAAATATTTTGGGTTCAATTTCCACACTTGGAAAGTTAAAATCTAGATGCAATTAATATACAAAAAATTGTGGAATACAACTAATGGAAAAGAAAAACCACCCACTTATGTTGCTAAATTGTTAGATTGGGAAAACCGCGATGATAAAAAGAAAGCTATAATTGGGCTTGCTCTTTTTGACTCTGAACTCCATATAGATTTAGATAATTCGGCCAAAGAAATCTTGGATAACCTGAATAAGTTGTTTGGGGCAAAAGTAGTGAACGCCAAATTTTCTTTAAAGCTTCAATTGTTTCGATTCAATATGGCCAATGATGTTACTATGTCCAGTCATATAAACAATCTAAGATTTCTTCTTAGACAGTTGGCAGAGGTTAAAGCTCCGGTAGATGATGAAGACTCTAAAGCCATTTTGTTAAAAAAATTTCCCTCTTCATATAGTAATGTCATTTTTACTCTCAATCATATGCCTTAACAAAGCCTGGAAGATATGATTTCAGCTCTCTTGGCTGAAGAGAAGAGAACTGTGGATGATATAGAAGGTAAATCTTCACATGAAAGTGCACTATACTCTCGCTTGAGAAATAATAACAGAAAATCAAATAAAGACATCAGGCAAGTTGATTGTTATTATTGCAAGCAAAGAGATCATATAGTCTGGAATTGTTGTATTCGAATTAATGATGTTCTCAAAGGAAAACTCAAAGATCATCTGAAAGAAGCAAATGTGGCCTTTGTTGACAATCCAACAGAGGCTGAAGATTTTGTTTGTAATGTCCCCTTTTCCACGCTAGTCACTATTAAGGCCTTGGGCCCATTCCACCTTTCGTGGTCTTCAAGGAAGGAATACAAGGGAGGTGAACATTGCCATAATTGTAAATTAATTTCCTTATTATTTTAACTACTAATTATGGTTTGGAGTGATTCAATTAAGTGAATGGCAAACGAAAAAGGAAGTGCTATCTTCATCTCCATTAAGGTCGGTCTTCTTGAGAGCTGCAAGGGAGATAAAGAAATATTCTTGTATGAGGTTGGTTTTCTTAAGTGAAGTGAAGATTAAGAAGTGCATTTCCCCTTCATTAAGAGGTCGACCATGAATATTGGGCTTTTAATTCACCCTTTCCGCCAAGAAGGGATACTTAAGGATGCTCAAATGAAGGAGGACATCATCATTCATTCATCTATTTTGACATTTACTTGGAGTAGAGCTAGTGTAGCTTTTCTTCTTGCCATTGAAGCACAAAAACCCTTCCTTGGTCACCCCTTTGAGGACGAAAACCCTCATTAGATCCTATTGGGGATGAAAACCCTCGATAGTCACAACTCTTGGGGATGACAACCCTCATTTGTTGCATTGGTGGCTTCATACTGGAGTCACAAGCAGACTGAATTGGAAGATTTTTGGAACAAGGCATTTATCCGTGTATAGGGCACTTCTACTTTAGCTAGGGCATTTTTTAGGGTGCTGGCACCCTTCCTTCTTTAGAGCGACCCACCTGGGAGGGTTGGGATCATTCTTGAAAGGGTTTCTATGGTTGGAGAATTGTGTTTTTACTTTCACTGGATAGTTGGTCTCTTCAAGATCGTTTTGAGCATTGGTTTGTGTTGAAACTCCAAGTATTGATAGAGTTATGAATTTTAGAAGTTTTGGTAGTATTTGCACTTGAAATAAATTTATAAAATACATATTTGCTCCAGATTTCATTTTGCTGAATTTATTGAGTATTTGAGATATTTCTATGTTAATTACCAGCCTATATTGCATGAAAATGGGTTGCCATCAAGTTCTGCTATAGTTCACTACATTAGGAAGACTTGTTTATTTACTTTCAACTATTTTTTAATATTGTATGATACCCTAAAAGTGTAATTTCTAGTTCGTTGGTAGGGTTTCTAATATTGTTGCATGTGCTATTATAAAAATCAGATTATTTTCAGCTGGGGTTTGTGTAAATTCCTTGTTGGTGCGGTTTTTCCCTAAAAAGGGACATTACATTATTGATGAAGAAGAAGATGAATATGTACTCTAAAAAAAGTTAGTGTTTTGAAGACAGTATGGGATCCTGTGTAGGTAAAACTCGGCTTGTATAGTTGTCCAGATAGTTCGGGAGTCTGTGGATCTCGGGAATTTACCCTTAGAAGGGTCATGAAAAAACTTGATGGAGCACTGTGGGAGTAACATAGTATGGATGGCTGTCCAATGTGGGAGATTCTGTAATTGGGGAGTTCGGGGAGGTGAAATCCTAGAACTTGGGAATTCAACTCAGAAACTACACCTTTACGAGGGTTAGGGGGGCAACTTGATGGAGTTATACCTGGTCTTAGAACTGTTGTTCGTAACAAAAGCTTTTGAAAAAGCTTTTAAAGATAGTAATTCTATCGTCTTTTCAGTGTAAGCCTTAAGGGGTATTAAAATATAAGACTTAGTTATTAGCGATAGTTTAATATTAGTTAAAGATTAAACTAATAAATGGTTGAAACTTCTTCAACCATTTTGTAACCATCTTTCACATACTAAAATGACAGACACACAATGACAATGTGTGCATTCCCCCTTCTCTTTATTTCTTCCTTGTGCACATCTCTCGAACATCATTTCCTGACTAGCACCTCATAGACTATGCTTTTTACAAGAATGTTAGTTTGGTTTGGTCGATTCATTTCCCAACTAGCACCTCATAGTCTATTCTTTTGTAATAACCCTTTTCAGGATTTCAACCAAACACACCCAATTGCAGATCTGAAATTTAAATTGCAGCAGACTGAAAGAGTAGAAATCAGCAACTTGAACTATCACCAAAAATTCCAAAGATTCACCTCAAAACACCACAAACCAAATCGCCAATATTTTTTTATATATTTTATGGAATATTAGAAGCCAAAATCACAAAGAAATGCTGAAGAATACACTGTTGGAAATTAACTATGAACTGGAAATTGCAGCCACAAGGAAAATATGAAATATGGGTCTAGAAACCCTCTAAATTAATCAAACTTTAGATTCCGACGTTAGAAAAATATTACAAATCAGATTATGAAACCAGATTTCTCAAATTCTTCACCAATAGTTCCAAACTCTATCCAAGGTAGGTCACTCCACCCTAAATAATTCAAATACCAGCTGGAAATTACAAATATATCTTCAAATCAACTCCTCACTTCAAGAATCAATCAATGATGAAGTGATTTTCGTCCTTCACCCAAGCCACATGAAGGGTTTTCGTACTTCAATGAAGCCTCATAAGAGGGTTTTCGTCCTCAAATGGATGAACAAGGAGCAACAAGCTCACAATGCTCAAGTAGAATAAAATGCACCAACTCTAGATGCAAATGATGCCTCTAATCTCCTTTTATATCCTCCTTTTTGGTGCCAATGCTCAAATAGAAAAGGCCGACTTGTATAATGCAAGAAAACACTAAAGGAAATATAAAAATATTAGATAAAACATATTATAAAGATGCTCAAGGGTTCTTCTCCTTCATTTTCACTTCTTTGCCATGGAGAAGGAATGGCAAGAAGACCGATTTCTAGTTCTTAGGTGGGAAAAAGGGACATTACAGTCCTCCTCCCCAAAATTGCCTATCCTCAAGCAATTGCAAACTCATTACATCTGCTGCCCCCAACTTCTTCTTCTTCTTCTTCTTCCTTTTGAATATCTTCATTCCCCAATGGTGAAGGTGCCATCCTAGACAAAACATCTGCAACCACATTTTTCTCTCCCTTTCACATATTCAATGTCAAAATCAAATGCTTGGAGTCTACTCACCCATTTTTGTCACCGGTCATTCAATTCTTTTTGGTGAAGAAAGAATCTCAAACCATTGTGATCGGTTTTGACTACAAACCTCCCACAAATCAAGTATTGCCTAAACTTGGTTAAGGCATGCATGATGGCAAACATTTCTTTTATCATATATGGAAAGCTTCTTCTCACGATCTTTCAATTTCCGACTTTCAGAAGCAATAGGGTCGCTGATTTTTGCATCAAAACTGTACCTATACCCTCACCGGAAGTATCACATGCAAGCTCAAGTGGCTTAGAAAAATCTGAAACAACGAGAACTGGACAAGAACACATTACCTTTTTCAGCTCTTCAAAGGCTATATGGGCTGATTTGGACCAGCTGAAAGCATCCTTCTTTGTTAGAGAAGTCAAAGGGGCTGCAATTTGTGAGAATCCCTTCACAAACTTCCTGTAGTATGAGCATAATCCCAAGAATCCTTTCAAATGAGTAATGCTGGTTGGTGTAGGCCAATTCAAGATTGCTTGGATCTTACTTTGATCTACATGGACTCCATGAGCATTGATAACCTGCCTCACGTACAAAATTTCATTCATATCAAACTCACATTTAGACTTTTTTGCATATAAAGACCGCTGCTCCAAAATTTCCAGCACTATATCCAAGTGTTGTAAGAGAACACAAGCACAATTTTTCTTAATTGCTTACCAAAGATGTGATTCATGCATGATTGGAATGTGGCTGGGGCATTGGTCAAACCAAATGGCATGACAAGGAATCTGAAATGTCCAAAGTGACATCTAAAAGCAGTCTTATGCACATCTTCTTCTCTAACTCTTATTTGATAGTATCCAAACCTCAAATCTATTTTGGAGAAATAGATTGCTCCATGCAATTCATCTATGAGCTCATCAATCCTTGGGATGGGGTACTTGTTCTTAATTGTCTTCTTGTTGAGCACACGGTAATCAACACACATTCTTAGAGCGCCATCCTTCTTCTTGACCAACACAACGAAAGAAGTGTAAGGGATGGAACTAGGCCTTATCAACCCCATATCCAACAATGTTTTGATTGTTTTCTCAAGTTTCTTCCTTGTAAATGTGTGGGTGGTGGTGGGGGGTTGTTATGACCGGTTTGGTACCCTGTTCCAACTCAATGACATGTTGGAATCCCCTATCCGGTGGCAGCCCATGTGGTAACTCATTGAAAACTTTAGCATGCCTATCAAGTATGGGCTAAATATCATCATGAAAAGTAGATTGAATGGAAATAGAAGAGTTAGCTCTTACCAAGCAATGAGTTGCCCAAGCAACCTGCCCTTTTTTGAAGGTTTTTTCCATGCTTTTCGCTGTCACAACTTGTGGAATTCGCTCCTTTCATGCCATGCAACACTACCTCTCTGTTATCCACCTTAAATTTCAGCTCCATGCTTTGTTAATAATTTATGAAAATTCACCTAAAGAATGAAGCCATTGTACACCCAAAACCAAATCAGATTCACCAATGCTAATAATATAGAAATCATCCCTTACCATGTCCCCTCCCAAGGTGAGTGTGAGCTGGGATATCTTCCTTGTGCAAGGAAGTATGAAACCATCCGCAACTGTGACATTGAAGCCTTTGAAGTTTTCAGCCTTCAACTTCAATTTCTTCACCAATTTTTCATCAATAAAATTATGTGTAGCTCCACTATCAATCAAAACCATTACCTTTTGGCCATGAAGATCACCCCTTACATGAAATGGGTGATATCTAGGTGCCCCGGATAAAGTAGCAACGAGTGCCTTCAAGCTTCTTAATGTCCTCATCTACCACCACATCATTTTGCCTAGCTTCATCATCAATGTCATCATCATCATCACAATCTGAAATTACTTCAATATAATGAACCATACCTTTACCGAAGCAACGATGCCCTGAAGTCCTTGGGTCCTTGCATGAGAAACACAAATTCTTCCTCCTTAGTTCATTTTTTGCTACCTTTTCAAGGCTGGCTTTTTGCAGATCTGTGTGAAGATGAGACACCTTTTGAAGCGGTTTCTTTGGCTGGTCCAAAGAAACGCTTTTTGGTTGCTTGGGGGCTTGTTCCCCTCTCCAATTGGCCTTAGGAACACTGCTGAGTGCTGCTGGTTTTGGGGCAGCACCTTCCAAGATCAAGAGCCTTCTTTATTGCCTCTTGTAGAGACAAGGGATCAAATGCACAAACTAATCCTCCTTAGGGGCTTAATCAAACTCTTTACAAAAAGCACAATAAGTCTTCTTTTGGACACATCCGTAATCATTACGGAAGGCCTCTAAAAATCAGCCACATATTCCTCTACGGTAGCTTGTTGCTTCAATTGAGCAAGCTCACGAAAATGTACCTCTGGATCCACTCTATCAAATCTTATCAATGAGCCTTTGACAAAACTCATCATAGGCATGAATTTCACTATGCCCTTGGGTCACAAGTCCATGAAACCGCCACTCATGGGCAATGCCCTCAAGATGTAAAGTGGAAAATTTAATTGCATCTTCTTCTACCATAGGCTTCAAAGACAAATAAGTATTCAATTTTTGGATCCAAGCCCTAGCAGTAGCCTTTTTTAGATCCATCAAATGTAGAAAAAGATAACTTACCCAAAGCACTTTGTACCTCTCTTTGTGGCATGGCATGCCTAAGCTCGGGCCTAGATCTTCCTCTATTCAAGCCCATGAACTCGGCAAGAGAAATGGCATCATGGATCTCTCTAGATAAGGCCATATATTCCTCATAACTCGCTGCAATGTTTCTTCTTCCCATTGGTCTTGGCTCTTCCTTCCGGAATGGCCTCCTCTCTAGGGATGAAAGTGGGCTTACAACTCGATCCTCGGGCTGATCCATTGGGTTGCTTAGACATTATTTGCACCACTCGAACCTCCCTTCACCATTTTGAACCCTTGGTTCAATGATTTTTTGGAGAGAAAGTGCTAGGAAGTCCATGGTATCTGTGAGCCTCTCTTGACCGTCAATTAGCTTGTCCACCTTAGCTTGATGAGAATCATGATCAACCGTATTCTCCTTCTTTCACCGAAACCCTAGGCCCTTTGAAAATCCGGGCTCTGATACCACTATGGAATAACCCTTTCAAGGGTTTTAGCCAAACACACCAATTGTAGATCTGAAATTTAAATTGCAGCAGACTGAAAGAGTAGAAATCAGCGACTTGAACTATCATCAAAAAATGCTGAAAAGTCACCAAAAAACACCAAAAACCAAACTCGCCAATATTTTTTTTAATATTTTATGGAATATTAGAAGCCAAAATCACAAAGAAATGCTGAAGAATAAATTATTGGAAACTAAATATGAATTGAAAATTGCAGCTGCACAAGAAAAATATGAAATATGGGTCTAGAAACCCTCTAAAGTCATCAAACTTCAGATTCCGACATTTTAAAATATTACAAATCAGATTATGAAACCAGATTTCTCAAATTCTTCACCAATAGTTCCAAACCTTACCCAAAGTAGGTCGCTCCACCCTAAATAATTCAAATACCAGTTGGAAATTACAAATATTTCTTGAAATCAACTCTTCACTTCAAGACCAATCAATGATGAAGGGTTTTCGTTCTTCACCCAAGCCACATGAAGGGTTTTCGTCCTTCAATGAAGCCTCACAAGAGGGTTTTCGTCCTCAAGTGGATGAACAAGGAGGAACAAGATCACAATGCCCAAAGTAGAATAAAATGCGCTAGGTGTAGATGCAAATGATGCCTCTAATCTCCTTTTATATCCCTCCTTCTTTTGGTGCCAATGTTCAATTAGAAAAGGCCGACCCATATAATGCAAGAAAACACTAAAGAAAATATAAAAATATTAGATAAAACATATTATAAAGATGCTCAAGGGTTCTTCCTCCTTCATTTTCACTTCTTTGCCATGGAGAAGGAATGACGAAGAAGACCAATTTCTAGCTCTTAGGTGGGAAAAAGGGACATTACATCTTTTTACAAGATTATTAGCTTAGTTGATTCATTTTTCGACTAGCATATCATCTTATGCTCTACAGCTTTGCCTTATTACTAGTCACCTCTTGATTTTATATGCTTCATAGCTTTTCCTTATTCCTACCCACTTGTTTTTTTGACGCTTCTTAATGTTTTCACCCCACTTTACCTATTGGATATTACTCTTTACCTCACAACTCTAGGTTATTATCGATTTAAGTATGCCTCTCGGCTATCAACAAGTGAGTTGCATTATAAGACCTTGGGGAATGAACCAACCCTTCCTCACAAACACCCATCTACTATGATCACCTACTAGTTACCTTTAGATCCCAATTGTAGCTAGGCATTTTGTTAGAAAGAAATAACAATGTTTGAGAGTGTCGTTTTTTCACCTAGAATCAATTGTGCTTCTTGCAGCTCAACTTTTGTAGTTTGTCTACCAATCTTTCATCCACATTTCTACTCTCAATTGTGTAATGTTCCCTTTTTCGAGTGAATGCCGAATGAAGATTTCTTGCCACTCTCTTCCTGTGGCCAAGAAGAATAAGTGAACAAGGGAAGTGATTGAGCTTCGTTTCAGTTTTCTTTTATTATTTTTAATGTTTTTATTTGGTGTTTTACTCCGTTTTTTCACTTAGAATCAATTGTGCTTCTTGCAGCTCAACTTTTGCAGTTTGTCTACCAATCTTTCATCCACATTTTTACCCTTAGTTGTGTAATGTTCCCTTTTTCGAATGAATGCCGAATGAAGATTTCTTGCCACTCTCTTCCTGTGGCCAAGAAGAATAAGTGAACAAAGGAAGTAATTGAGCTTCGTTTCAGTTTTATTTTATTATTTTTAATGTTTTTATTTGGTGTTTTACTCCCTAAGGCAGGTCGGTTGGGGTTATAAGACTCCCAACAAGAAAATAGAAGATCATATAAAGCTCAAAGAGGTCGGTTCTCACCCAAGGGCTCTTGGCGTCAACCAAGGGATATAAAAGGAGGTCTCTTGGCCTCATTTGCATCATCTTTGGTGCATATACACTTACTATTTTGGTTATTGGGCTGATTGCTCAATATCTTTCCACTTGAGGAGGAAAACCCTCTTATGTGGCATCCGAGGACGAAACCCTTGTGGCATAATGAAGAACGAAAACTCTCCATATTGGCAAATTGAAGGCATTTATTGAAGACTCTCTTGCTGATTTGGATCTAGGGCATCAAGAAGAAGACTTACAAAGAGCTTTGGCATATTTTGTAGCCCCTCTCTTAGGGAGTGACTAAAAGATCCCAGACCCTGTTGCCTGAATTTTGTTTTTTTATAATATAATACTCCGGCTCTGGTCTATGCTGGCAATGTCAATAGAGAATAATAGGAATACCATTCACAAGTGGCACACAATATAATTAAAAGCGAGTCCTGCAAAACTGGATAACAATCAAGAAAATGCGCGTAGGATTTGTTAGTGCAAATTCACAACACCCCCAAAATGACCTTCAGATCTGTTGTAGACAAATGGTCAATTTGGTGTGAATGCACAACATGGAGTTTTCCCTAAGTGTGGGACCTTGCAAATTGGGAAAACTCTCCAGATTGAGGCTGATTCCTACTCCTCTGTTTAGGTGTATACATGCAATTTTTGCATAGGTTCTAATACAAAATTCCTTCTCTAAAACTTCCAAGGAGATAGAGATAAAAGGATGCATGGAAAAGGAAATAAAACTAAGTAAAAAACAGAATGGTGATACACCGAAGGAGTGATGAACATCTATGCTTTGCAAAAAAAATAAACACAAATCATAGAGGATGTAACACCAGAGCATGCACAGATTGCCATAATGCAATGAAAGACCATAGAAGACAATAATAAATGCATGAGAGGATTGGGGGATCGATTCACAAAACATGCATTACCATTTCCCAAATCTGATACAATATATTACACTGGCAGAGGAGGCAAAAAATGTAGTTACATAGGTCTCCATGGGAGGTTTGAAACTCCTTCAAATTCGCATGCCAAGGGGAAGAGGGGAGTCTTACAAGAAACAAATGTTCAACCAACTTTGACAAAATGAGCCAAATCTGGCTTATAACGCTCGAATAGAATGACAGGAAGGTGAAAATCGACGTGGGCAGAATGTAAGATTTCCAACATCCACATTCAACCACTGACAAGAATCATTAAATTTGACTTACAAATTGATGGGCACCGATAAAAAAACTCATTTTACCCATGTATTTTTCTTTGCTGGAGCAAGAAGACGGAAGTCAAACTCCATTAAATTTGGTGATTGGGAGTCGGTTCCTGTGTTTTTTTCCCATACCAGAGACATTTCTTCATTTTTCTCCCACGAATTCTCCGCCAAAAATCAAAATTGAGGTAGACTATTGTGTAGATAATTTCAATAGATTTCCAATGACACCAAAATCGAGAAAAACTTAGCTCTAGTTTGAAAGATATGGCCCTCTGAGGATTTAGGGAAAATTTAGTAAAAATTAGAGGCAAAAATGGGGTTTGCGAGGCTGAAACTTTGAATTTTTTCCCCTTTTTTCAATTTTGGGAAAAAATCCCCGAAAAGCTCCACCGGCCCCGACACTCTCGCTAGACACATGGCATCACTCTAGTTAGTTGAGGAGATGTAGGCCTTCAAACAGTAACATTTTACCCCTTTTTTGCAAATTTGGGAAATTTTCCTAAAATTACTCTGCATGCCCGACTCGCCACTGACGACGTGGACACATGTCACCACCCTGGCTAGCTCGGCGGGACTTTCGCTTTGTTCAAGTTTTACATTTTGCACCATTGACCACTTTGGCAGAAAATTTCAAGATCCCTCCCTTCGCTCCGACTCCTCGCCTAACGATATGGACACGTGGCAGCATTTTATTTCAATGCGCGGGCTTTCACTTGGATTTTCCCCTTTAATGCCTTTGATCCCTTCGCGAAAAACCCAAAGTTATCCGGCCACTCTGACATCTCACCTGCCACATGGCACCTTCTCATCTCCTTGCAGGCTTTCGGGCCAAAATCTTCCCTTTACACCAATCGACCAAAGCATCAAAACTCTAACTTCCCCCGACGTCTCGCTGCTCAGCCATGACACGTGTCACTTGTCCTAATTGGTTGCAATAATAACCAAAAGTTTGAATTAGGGAAAATTTCCCCTCAAAAACTTCGCTGAGCCAAAACTTGCAAAAACTACAAGGAGTTAGGAGGAAAATTCTTTACCTTTCTAGAAAGGTGGAAGAAAATTATCTATCTGATGAAGCCATACCTAGAATACTTTTAGTCCCTGAAAAGTGGAAAAAATTCAACTGAGTGCACAACAGAAGGAATAGAATGAAGGAAAGGTAGCCAAAAATAAGTAGGGGGCTTATTTTGGATAACAGGGTTTATGTAGCAATCCTATTTACAAATATCTCATTAACAATGATCATATCATTCACAAACCTGATTAAAATCAGATTCTTAATACAATCTTTTGACTGCAAAACATTATCAAAAGTCAGCATAGGGTTGACTAAGAATGTACTGCTGACACCATTCCTGGTAAATTGATAAATATTTCATCGATTTTCTCTACATTCAGCAAATGAAAATGGGGACTACAATTCCGATTGCAAATACCTCTAAAATAGAATACATACCTTCACCATATGAGTCGCTATCAATTTGGAAGAAGTCATGAGACATCTACTGCTTGAAATTTGATATTTAATGACTTAAACTAACAGTATTTGGCACCATTGTATAAAATCCTGTGCATAGCGATGGAATCGAATTGAATTGGGGAAAATTGAGATAGACCTCTCATAGAGGGTTTTCCTCAACACGAAGGTAAAAATCCAGAGGGTTTTCATCCTTAGATTTGTCTGCAAGACCTTTCAAGGTTCCAATTGAGACCGATAAGATCAGATCATTGAATAATCTGTAATAATCATGTTTTTCTAGTCGACTGGATCTTTAAAGAGAAAATATGCCCAAACAACGTTGGTAGGACTTTTCCTACGGATCATTGGGAACTAAAATGAAGACTCACTTTGTGTTTACCATACCCATGGGCAATGTGTGGGCACATTTTCCTTTAGGAAGCACATTAAGTGTTTTCTGTTTGCAAAATATAGGATTGATGAAGCTTTCCTACAGTCTGATGTCAATATTAAGTCTAGTAATTTATTACATGTGCATTAGTGATATTTTATTTTAATTTTGGGACAATACAAGAAAACCGAATTGAACCCGGGAAGTCATTTTGTAGAGGTTCTCACCCATGGAGCCGTTAGGTATAGACAAAACCTTTCAAAGGTCTTCAATACAGATTATTCGATAAATAGGGACCCTTACAACGACTAAGGTTCATAGCTGTGATTTGGTGTCTTCTGAGGGCATGAACCAGAGGGACAATTGTCGAACAGATGTGACCCATGGAAAGCACCATTGGATTGTTGGGCACCAAAAAGAATCCTATCCTAGTGCCCTTTCATGATATTTTTCAAGGAAACATGGAGTTCAATGTTGAAACATGGACAAGCTGGAAGTCCCCCAGTTGTCAGAAAAGAGTGCTTAAAGACCAAAACCCCTTGCTGAGTTAACCTCCGGGATCAACCTACCTTCTGTGTCATACCCTTCCCATCACTGATGGGACCTCATATTGTGAGGATCTAAATCTCAGAGGAAGTATGCAGTTAAATATGGTGGAATGAAGAGTCAGTGCCATTTCATTCATTGAACCTGTCGTCAGGTAGCAGTGGAAATGTTGTGCTAAGTGCTAGAGAGGACTTCCCTAGCCTTTCTGAACTAGCGTTGTGGCTTCTCCAGAGCTCATCAAGAGGCCCAAAGTCAGATGGCTCATTTAGAGACATAGAAAGTGTTACAAGAGCATGTTAGAGGTGAGAGTTGGGTCTTAGACCCTTTTTGAAGTTTAGTACAAGCATGGAAGGTTGCTGGGGAGGAGGTGAAAAAGGCATGCAACCGAGAGAACTGGGTGGCCTTTCAAAAAAACCTTGAGAAAGGAAAAAATCTTATGGTAGAGAACAAACAAAAAGAGCTCTGGAATTGGTTGAAATGTCCATGGGTAGAGGGGACAAGGGGAAGCGTAATGCGCAAACCAATGAGGAAAAGTGAGGGTGATCTCATCACGAACCCCTTGGAGGTTTTAGAGAGCAAAATGGAAGGCTCACTATGCGAAACTTCTCTGCGACCCCTCAGCTAAAGATAGACAACATTGGGATGGAGTTCCCTTAGTGGAGCACCCCCCTCTGAAGTCCATTAATGGCCCCATTGAGTGGAAATAGTTTCGGACAATTGTGAAGAGTATGGAATACCATAAGGTTGCAGGTAAGGACGGTTTGCTCCCAGAGTGGTTTACGTCAGTGTTTGGGTAAAAGAAGCGACAGTCGGCATGGGAGATGGAGAAATTACAAGGCGAGACAGAGTCCTCTGCGGATGGCTTACTTAAAGGTTATGAATTGCATTTGGGAGCACGAGGTGATTCCCAAAGATTGTGTAATGCGGCAGTCTTGGTTTCCATTCCTATGGAGAACCTGTTATCAGCCAATTTTGACTACGCAAAATAAATAAAAAAATAATAAAAATTGAAATTTTGAAAATTTTCAAAAGTTTTACTTTACGTGGTTTATCACTTTCATCACGACCGTCTCATTTTTGTGATCGTTCCGGTCTTCGTTTCGTCCATTTCGGGCGAGAAATCCTCTTCGCCAGGTCTTAAGTCGCGTTCAAATATTGATTAGTAATGTTAATTAATTGATTACTCTCTGTTTAATAAAATTAATTTCTAATAACTTTGGAGTATTTAATTAAATAAATGTTAATTAAAATTCATTCGACAAGTTTTTGCCGGGGCAAAATAAGCTTCTGCTTCCCATTGCCGGGGATGTCAAATTGGCTTCCCGGCCCTGGATTTCCCCTTTTTTGGCAAAATTGCTTTAAATCCCTGCTCGTGGATTTCTTCCCCCAATTGCCAAATTAATAAATTGGCAAACGAGCAAGAAAATATCCCGATTTCCCATATGGGGAAATTAAACAGAGATTGCTAGCCCACTTTGCCATTCCCGTTGGCAATTTGCCGTTGCTTTCCCCATTTCCCCCTGACAATTAATTCCACTACCTGGGAAGAGGGAAAGTTGGGTTAACCCTCATAAATCCCTCCGCCGAACTCGTGGAAAGAGTCGTACGAAGCTTTCTAAATTGCTTCTTACTTCTTCTAAGAAGCATAATAATATTTTTATCACATTCCTCAAACTGTGAACGCCATTGTGAAGGAGAAATATGTGCAAGAAGAAAGCATAAAATTTTTTCCCACGCATTAAACAATTGAGGACAGTCCAAATCAGCCAACAGGGACAGCAAAGATAAAGTTTCCACGCATAGGAGGGAGCCTTCACAGGAGGTGAGAGAAAATACAAAAAATGCGCAGGTTTTAAGAGGACAACAAAATAAGCTTTCCACACATAGGAGAAAAACAAGCAATTTTCCAACGCCTAGGCCAGCAGGAGGAAATACATCACGCATTTGGGGAAAAAGGACATGCAAAGGACAAGAGAAATCATTGCCCACGCATTGGAGGAGGAGGACAGTTCAAGATAGAAGGGGGACAGCAAAGGAAAAGAAGATTGGACAAAACGCAGTAGGTGAAAGTATAAACCAAAATCTCCATGCATTTCCAGAATCAGTCCAGTTTTCAATGAAGAAAGAAATCAAAAATAAAACCAAATGCAAAGGAGGTTGGGCGCTAAAGAGGCCAGGAGACAAAAAAAGAAAATAAGAACAATTTCCAACATTTACCTGAGCAAAACACCATGCAAGGAGGAGAAAGTAAGAGCCCACACACCCAAGGAACAACTGAAGATCCCACGCAGCATGACAGAAGTTGTAAATAATTTCAATGCATTTGTTTTGAAAGGAAGAAAACAAGAACAGATTTCCACGCATTCTCCAGACCAGTAAACTTCCAAAATGCAGCCATTGGGCAAAGAGAAAATCAACGCATGAGCAAACAAGACACAGTCCAAGCAAAGGCCACGCGGGGGAAGAATTTTTTGGTTTTAAAATCATTTTCCACGCATTTGTCATAAGCAGAACAGTCTAAAACAGCAAAAGGGCATTTGTCTGTCCTGTTAAGGAGATCCACGTTTCAGCAAAGAGGAGAAAACCACGCATTCCCAGAGGTTGAAGTTTAACCAAACAATTCGAATGCTATTAAATAATATCATGGCATACAAATGCCAACGCAAGGAAATTGCAAGTTCAAAGTATTTCTCAGAAAATCAGAGTAATTTCCATTGCCAAACAACTTGGAGCAGGTGGGGAAAAGAAATGATTAAAATTGATCTGGCATAAAATCAATATAATCGGGAGATTTAAAAAATAAATAAAAAAATATTATTGTTGCCCTATCTAGAATTCGAGCTTAGTCTCGATATTTTTGTTTGTATTCACATTTTAAAAATTTGTAACCGGGACTGGTTATTATTATTATTATTTTTAAAATAATAATAATAATAAAATAATATTAAAGCGAGTCATATTTTTCTTGCATTGACGGGGGTTTTGGAGACTGAGACCCGACCCCGCTTGCATTGTTTTGAGTGCTTGAGTCATTCTTCTGTGAAATTCATAATGGCCGAGAAATCTAACAAATCCACAGGAAGATCGAGGAAGCCAGTGGAGAAATCAAATAATTCTGCACTCAAGTACGAATTCCAAGGAATCATCCCTCCCAGTTCCATTAAGTCAGCATACGACAATATCACTGATACAAATCTGGGTCACATCAATGTGTAACAATTCTATGAATAGGGTGAAAACTGAAGGCAAAACCATATTCTCGGATAGGCTTTACCATAGTGGTCTACCTCAAGCAACAACATTTCCTGTCTCGGTGCAGTGTCCAGAACTGGTTATCGCTTGTGCAGAGCATTATGATCCTAAGAGGTGAGGAATTTTTAAAGATAATCGCGAGCCTTTCCTCTTAATCACACCAGAGCACATTGAGGAATTGCTCGGCATACCTGACTTTCCTGAGAATGCGGATATCACTCGCCAGTTAGCACAAGAATTTTGGGATGAAGAACCCCTGAGATGGAGCAAGATGGTTAATAACAACTGGTTAGTGACCAAGAGGCCTCGAATTGACCGGCTTCCCAAAGAACTGTACTGCGTTGAGTTCGTGGAAGAAATCGGGGACATGATTACTCTCCTAAGCCGAGTTTTCGGTTTACCCTCTGCTAGGATTTTCCACCCATGGATGTATCAGTTTATCTGTATCATCCTTGCCAAGAAAGAGTTTGTGGATTGGGCCACCATCATCAGTAATACCCTTCACAAACAATTGATAGAAGTTAAGATGACTGGATGCTTCTACATGACATCGTATCTGACTTATGCAGTAGCAAGAAGAAAGCTATTTTCTGGACTCGAAACAAGAGGAGTCATGGGGCCATCAAACAGTGTTTTCCATTATTACCCACAACTAAGTTTCAAAAATAGCTCTCACCATTTTAGAAGAGTCAACGATGCATTCACCTTCCGCGTGATTCGGAACCTGAATCGGAATACAGAGGAAAGATTTTCTAAAGAAGCCATGAATGTCATTTCCCAATGGGGAACCTGGTTTATTCAATTTTCATCATTTTCCTACATTCGCGTGAGTGGCTTTGCTGGTACTCCATGGAAGCTTCCTAAGTACGTCAGTGACAGATGGGCATTAATGGAGCTTGCGCGACAACTATTCCAAGTTCACTGTCTTCTCAGTGACAAGCACCGTTCAGGAATTCATTTCCCAATCCAAATCGGGGAATACCAATGTCCAAATCTTTTCAGTGCACAACTCATGGAAAAAGAGTTCGCTCTCATCACAATTCATCCATATGTGAAGAGAGCCCAGTTTGATATCAATGGATATATGTAGAAGATTCTTGGAGCAAAGTATCAACATAACCCTACCATGGAAGATTTTGGGCTGCCTGTTCGGATGAACATGAAGTAAGAAGATGAGAGTTTTCTCGCCTAACACTTGCTCAGATCAAGGCCTTCTGCATCAAGAACCCTCCCGATTCATTCATAAATGATGATGAAGATGTCATTGATCCCTCATATGATGCAGTTGCTTTTACCCCGTTGCCTTGAATTGACTGGACCAAAAGAGATGAATTTTCTCTTGATAGCAAGAATCAACCGATTCTTGAAAGAAGCATATCTTGGTACGACAGAGAACTTGCCAAGTTACAATCAATTCAAGATCATACTTCAGGATCACAAAAATTGCCAACATGAGGAGGTCTTCATTCAACCAAAGCCCCTTCTCGATCAACCTCCGTACCATCCAATCATACACAACAAGCAAGAAAGGAGTGGTTGCCAAAATCCACTTCGCTGAAGTAATGTGCCACGAGGAGAAAAATCTAAAGACCCTAGCCCCGGCGAAGGAAGAGAGTGTGTATCAGGATTTTCTACTTCAAGTAGAGATTCTTCTACCCACATTGTTAATAGTGCTCAGAAGCTCGTGGCAAACGATCCTCAGCCATGCTTTGAACAAGCGTCCACTCAGGTGCAGGTAGTCCAAATATCAAACACTTCGGAACCTACAGTTCATGAAGAAATTTCCCAAAATCTCCCGAATGATCAGGAGGTGGATATTGAGGTTATTTCTCCTCAAATCGAGGTCGTAGATAGGATTCTTACAGGATCTCATGATGTCGAGAACAATGAGAATATTGATTTGAGCTCTAGGATTTTGTATGCGGAAATAGTGCATGATACTCCTTCCTGGGTTGATTCCGAGGTTAAGAAAAGGAAGAGGGTTGTCAAGGCAATTGACATTGATTTTGATGCCCTTTTCAAACTTTTGAATGATGTCATTCCCAAGAAGCCTAAGGTGCTTTCTCGAATAATGGTGGATAATGACTGAAACAGATTTGCAGATCTCGCCATCCCACAAGTTGATAAGGAGCGTGATGCCATGACACCTACTGATTATGAAGTTTCCAGACTTGGACTTGGGAGGTCCACATTAGAAAGTGACATGGCGATGGCTCGAGATTCAATTGATATCATGCTAAAGAGACTTGAGAAATATAAGTCTCAGAACTCTCAGCTCAAGGCCGAAAAGAATCAATTGGTGGAATATGTTCAACATTTGATAAATCCCATATCATCCACTTTCCCAGTACCTGATGCAGTGGCTGCCCCTGATGAAGAAACTCTCAATTTGTCAAAAGAAATAAACACATTAGGCCATGTCACTAAAACTTGGCTTTTAGAGATTCTCGTTTTAGGCCAAGGGACGATCAAAACTGCGGTTAAGCTCCATGAAGATGTCAGTGCGTATCTTGATCCAATTCTTTCTTTCAAGGAAACCTTTGTTTCTAATATATCAAATTTGGATGAGATATTGCCCAGTTTGCAGGAGATGACGAGTATGGAATCCTCAGTTTTAGCCATTGAAGGAATTCTCGAATTTGAACATCGAGGGACACGTTTTCTTTGGTGTCTGCATCTCAAATCAAGGAAGATGCTTCTCGAGGATTCTATGATCCATTATGAGAGCATATGCAATGAAGCCTTCACTTCACTTGCCTTGATTCAAGAATTCATAGCTGAGATTCCTTGCAACCTCTGTAAATGAGCATAATCAAAGGTGTTCATCGGAACAGGTGGAAGAGCAATTTTCACAATTGTTTAAGGACATGTACACTCCCACCAACAATTTCTCATCAGTTTCAATGGAGCGGTGCATCAAATTAAAGAACTTATTTGAGAACGCTCAATCAAAGATTATTAATTTAAATGATATGCCAAGTAGGATTCTTGAATTGCAAGGTATTTTGTGAGGCTATTCTTCGACCAAATGAACCTCCAGAAGAAGAAAAGATGTTTGAAACTTTGGGAAGGTTTAGATCCTTTCAACTGGCAAAAGCGGCAGATCCTAATTTCACCAGCGGTTCAGGGGAGATAATTTTCTTGGTATCTAACGAAGTGGGAGAGTCCATTTCTCATACGCTTGAGATAGGTGGACCCCATTTCAATGGATAAGGCACTGGTTATTATTGTATATTTTAAAAAGTGGATTTTTAAGAAAAGGATGTTGTTATTTGCTTTCGGGAAACTGTGGATAACTTAAGTGATTTCTATTTTTAGTTGTTTTTAATAAAGTTGGTTAGAAAAAGTCAAAGGTCACTTAAGTGCCTTATTTAATGATCATGTAAAACCCTAACTACTTTGTAACCAACTTTTGGGTTATAAAAGGAAGTGAGGGGCTCATTTGTAAAGGGTGACTTTGAGAGAGGAGAAGAAAATACTTTTGTGTGCAAGCTTTGTTTCAAAGGAAGAAACTTTGTGTTCTTTTGTGAAAACATTTTGGAGTTAATGAAATATGAACTTTGTGTCTCATTCATTGTCTCTTGTAACATTTGATGTTCTTATGTTCATTAGATGTTAGATGTTTGAATCTTGCATGCAAATATTGTCTTTGATCTTATTGTCAACGTTATTAATCTGTTGTTCTAGTTCACAGTGATCAAGATCTGATTATCTACTTGCTCATGTGTGTTCCCTTTTACACATTCTTGTTTAGCTAACTCAAACTCCGTTTTATTTGTGTTAGTTATTCATCTTTCCTCTTCGTGCAATATTAGGCTCTGTTTTTACCTAACTCTTGCATGTTCTTTCAATTCATTCCATTCCACTCCTTTCCTTCATTCCATTCCATCTCCCTCATTCACTTTTCTTTCCATTGATGTTCCAAAACACCCCCCACATACAATTTTGAATGTACAGATGTAAATACAGTTTTGGTTTTCAATAAAGGCAGCCTCACCTTCATTGAGGAGGGACTTCATTCCCACACTGTTGCATGTCATTTGCATGCGTGCAAATCCATATGCTAACAGGACCTAACACTTCATGACAATTATAGGGGTATTTCCCTCATAAATGTGTTGCTTAAAATTCTTACAAATTTAATCATTAAGAGAATTGAGAAGGAACTTGAGGAGACAAAGTTCTTCTAAAAAAGCCAAGCCGGTTTTAGGAAGGATGAGGAATGTGTTAGTTAGGTTGCAGCGCTCCATGAGATTGCTCTAAGGCGGATGGCTAATGTAAAAAAACCTACGTATGTGACTTTCATTGATTTCAAGAAAGCATATGATATGGTCCCGAATGAAGCTTTATTTAGAAAACTTTAGGCAACAGGAGTGGGGGGAAGGCCCTCTGCTTCTTTCAAGAGCTGTATAATGGCTCTTCTGTGTGGGTGAGGTATGAAGGGCTTCTTTCGGTACCTATCCGAGTGAAAAGAGGCATAAGGTAGGGATGCCTAACTTCACCCACTCTTTTTAACATCATTCATTAATGATTTAATGAAGGATCTTGATGGAATGGGTGTGGTGGTCCCCGACCTTGCCGAAGTGATTGTTGGGTTATTGTTCGTAGATAATCAGGTGGCATTGGCAGAATTTGCAGAAGGTATCCAGGAAATGCTTCATAAGATTCAAGTCTGAAGTGATAAGTGGGGCATGGAATGCGACATTGATAAGTGCAATGTTATGAAAATCTTTGGGGATCAAGAGGAGATCAAACAACTCGAGTTCTGGATTGGAGAGCGACAAATTGGGGTATGCGATAGCTATAAATACTCAGGAACAGGAAGTGACCCTCAGTTGTCTATTGGACGGATCATTAAGGAGATAGTTGCGTCAGGAAGTAGAACCCTTCACGGGGCTCGCCACTCCTTAGCCTCTCGAAGAGTCCCCATGTGGTCTAAGATTCTCACTTTCAAAGCTTTTCCTGGTTCTCACTTTTGTTGTAGAGGTTATAGGAATGTTTGATGTGGCTAAGCTGAATGCTCTATAGAAGGTGGTGGTGTACGGGATGAAATGGATGTTTGGGAAGTCCACCTCCAATCTGGTTGGGAAAACAGCTATGCATCATGAACTCAACATTTGTTCGGTCCTCGTCTTCAATGTTGGACAAAGGGCCCGCGCCCTAGAAAAGTACGACAGTCTTAAGACAGTTATTGCGGATCTTGTGAATCACAATCCGCCCTACAGGGTAGGAGAGATATGGACTTGGATCCATAGAACTATTAAGTGGCCAAAGAAGAATGTACTTAGGGCTAACAATAGTCAGTTGGTACATGAAGAGGCATGGGATACCTGGGAAAACAAATTTTGACTCTAGGGTTCCCTAAAATTCTACAAGGATTGTACGTTTGGCGAGACTCAAAGCTTCATCAAGCGGGCGTAGAGATTCAAGTGTGTCGGCTGACGCTGTCTGCTGGCTCCTAAATGCTAGAGTAGGAGGGATTGTCCTTAGTGGTCGTGCTACTAGAATTGGACTGTTGGATTTGGCCCTAGGTTGTGTTTTCTCATTGTGTGGGGATGTCGGAGGATATTTTCTCTTACACCTCTTTGTTAAGTGCCAGCATATTAGGCTATAAGAGACAAGATCGCAGACGAGTTTTCAAACGTATTGTAGGAGCTTTGTTTCCTTGTCCCTGCGGATGTCGGTGAGAAGGATTTTCTCTCGATACTCCTTTGTGGGGAGTGTGGCGGACATCGTCTATCATATTGCTTAGGCGATTTCTTGCATCGGAGGGGAACTGCAAGCTTTGCGCTTGTGGCGAACTTCTTGGCTGTGGCACTACCTCTCTATCAGAAGGCCCTGCAGGGTTGGACGAAGGGGGGGATGATGTAGTCAATCCCTTTGGGGGATCAGGGATACCTAACCACTATTAAACCGATGCTTCGTCGTGTAGGGAAAATCCTTCTCGTTAGGCGTGCTACTGGAAGAGTTTCTCTTTCACTCAGCCCCTGTTCTCAGGAACAGGGGAGCTTGTCATGAGGCCTCCTTATGGCTGGGTGGAGAACAACGGTTTTCACCAAGAGCATTCCTTGGAGATGCAAACCCTTTTTGGGTGGGGTCGGTATCGCTTGAAGTAAACAATAGATGGTATTTGTTACTCGGTATCTTTCTCGGGGAGGAGTGACATAGACCGGGTCCCACTGTTGAGTGCACTATCAAACTTATAGAAACTGAAGTCGATGGGTGATTCCCGAAGACTACGCCTTACCCTAACCGGCTTGAGCAAGGAAGTCTTCCAGTTCAGGAAAACTAGGAAAATAACTCATTTATTGTTTGATACTCAGATTTGACATAATTTATAGGGCTGAAATCTATCATCTTTTGTAATTATTGGGGTTTGAAGACCTCCATTTTGATATTTTCTATTGGTTGTATCTCTGCTGTTCTAAATTAATTTTCCAGCTGAGTATTTGATCAAGATTTATGGTGAAAAGTGGCTAAAAATATTCTTAAAGTGTTTTCCTATGTTTTGATGAGTTATTTGGTAATATTTGGGCGATTTCTCACTAATTACAAGCTGCTGTTATAAAATCAGACTGCTGATTTACAAGCCGACTGATATAAAATTTGAGTTTAATCATTTGGGGTTTGTGTGATTTCCTTGATTTATAGTTTCAGCCCTAGAAAGGGACATTACATGTTGTCTCTGACAATAGAAGTAACGGGAAACAATGTTACATCTATGGTTTTGAAGCAAATCAACTTCTGAGCAAAAGCAGGGTGTCAGTTTCTACTGAAAATGCACTGTCATACATTAAACTTCCCTTATTTCTCCAAAATTTATGGAAAATATTTTTGTAAGTGTTAGAATAAAAATAATCCACATAGAATGTCTCAGAATTTGCTTTCCATGAAAAGCAAGTGGTCAAAAACCAAATGTGATCATCATATGCAAAAGCTATGTCAAATACAGGTTTCCCACTAGATTCATGCTAGATATACCCCTCACCGATGCAATTCCGGAAAATGTGTCTATTATACAGAGATTAAAATTTATTAGATCAACAACATGCACCCCTTACTATATATACTCATTGTATAGTTGTCTGAATCTAGTTTTTAGAAATAACTTTTACAACAAAATATGGCTGGGCTAAAAATATATGGTGACAACTGTGAGAGTGGGTACTGATTTTTCTAGTTTTGACAGTTAATTCAATTTGCCCTTTTTATGAATAATGATTTTTGGCTTTTTTGAGGTTTGAACTCTTAACCAATGGGCTGGTAAGGGATAGCTTTATTAGAGGAATGATAACCAACTCAGCCAAACACTTATTCATGCTATACTTTTGTAATGTCCCTTTCTAGGGCTGAATCTGAAAAACAAGGAAATAGCACAAACCCCAAGTGAAGTAAATTCGATTTTTATAACAAATTTAATATTCCTTGAAACCTTAGCAATGAATATATAGGGACATTAAATTCACCATATAACCATGCACAATAGCTGAAAAATACTTCTAAATAATTATTTCAAGTATGACAACAAATATCCATCCAATTTGCATTAAAGAAATGGAGGAAAACTAGAGGTGATACCCTGCTATAATTAAATTTGTGACAACAGCAGGGCAGCCACAAACAAGGGTTTAAAACGATAGATAAACTCCTCCAAAAATAGCCAATTTATGGATTCCAGCCTTATAAATTATGATAAATCAGAATATCAAAGAATATATGAGTTATGTGCCATAGAAAGCACCAAACAATAACCAAATCCTTGTCGCTCCTTAGGAGAGGGGCTTCAAAAATGTGTCAAAACTCTTGTAGGCCTTCTTCTTGATGTCCTTGATCCAAATCAGCAAGAGAGTCTTCAATGGATATCTTCAATTCACCAACATAGAGAGTTTTCATTATCAACCAAACCACAAGGGTTTCGCCCTCCTTGGATGTCACACAAGAGGGTTTTCTTCCCCATGTGGAAAGGTATTGAACAATCAGCTAAAAAAACCAAGTATAAGTGTATATGCGCCAAAAGATGATTTGCAAATGAGGTCATATAATCCCTTTCATATCCCTTGGTTGGTGCCAAACGCCAAATTGGTGCAGACCGACCTCTTTAAGCTTCAGTTTATCTTCTAATCTCTTGTTGGGGTCACATAACCCCAGCCGACCTGCCTTCATGAGTGAAACACCAAACAAAAATATTAGAAATAATAAAAGAAAACTGAAATGAAGTTCAATTAGTTTCCTTGTTCGCTTATTCTTTTTGGCCACGGGAAGAGAATGGCAAGAAGTCTTCATTTGTCATTAATTCGAAAAAGGGGACATTACAACTTTCACCTTCTTTGTATATATACCACTTTTCTTGCATACAGACACTTGCAACAATAAAAGAAGGTAACAATAATTGATCACAACACCACCTCTTTCTATGCAAATGCTCTCAACCAACTTGCCTATGCCTATAATGGCAATACAAATCCAAAAGTGTCCATAAAAGACTAGTTGGTTTATGAAACAGCAAAATAAAAAATTACCACACAACATTAATATAAAACTTTAATTATTTTGTTTGTTTTTACCCGACAATGGAAATATGTCATGCCCAACATTTAGCAGACTATAATTATTTATATTTTGGTAGACTTTAGCCATCAACCTCTAATTTCAATGCCCCCTTGTGCTGATTCCTCGTGCAAGCAATACTTGTATAGCAACGTTAACAACATGCTGATTGTTTGGCCATATGAGTTAACAACAAGAAGCAAAAGCAACAAAACAATAATATCACACCAGGTTAGCATTCATAGTCCTGTCTTTGATTTAGAGGGGCAAGGAGAACAAGATATTCCTGGTTTTGATTATCGTCTTGCCATCCAAAAATTGCTTCAGATGTTAACCACACACAGCTATTGTAGACGGAGCAAATGTTGATCATACCAACAACACTACCCCTTCATCCAATGATCCTACTCAACTCATCTTTCAACTTATTGATCACTTAATGTCAACAACAAATTGCAATGAGCTAATTGATTCTTTGCAAATGCAAAACAACTTGGTCCCAATTCACTAGTTGGCCACATACGGTCTTCTTGGGGCACGGAACAACCAATGCTAGCCCCTCCATTCCCCTCCTGCTCCCCTCCCTGTTGGTATAAATGGAGCACCCATTACCCAACCTCCCATCCCATTCACAACAATGTCTTTCAAGCTACTTAAAGAGAGCCTCTCGCTTCCTACATTGCTTCCACAGACATTGGAGGGATCACACCTTCCACTTCTTATGATGGCTCTAGTGACCCTACTCCTTCACATCAAAGCCTTTGACAACCTTTACAAGGATTGGGTAAAATCTAACTCCGATGCAGCCACCAAGCTCTTGGCCAAAACACTTACAAGAGATGCTTTGGATTGGTATCACACTCTTCTGACTAAGTCTATTGTTAAACTTGGAAGCTTAGTTACTAGCTCCTAGTGAATGAATTTCAATACTATGATCTCCTTGAAAACAACGTCAATGCTTTCATCAATTGTAAACAAGCTCAAAATAAATCTACGCAAGATTTCATCAAGAGATGGAAAACCTTCATCCACTAAGGTTGAATATAACATGCTTGATGAAAGTCTATTTCAACTATATCCTTAGAGCTCTCTAGCCTCGCCTTCAATATAAGGTGAGATCCTTTTCTCCTACCACATTGGAAGAAGCATTCAAGCAAGCCAAACGCCATGACTATGTCTCATGAAGGAAATTCGAAAAATCTTTTTCCCAAGCAACAACTAGCCAAAAAATGTACACGTTCTCATGTGTCCTAGAAATAAGAATGCCACTGATGATGGATTCACAAACACTCTTCCTCAATGCACCACTTCTAATAGGACCATCCATAACAATAGACCATGTCCACTCCTAAACCACCAGGAGGTTCTCAATCTCATTCTTCTTCCCATAACGATTGTTATCTAACTTTTGTCTAAGGAGGAGTCGAGACAATGTCTACCCTGACCATTCACCATGGTTGTAGACCCTTCTTGACCTCTTCCTCAATGTCACGATGAAAGGAATTTTTTTTGGTGGCATGCCAATTGGGGTCACACCTATGAAAATTGCCGTGCCCTTCGATCCTTTGCACTATACCTTCCTTCCTGGTAATATCTTCTATGATGAAGGCATCACCTAGGAAAGGTTAGATGAAGCCATCACTCGGGAAAGGTTAGATGAAGCCATCACTCGGGAAAGGTTAGATGAAGCCATCACCCATAAAAGGCTAGATGAAGCCATTAAGGCACAGATAAGGCCCGACAACGGTGATTGGCTTGAGGCGGTTCATTAAGCCAATGAACGTCTTAATGTCTATAATGACCCACTCCTCGATCACTCTAAATCTAACCAACCTTATTCAACTGCTCCTCAAAATAATAACGCATCCACTAACGCTATTGATACTTCACAACCCTTCTACGAGCACATACTATGGAAAACATGGTTAACATGCAAGTTGCTAAATGTATTATTGCTTGCATTGAACCTGCATATCCTTATTTTGCTCAACTCTAGAAATTTACATAGACCATCTATCTGTGTTCTCCAAGCCAAACATCCATTGAACAAACATCGAATCCCAATTCTATGCTGTCCAAATTAACATGCCATCGGCCCCTATGCAAATTCCTCTGCACGACCAATCTTGTCTGTAGCTTTCCTCAACATCCGTTAGACGCCATTGACTGCCTGTGCACTTGCACGACTGATCCCATATGATATTATTCCTTTATGTTCTCTATGCCATTGACCCCTATGTGAAGATTTTTCTATCATGGCCGATCTCGTAGACATCAGAAAAAAATAAAAATCTTGAGCATATCTGCAAGCCCTACACTCTACAAAACCTCTTTAGACTGACCTCCCACAGGCTCAAATTGCTACACAATACAAGCCATGAAGATTGAGACCCCCTTGCAAAACTCGCTAACCTCCGAAGTCAAATCCCATTTCATAGAGCTTATTCGTACCTCACCTAAGTATCGTGAATGCACTTCATGTCAGCCCTCCTTTGCTATGAGTATTCCTCTTCCACCCGCTTTGGGGCATGAGCCTACCTTGCAACATGGTTCGAAAGAGAGTATCCTACTGCTAATGTGAATGAACTATCCATTCAAAACGACCTTTATATTGATAATTCTTCGCGCTTTCGCTTCCGTCTTGACTCCATGATTCTTGATGAGCTTCTCTTTCGCGCAGATGATCCTCCCCTCATTATTTTTGTTCAAATTGGCCATACTCCGGTTAAGAGAGCCCTCATAGACATGAAGGTTTTGGTACTTATGTTGCTTCCCTCGATTTCATCAATGACACTTGGCTATTCTATTGACAATCTTAAGTCCACTAGGAACATGTGTCAAGGTTATGACTACCGACAGATGCCCTCTATGGGATGTATTTGGTTACCTATTACCTGTGCCTCCTTGCACCGTCCGTGTTAATGTTATGATCTTCAACTTCCCCTTGTCTTATAACATTCTTCCTAGGTCGAATCGTGGACGCAGCGCATGCGCACATTCGCGTCATCCACTTGTAAATGTGTTAAGTTCACACATTTAGGAGCTACCTATAAAGTACAAGGCGATACTAATCCTTGGAACTTTGACCTCTTCCAACAACGTGGGGCATTCAAGATTCTCCATCATGGAGGAGCTTCCTACTATTCCATTTCAAGAATATCAATGGTTTAACTGTCCTATCGATTCCCTTTGTGGTCTAGTAGTGGTCATCTCGAGGTTGTGGGCCATGTACTTTACCGAACCTTCTCGAATCAGATGATGATGAGCTAGATGACAATCAACCTTAGGATCAACAACACTTTTGATCTCCCCGATGCTATTATCTTACATAGTTGCCTCATGCCTTATGACCTCGCTCTCGCAAGGACGTCTGATCGAGTTCCTATCACTATTACTCGCACTAAGCGTCCTCTTATAGAGCATCTCCTTCAACCTAAGATTATCATCGACTCATGTGCTATTGACGTTACCATGCTTGAATACAATGATGGTTATACCCTAGATGACCCTTTGTAAGTAGGTTATGTCCAGGCTAAGAACTGTAAAGATTTTTCGCTATCAGGAATCATAGCAATCTAACTTTCAATCATAACATCAATGCTGTTATTGTCTCCTTACGAGACTGCGTATTGTTGACTTTGACCCTGAACAAGACGACCTGATTGGATGATAAGGATGATTGCTCCTGATTACTAGTGACTCTAGCGAATGAGCTCATACACTCCTTTGATTAGTGACTCGGTGCTTGAGGCATAGCTAGATCCCCTAGTTAGCATCTACTCCCACGAAACTTCTTGTGACATCTCCTACTTCCTCCTCCAAATGTTGCCACTGGACTTACCTTCCACGAGATCACCTTTGGCTCTTCTTGCCATTATGGCTCCTATGCCCACTTGAGGCTAAAAGCCATATTGCACATGGCATGAGGCTCTCAGGGCATGATGCTATATGGATTGTATAGCCTATCGATGACAATGTATGAAGAAGCTAGAAGTAGAGGTTAGGTGAGATCAATAAAGGTAAGCCACACAACCTTCTTCTTGTGCACTGCTCTATCGGCTCTCATCATGGCTTTTGTTCTCATACCGATGACACTTGGGTTATCCACTACAAGCTTTGAGTTTGAGAACCTTCTGTAATATCCCCTTGTAGGATATTAATTAAAACTTAAAATAAATTATTTCCAATCAAATTTAGAAGAGCAAACCTTTCTAGTTTGACTTCAAATAACCCAGTGTCGGCTACAATGCAACCCAAATGGGGTTGTAGTGAGCCAAGGTGATGGGTTAGATGGGAGAGCTAGTTGGAATTTAATTCTTATTAAATCAGAAATTAATTGCAGCAGTGGAAATAATAAATATGTACCAAAACTAGCTGGAACTTCAAAAATTAATATCTTCACCAAAACTTAGTATTTTTCCATGAAACAAATTGTAGATGAAAGCTAATAATTTTATCTTTCCAATGAACTATCAAATTGAATTTTTAGCCCAGTGAAACCCACTCAAATCTGCCCTCCAAATCTGAAAACCAGTCGCCTAGGGTTAGGAAAAATGTAATAAATATTTGCAGAACTTTCCCTTGCTTCCAAACCCTCAAAATTCCCACACACAGATCTGAAATAATTGATTTATCATAGCAGCTTATAAAACTATCAAAATTCCCCACATGAGATGCCAAAAACACTCCAAACCAGTCGATTCATTATAAGTAAATTCCAACAGCATATATAAACTCAAAAATCACCAAATCATGTGCATTAAACTTGATAAAACATGCAATAACAGATCAGATTTGAATCTCACTTCAAGAGCTACTAAAACATGCCACAAATAGCTCTAATGCAAGTCGACTTGGGCCAAAACAAACAAAAAACAATAGCATATTATATTCACCATTAAACACCTCCAAAACCCCTCATAAATCATGCACATGTGCTTCGAATAATGGCGCCTCACATAGACAAATTATATCATGAAATAATCATCAATGTAAAGCTTGGAAGAATTTCAACACTCCACAATAATGGTGGTGCTTACAAGCACCTTTGTTTGTGATCACAATTGGGCATACATCCCTCTTCAAGCATGAAGATAAGTTTAACAAACCGTCAGCATGCCAAAAAGGGGACACCTCATCTTCTTTTATAGCTTTGACAATTTAAATCTCCAATGTTTCCCTCCACAACTTTGGCGCCCAACTCTAGAGAGGAGGGATACATTTAACAATAGTTTTCTTGGCCTGTAAAAGGCAAACTCGAACTCCAAATATTAATTCCCTCTATAAATATATTTAAATTAAATACAAGAGAGTAATCAGATAACAATTAAAAGCACCATAGGAATCGACTTGCCTAATTTTATCAATTTATCCCAAATAATAATCAATTGGCCCAAGGAATAAATCGATTTGCTTCCCAAAAATGCGACTTGCCCAAGATAATTAATATTAATTTTTAAATGCACAAGGAAAGTTGATTTCCCCTAAATAAAATCCCTTTAATCCAAGGGGAGTGGATTAAAGAATATCAACCTTCGTCAATTAATTAAGACTTTAAAAAGGGGACATAACACCTTCTCCTTGTGCGCCTAAGTGAAGGGCTTGTTCTTCTCGTTCTCGTTAATCTCCTATGCCATCATATAACACTTGACCTACTCACTCTTCCTCCCCTCATCCCTCCCTTGATGATATCTGCCCTATAGTCCTCACGCGAATCTCTTAAAGGATTGACGATTCTCTATTTGCTGCACGATCTGAAGTCCATGGCATTAACACCATTCAAGACAACTTAGAAAACCTCATGATTCATACTCAACATCATTAACCGACATTATAAATGACGCACGTCAATCTTTCGCACATCATAATTGATTCACTTGACTCATCTTATCTCTCTATTTATCCTTCCTACTTGGGTTTATCCTCCCCGCTTGGGTTCATCCTTCTTGCATGTTTCTCTACGGCGATTATCTTCTCACTTGGATACTTAAGTAATATTTCTATCACCTCCCACTTGGGTTTACCTCTCATCGCTCGGGTTGGCCCTCTCATTGGTTCCTATCCCATTAATCTGATGCTTCCTATCTTACAACACATTACCTACTCTATTTATCATCATTTTAAGCCTTTTATAATTTCATTTTTAGCCATAAGTGTTCTTACATCTATGCACAAACAAGAAACTGGGATCATAAAAGCAATCATACATCGACATCAAAATTAAAAACACATGACATCATCACAAAAAACTATTTCATATATATATATATATATATATCGACTGAATAATTTTATATATCATTGTACAACATCTCTATCAAAATAAATCATGATACAATTATCATCTCCATCGCTCAAACATCCCCTGCCTCAACTAGAGGTTGTTTGATGCTTTGAGCTGATGGTACCTGACTTGTAGTCCATAGGGATCATGCTAATGATGTGGCTCTAGATCGAGCCGTTGTAGCCTCTCCCTCCGCTCTTGCCGCATGTACCTCTAGCTCTGAAATCCAAGTCGCATTTGTTGCTTGGCGTGCGAGCATTGCTTGTGCATCTAAAAGCCTCACTACATGCTCTCGAGCCAATGTTGTCTGTGCTTGGAGGCCCTGTGCCAATGACATCATATCTCCTCACAGCCACGACTGCCTAAAAACTTTGGTACCTCTATAGCTTGCTGGCTGCCTTTCTAGATTCGCCATTATGAAAGTGTCAGTCACATCCAATATGCCATCCAAAATCTCGTGGTGTGCACCCTCTATCAAAGAATGTCACTCGGTTGTGGTCCACTCTATAATCACAAATATATCAATCATTGGCAATCTATATATGTCACCATGTTAGTCTACTCTACCATAAACATCTACCAATCACATAAACAACTTTGAGCCTCACCTGGTTGATTGGGGCGCTCCACCACAACGACTTCGTCTACTCAGCCTCCTAAAACTGCCCCATCATCGCCATCTCTCGATGGGTGTGCTCCTGTTAATTGTGTCCACCTATCTCGAGGCACCAAAATCATTTGTGGCCTTCTTTGAGCCCTAACTATTTGACCTAGACATTGCATAATGTGGTTTACCAATCTAAATACCCATCAGTGTCAAATGCTCTACTCTGCTCTTCGCATATGTCACTCACAATGCCATCCTCTCGGTCTCTCCTCTCTCGCCTCTAGGGCACCCTCACCCTCATTATTCTGCCTGTTGGAGCTATCCCCCACCTCTATGATCTTCAGCATCTCTGCTCCTCCCTCTCTCCTCTGTATGGTTCTCGGCTGTGGGGCATGCCTCACTCGACGTGGTCTCAATGGTGGAACAAATGTTGCTAGCGTTGTTCTCCCTCCTCTCTTTCTGGATGTCATCTATACTCTGAAAGGGGTGTTGGTTTTACATGAACTTGTTTGCTAAGCTGCAATGGAACTCTATCAATCGGGTGTCTCCACCGACCACACATAATGGCCTGTAATCTTAAGTGTCCCCTCTACAGCCAGTGTCATCTGCCAAGTGGCTTGATTTGTCATACCCCGATACGACTCCCACACCACCTGATCTTGTGGTACGTGAATCAGTGACCTAAATCTCACTGTTGTCCTCGCTGCTAGGCCTCTCTCCCACTAAAGTACCCTCGGGGCATCCCCTGCTACCTGTAGTGGTGTCCTTGTAGGCCTGTACATCGGGAGCCTCTCATATGTTTAGGCTGCTAACAAAATTAGAGGTCCTATGGCCCTCTATTGTCTCACCCGAATCCTCGTGCAGCAATTGCACCCATATGGTGGTCCCCCAATTGAATTGTATACCTGACTCTAATGCATCCCTACACGCCACTATCAAAAATAACAACATTGCTCCATCTGCTTTGTGGGACAATATTTGTACCACACCAATTCCCATAACGTCCTTCCCGATATCCTGAGTTTGCGCATCTGTAATGTCTCCAATGGAAATTTTTTAACACAAGGGGAACACCTGAGAATTCTGATTTATTGCAGTATGCTGGAAATAGAGATATTAGGACAACAATGCATTTTTTTCACAAAAAATAGAAATCTGAAACAAACCCTAGGTATGGTGAGTTGTTATGGAGACAAAAGAGCCACAAAGTAACTTGAACCTGATCTCAAATTACCCAAATCTTATGCCAAAATATTTATAATAAATTATGAATGCAAGATCACCAAAATACTGAATTTTTGGGACCCAAAACAAGCGCTGAAAGTTATTTTTGGACTGCAGAAATACAACTTACAGAAATAATTGGAAAGAAGTGATCCTAAGGCCAAATCCTCCGAAACAAAGTTGAATATGGCCTCCAAAATTATGGCAAAGCTATTGGTGATGAGATCTAGGATAACCGTTCCCTAGAATGCATCAAACTCCACCCACAAGGGTGTAGATCGCCCTAGATATGGCTGCCAATCTTGGCAGATGTCTATCTACTAGCTAAATTTCTTCTCTTGAAATGCAGATCTGAAGTAGGAAATGTAGAAAACGTGTCCAAAAAGTGTGCCCTAGCTCAGAAAATCTTATCTTTTCCTTTGAGAATCTGATATAAGCTCAAGTGTGATCTCTGTATGAGATCACCAAGGAGAAATTGAGGGTTTTTTTCCCCAAAACTTGAATGCTAATGAAGGTTTTCGTCCCCAAGAGATGAAAGTAGGAGCAACAAGCCCAAACTCCCCAAAATGAAATATAGAAATTTCAAAAAGTGGGTCAAATGAAACCCCAACCCCTCTTATAATTCTCCATTGCCTTTTCCCAAGTTGGGCGCTCCATGTGGCATTACTAAGGTGACTTCCATCTAATTTATTGTTGGCTTTTACTTTATTTTGAAAGTCACCTTTATTTTTAATTTAATCATAAAGTTTTATTAAGTTGCCACCTTTTTAATAAAAAGGGAGTGACTTGACAACTTAAAAACATTAACTTTAGTATTTTTCTTTATTTAAAAAAGGGGACATGACAGTCTGCCCTTCCCCAAAATTTCTTGTCCTCAAGCAATTATCAGCTCAACTGTTTTGACTCTTCCTATTGGCCATTGTTGTAATCCCAGGATCCCAAATCAATCTTTTTTTTCCTTCCATTCCTCCTGGTGATATAGTTGGCTTCTGTTGCACTTCTATGATATAATGAGGAACTTGAGGCTTGGTACCGGATAATGCTTCTCTAACAATCTTATTGAGTGAATCTATGATCGTTGAATCACGTGTTAGCTGGGATCTAAAAAGTTTTTAAAAATCATCCCCATCTTCAACTAGGAAATCAGTTCCTTGACTAGACCACTCTTCATGCTGTCCTAATACTATGTAATTGTCCCCTTGCATCTTTAGCCAACAATGCAAAATAACATGGGTAAGCTCAACTAGAGCAACTTGATGTAATAAAAAATATGAAATATCATAACCTTGAGTCCCCATGGATCCTTCCCTGATTTGGCAAGCTGTCCCTCTAAATATATGATACAAATCAGACTGAGGATAGGCTAGAAACAAGTTACAACAGCCATAACTCGCTTGGAATTTTATCCAAATCAGGGCAATCGGATCTTATTTGTTTGTCTTCTTCTGCGGTAACCTTTTATCCACATCATCCAATGATGGAATCCTTTTTAATTGTGCAAGCTCGCAACTGTCCATGACTGCTAACAGCAGTCCTAAGCCCGAGTTTTTCAAACTCAACCATATGACAATGGTATAACAACTACCAAACTGAAAGCTTATTGAGAAAAACAAAATCACAAGCAGTGTAGAAACTGAAAATCGCCTTACAAGAACTGAAAATTTGAGAAAAGCAGATCTACAATTGAAAACAATAGACATATTGGCCCTTAGTTTGAAACTCTTGCAGTCCATGCTTATCCCAACTTTGTGTAGAAGATGGCTTTCAACAGTAAAGCTCCATTATTGGATTTGGACTGAATTATTGGTGCCTTGTGTGGCTCATTGATAGCTGGCGTGTTCGTTTCCTTTCTTGAGGCATCCTTTGTTTGTAGGCCTATCCTAGGGACTGTAACTTTGATATCAACAGGTTTCTTGTTGGTTTTTTGCAATTTCGGAGCATCAATTGCCGTCACTACCCCTTTTAAAGGTTCTACCATGTTGCTGACCTGAAAATCAGTCTTGGGCTCAATTAATGAAGCTTCTTCGATGGCTTTACCCCTCTCTATGACTGTCGTTAGAGAAATTCTTGTAGGTTGGAGGTAATTGATTTCAGTTTGAAGTTTGGTTACACTACCAATTTCCTTTCACAAGGCTGAAGTTTGGCTTTTTCTTCTCCTTCTAAGTGCAGCCCTGATTTTCCTTTTTTATTTTCCAGCTCTATGCAACCCTTGGATACCAACATGTCAGCATCAAATACCAAAAAACATTTACCTCAAGTTGTATGCTCATTGATCTCCTTCTCATTTCTTGGCTCGTGCTCCACGTTTTTCCCCAAACCCTTCTTCATATGTAGTGTCAAAACCCTTGCGTGTGGTGTCCTTACGGAGCGCTGACCTCTTCTTTGTTGCTTGTGTTTTTGACCTTGTGTCGATTCCAAGTCTTTCTGTTTCCAACTCCACGAACACTGCAAAAGGGAGGGCATTCCGGACCCTCTCCGGAAGAGCTCTATAGTGAAACATGAAATCTAGAGCCTTGGAAGACTTTGGAGTGGCTTCTTCTTTGATTGCCCTAGCTTCAACGAGTTTCTCCACAGTTAGGGTAAGGGTTTCTATTGACCTTGCTAACTTCCCTTGCATCATCTTGAACCTTTCTAACTTGTCTTCCATGCTTCACAGGATGGGAGGATGATGTTACGATATCACTGTAATGTCCCTTTTAAGGGGACTCAGGAAATGACCAAAAGATGAGATGTAACTCAAAAATTAGATTATAGAACTACTGTTAGATGGCTGATATAACCCTGCAAATTTAAATTCTCCCTAGGGCAGCGACTTCCCTGGAGGAGTTAAACCCCTCAAAGGTTGGTCAAACCTTGCTAAAGCCCTTCAAATCTAATGCCAAAATTTTTAGGAAACCCTCAACAAACGCAAGCAACTGTTAGAAATCAGAATTGAGCGTGAAAATAATTAATTATGTAAACCTCAACCAATGAACATCATCAAGCTTGGAAAAATAGTAAAACTCCTCCAAAATTCATGAAATTCAAGATCTTGGCCTCAGAAAATATGGAGAACAAGATAAGTAAATTCAGATTTGCCAAATCATCATCACACATACCAAATAATCACTCCCAAGTGGGTCGCTCCATTTCAAGCAAATAGATCATTGTACTAAAGAGACCAATCATGCAAGAAAATGATAATTTATTGCCTTTCAAATCTGCTGGCATACATAAAACCTTATGAAAGGGTTTTCATCCTCCATGAGTCCTCAACCAAAGGTTTCTGTCCTTGGAAAAAGGTCCTCAATCAATGGGTTTCGTCCTTGAGAAAGGTAGATAAGGTGCTTCACAAGAAACCCTTAACCAAGAAATGAATATTCATGGTGTCCCCAGATTTCATCTTGAAATTTGAGACTACCCTATCTGAAAAAATTTCGTACTTTTAAAATAATGGGTCGTTTTGTGTTTTTATTGCCAGAAAGTTCTTGTAATGTGTCAAGATATTCCCAAGGAGCCATATTATCCATTTTCTGCCAAATACCCAGATGCCTAAAATTGTTATATTCTGTCGTCGGGATTTGCCTGCGGGAAATTTGTATTTAATTATTTTGAGCCCCATTTGAGGCAATTTGCGCTCCGGTTTAACCCTGTTGTGATCGTATATATCATTATTCCAGTATACCAGTAGAGTTTTAACCAGGAATGAATTCTGGGCTTTATTTGTGACTTCTGGCAACGTTTTGTGTTTTTTGTGTTTTTCTCGTTTCGTTTTCTATGAAATTTCTCTGGATCAATTCCTTTGCCGGTTTGGCCTGATTCTTGGCCTGGAGTATCTAGAGATCACATACGCACGTTGTGCCAGAAGGAATTCGCCATCGGAGGTCTGGTTCTTTGGGAAAAGACGAAGTCGTGCACCAAAAAGCCTCTTCTGGGTTGGCCGCATTTTTGGAAAAAGAAGGTTTGAAGTGGATCATGGGATTTTGGGAAGCAGCAGGCAGGTGGGAATTTTGTACCTGCCTAGCAGGGTACTTTTTCCTATGGAAGCAACGTCACTTAAGTCACAATGGGAAAATTAGAGGCTAGCAGGCAGGCGGGAATTTCTTACCTGCCTTGCAGGGTAAAAATTCCCATTGTGGAATAAAAGAAAAATCACTTAAGTGAATCATGGGATTTTATTGCCTGCCTTGCAGGGTAAATAATCCTATTATGAAAGTCAAACGACTTAAGTGAATCATGGGATTTTCAGGGCTGCCTTGCAGGGTAAATAATCCCATTGACATCTGAATTTTAAAAATAGAAATTCTTTATTCCAAAAAGTGCAACCCACCTTGGGTGAATAATAAATGCATTAAATAAATATTTGTTAATATTTATTCACCCAATTTTGGCGCCCAGGCTTGTGGAAAAGTCAACAGAGGTAAATGGACAAAAGGAGGTTGAAAATAGACTGTTCTAAAATTAAATAAATAATATTTATTTAATGCAGCCCCTTTATGTCAAAAAGTGCGCCCCTTTTGGGAGATAAATAATACTTTTTTAAGTATTAAATGATTAAATTAATTCCTATTTTCAGTGGCTAAGGTCAAAGCATACTGTGAGGCTTGAGTTAAGTGGAAGCAAAAGTCTAAAATTAAATAAATTTATTTTATTTAATGGCAGCCATAAGCATGCACAAAATAGGCGCCCCATTTGAAGAGTGAAGCTTATTAATTAATTAATTAATTGCCAGTAATAGGAAAGACATTAATTAATTATAGAATCATAAGGATTATATAAGCAGGGGCTGCCATAAGGATGAATTAATTAATTCACAGGCAGAGAAGTGCAGCCCAGAGGAAAAGTGCACCCCATTTGAAGATGATTTTTACTCAAAAGAAGGTGAAATTAATGCTGAAAGCTTCTAGAATTGGCGCACAGGTTGAAGGAGGTTGATTTGTGTCTGGATAATTGTTTGCATAAGTGATACAGGTGCTCAGGTGAAGTTGGTAAAATTCATGCTTGCTTTGCATGCAAATAAAACATCAATTTTTGGGGCAGCAGACTTGAATTATGCAAATTTTTATGATTAAAATCCATTGTTCATGGTCCGGTTGCCATCTTTGTCTGAATTAATTGCAGGAATTCGTTACAGGTGCTTTACAAAAGAAAAGGAGCTTAAATCAATGTCCAATACATTGAATATATCCTCCGAATCTGAAGAATTATCCAGATCTACACCAGTTTTGAAGAATTCCGGCCGAGTAAGAAGAAAAAGAATTGTTCAGACAAAGATTGCTCCAGCCATGGCAAAGCGGGATGAAAGAGAAAGCTCAGCGGAATCATGCATAGCTTCTAGATTTGCTGAAGTCAATAGGCCCAGATCCAGATCCAGATCTCATAATTGCAAAAGCTTCCGGCACAAAGGCTTCATCCTCTTGTTTCTGATGCAGCCCGTGTAGAAGTCAATGCATGGAAAATTTCTTCTAGGATCTTGTGCATGTGCTCTCAATCTTCCAGTTGAAGCCTTCATTGAAGTTGCATTCACCCGGAGTGCTTTCCAGTTTTTTTAATTGCTCATATGCAATTAAAAATAAAAATGATGAGTTATTTACGGCAGACATTGCACTGATGCATGTACAGGAGAAGAACTGCAAAAGCTTCAAGGATAAGAGGGAAGACAAGGCAAAGGCAACACTCGTAAGCAAGTTTCTAGATCCAGCTTGTTTCCAGATCCAGCTTGCTCCAGATCCAGCTGTCCAGTTTGGTGAGAATCAAAGGCAAAAGAATCAGCTGCATGCAGAATATGAAAAAGGACAAGACTGCAGCTTTCCTCTTTCTTCTTCTTTCTCTTATTGCCTCCGACAAAGTAATTGAGTGATCAATTAAATTATACAACTTAAGTGATTGGTTTAAAAGCAATTACTTGAAGAAGTCAACTACTTGGAGATAGGTGGCAGACGTGCAAAATAGAAGGTTCTATTTTCAGTTGCAAATCATGCATGTCATGCAAAGAGGAATTCCAGGAGGGAGATTGCCAGTTGTTTTTTTTCCCACTTCCACATGTGCCAGTTCAACTAAAAGCTTCCAACTTGTAATTGCCCCTCTACATTCTATAAGTAGAGGAAGAACCTTCGGGTTAAGGATCAGAATTTGTAAGCAGCATTCTTGTGTTCCAGACTTTGTGCTGAAACCCTTGAGAGCCACTTGAAGCAAAGGAATATACAGGAGCAGATTTCCGGAGAACTTTGTGTCACGGTGTATTTTGTTTCTAGCTTTCTATCTTCAGATCTTTGAATAAACTTTGTGTTATTTTAGATCTAGATCTAGAGCTGCCTTTGCTTATAATTCTGTGTTTATATCTATGGGTTTCTTCTATGTGCATGCAATCAACTTTGCTATCTATTGATTGGGATGCACATCTTCCCCATTTCTTCTCTGTGTTTATATAATTCCCTTCTTCTATAAATATTTCCTTTCTTAAACAGTTGCTTACTTGCTGCAGAACTGTACAACTATGGTTCATGAGCTGAATAGTTAAAGTAAAACCCCATATAGATACTAGCATATTTTAATTGACAAATCTGACACGGGAGCCTCACCGGTAAATGAGGGAGATTTATCTCATGACTGCCTAGGTTTTATGCTATGTAGAAAATCTAGCCAACAATTCACCAAATCATAATTCAACAATGGCCAAACGACCTCTTTATATAACCACAAGGAGTGTTTTACAATTATAAAAATAATGGCCGATCTATTAAGGTAAGTGCTTTTAAATATTCAAATGGTATTTGGATCCTACATGCTCACAATACCTTTATTTCCTAACTGCTTAAGTTCCTCTATTGAAGTGCTAGGCTTCCCAATAGAATATATGATAACAAATAAAATAACTACTTAAACAACAATAAAAATATAATTCAGATCTTCCCCTTACTTTCCTCCTTAGACCCATGGGGAGAAGAATGGGTTAAGGTCTTCGGAAATCAGCCTTTTAAAAGGGACATGACACTTACCACAGTGTAGAAAGAGTTTAGATGCTTTGTCATAGAGAAACCATCATTCATCCCAAGAGAATATGACTTCATTCGGTGAAAGAGTTTGTTCTCTAGGGACTGTCTAATACAATTCCTCTAACTTATCCCACAATTGCTTAGCGTTGGCTTCTCCTAGACATTTGACAACATTTATTTTCTAAAAGGTACAATCCGATTGAACACTTTTCCTTCCTTCCCAGCTTTTCCCAATCTTTTGGCTTCATACCTGTGGAAAATTTTCTTGACACAAGTTACTAATCTCTATCCATAAGAAGATTGACCATCTTAAGTTTTTGTTTTCTTTGTTGTTGAAAAAATGCATCTTATACTACAAGGAACGGTAATACTAACAAGAAAGAAAGCACCTGAGTCTGCATCTTAAGTTTCTATAACTCAAAGTTTTGCCAATTTATCTCTCTCTATCCTTATGCTGCCTATCATCCTCCACACAAGATTCACCTACACAAACCTCCCACTCAAGATAAAGTTTACCACACAGCCAAGATGCTCTTGCTCTATAAATATCTAGTTGAACCCTAGCACTGATAGACTGATACCCAATGAAGAGAAAAGACCAATAACATTATGCAGGAGAAGCAACACATAACAACATTTTAAACTACATCAGAAAGGAAAAGTAGCCCACAAACAACACATGAGATTTTTCACATGTCAAAACACTTTTAGGGAAAACGTAGCACAACCGCCTTCGCTTATTGTATTAACTCAATTGTATCTCGCTATTCTTCTTTACCCTACTACATGTGCAAGTAATTGTAGGCACATCTATATGTAATTGTCAAAGCGGTGTTACATTATAATGGGTACAAAACCCTGGGCTAAGAAACCGTCTATACAATACCATGGGTGTAAAACCATGGACATTCAAAGCACTCGCGTGTGGTTTTTCATAGGTTAAACTTTAGGGTCAGTGTAAGGATAGATGTTAGCTTTTTTTTGTTGCGTTACCAATTTTGAACTGGAATTATTAGAGTATCTTAAGGTTTCTTTGAATTTTTGAAGGCATAATGAATAGGTTAAGTGTTAATGGGGATAGATATATTTTACAGTAGGTTAATCAGTGATGGATAAGACTAGGTACACTAAGTAAGATATGTTTGGTTCACTTATTCAAGTAGGAAAAAGATTCAGTTATGTGTGTATGAGGAGCATCAGGTATATATACAGAACACGAGAGGTATATAGCATCAGCTCTGGTAATATTCTGGCAAATGTGTGATTGTCAACATTTACTGTTTTTTGTTGCATTTTGAGTTCATGATTAACAAGTACGTTCAGTTTTGATATTTCAAAAGCAGTGAATGAATAAAAAGATCCTTGCTTGTGTTTTGCAGTTTACAGTCAGCTGGGATTCTAAAAGAATTGGCAAACTATCTTGATTCTCACATCCCGAGTATTGAACTAATTGCTACTTCTATAGGTGTCGTGTCAGCAGTGATAGATAATGTGCCATTAGTAGCAGCTACAATGGGAATGTATGATAAATTAGACTTTCCGATGGATTCAGAGCTGTGGCAACTAATTGCATATTGTGCTGGAACTGGAGGCTCAATGCTTATCATTGGATCTGCAGCCGGGGTTGCTTTTATGGGATTGGAGAAAGCTGATTTCTTTTGGTACTTGAAAAAGGTATCCTCTTTGAACTTGTGTATTCATTTCAAATTTTCATTGATGTAATGAAGCAGGAAACTTTAGACTCCTCTTTTTATTTCCTTGTATATTTTCCAACTGATACAATATTTTATCTTAAGTCTTTTGTGCCAACAGTTGGGAGATAAAAAGAAATAAATTCCACATATGTACTTTTTTGAATCTTGTGAATGCAAATATTCTCGTGTGCAGGTTAGCGGATTTGCATTTGCTGGTTATGCTGCAGGTATTGCTGCATATTTAGCGTGCAACAACTTTCATATGCCATCTACTACGACGTTAGCTCAACTTCCCTTTCTATCAGGTTGAAAGTCCTTGGCTCGCATTTAGTAAACTGTAAAAATCTGATTTTTACTTTCCAGATAAGCAAAAGCCTGCGACTATTGATTGAATATAACGGTAGTAGCAAACTAGTTTTCTCTTGATATTCTATGGCTCCCATAATATAATACATTATTTTCTAGGAGGGTTTGGAGACAGCTGATACAGTGAAGCAGATAAGAATAGTTGTTCTACCTCCCCTCGATGCCTTATAAACCCATTGAAAGCAGAGAAATGTAATGGTTTTTCTTGTGCATGGGAGGGTATTGTTGGCTTATTGAGATTACCTTTCTCCTCATTGTTTTGATATCATGGACGTCCATTCATATTATAAAAGAGTTATTCCATCTCTAGTACGGCTGTATTGTAGGTTGTTCAGGGAATCTTTGCACACAAACAACCAACTTTAAATTTGACATATTCATCAATAAGAGTAATTAGTTATTCTCAATAAAGGGTGAATATGCCCAATAACAACTGTTACCATATTTTCCATGCCAAGAAGTTCAGTTCTATTTTTAGAAGTGCTAAAAGTAGCATTGGCTAAAAACAGTTGGTGCTAGAAATAGCAATTGGCTGAAAATGGAAGTGCTAAAAATAGAAGTTCAGTTCTATTTTTAGGAATGCATTAAAGGATAAGAAATAAATAAATAAAAGGGTTTACTAACTGCTGTTCCAAAAACAACCCATGCGCCAAGGAGGATAAAGAAGGGTTTTTATTAAATAAAAGGAATTGCATGCTGTTTGTTGGCGCCACAAAGGAGAATGTGGCAAGGTGAAGGAAATAAATATAAATAGAACTGCTGTTGCATGCTGGTCTGTGGCACCAAGGGGCAGAGAGGAAAAGGATAAATTAAATAATTAGTCAACAAACTGCATGCTGGTATGAATGGATGGTGGCTCCATGAAAGGTAAAGGAAGAAATACTGTAAAAAAGGCAAACTGCAGTCCTTTTCAAGCATGTAAAGAAAGAAATAAAATTAAATTAAAGGTACAATAGTTCAGACACAACAGTCTATTATTGGAGGTAGAGTTGGATTCATCTTCATATAGGCTGATTATTGTATTATTGAAACATCAGACACACTTTGGGCGGATTTGCTTTGGAAATTCTAGCCTTGTACTTGCACCTCTGAATAAAAGCTCCATTTTTCCCTCTTATATTGTTGTTTTTCTGATTTTCATTGTGTTTGATAGGAATATTGTGTTTCTCTAGTGTGGAGTTTACTTTGTCTACCGCTGTCCTTTCTCCTAAAACCTTGAATTTATTATGCAAAATAACTTAGAGTTTTGCAGGTATGTGGATCTTTGACTTCTCTGTGTATAGAGTTACATGCATGGGTTAAATTATTGGTGTATCACACTTATTTCCCATTTTCCTCATTCCTCTCCCCCTTTCCTTGTCAAAGTTTTCTTTTTTTAGGTGATTCATAAGGGAACCAACTCTCTCTGGAGGTTCGCTTTAGACATAGGTTACCCACATCTTTGAGGTGTTCCAATTTTGTCAACAAGAGAGAGAGTACACACACCATTCTCTATTAGGGTGCAACTTTTGGGCGACAATAGTTTTTGGCACGTCCGGTGAGACAATACAAAATTTGCTAAAATAGTTGACACTATTCTTAGAAAATTGAAGTGTTTCAGACACAAATATTAAACCTCTGGGGACTCCATTGGCCCAAGACCATATTTTTATGGGGTTGTGCAATCATGACTTCAATTCCTCATTGGACTTTCCAGTCCCAAGAGCATTATTATTCCCCTCCATCTCCTTTTCCCCAAAATCATCCTCCAAATCAATATTATAAGCTCTATCATAATGAATATGTAATATCCCTTTTTGGGATATTTTTTAAATATGCACTTTATTCAATTCAAATCGACCCTAGAACGATTAGATCCTTTTAGTTCGAATTCAAATAACCCAATGTTAAAATTAATACAACCCAAATGAGGTTGGAGTAAGCCAAAGTAGTGGGATCAGATGAGAGAACCAATTAGAAAATTATTTTTTTCCAGATATGATTTTATAACAACAGTTAATTAATTAAAATTGCACCTAGAACAACTGAAAATTCAAAAATTAATAACTCTTTCAATGCTTCGTATTTTTGCATGAAATAAATTGCACAAAAAACTAGAAACCAAGGCCTTTCCAATGCACCATAAATCTACATTTTTTGAGTATTGAAACCCCCTCAAAACAGACATGAAAATCTCAGATCCAAAGAGGTGAGAGTTAGGAACAATTGGAAAAAGTAGGGAGATGATATCACAACATCCAAATAAAGCTTGTAATGCTCGTCAAACCCAATTCTTTTTACCTCCTTATCCCATGAAGCAATATGAGCATGATGACATCCTAAAGTTCCTCTACTCTTATGCTTACAAGAAAAGGAGAAAATTGAAATATATTGCTTGCATTCATGAACACCATCATAAGAAGACCAAGAAATGTTGTGCCAATGAATTTCCTTTATGAGAGGGAGAAAAACATATGAAGTCATATGATTAGAGTTGTTTATCATACCTTCATGCCTTCTATTGACATATTTCTCATACGGACCAGCCAACTTATTGTTATGGTTTCCTTCCTTGGGAAGAGTGTTAATCACTCTTTCTTCTTTGCCATCATGTTCCGTATGCACCCAAGTGTTAAGAGCAAAAATACCAACAAGTGTGATCAAATATACCTCATGTTGTTGATCATATCCATTTTTCTATCATGCCCATAACCATACCCATAAAAGCTCAACATGGAAGGAGAAATTAAATGTGAAACACCATACCTTGGGTTGCTCCCAACTTCTCAAAAAGTTAAAAATTATGAGTTTGGTGCAACACTTTTTTTTTTCATCATTTGCTTAACTCAAAACCCCCTTTTCTTCCTTACAAATGTTCATGTTTGGTGGGTAATGACTTGGAGCCTTTATGAGATTCATGCTTTCTTCTTGTCCTTCAAATGACTTATGATGGGGTTGCACAATTTTCTTCAAGTCTGATTTTTCCTTCATGTCCCCTTGCCATCATTTCCCTTTCATCATGCATGTGCTTGTTACCAATGTCCTTTTCATGCTCTACAAACAAAATCTGATTTCTCCTTGGAACCACTCAACTCCATGCAATCATTAGATGTCAGCAATTCATCATCAAAAATAAAAGAGCTCATACCTTGGATACATGTCTTCACTTTGCTTGAGCATTAATCCACAACTCTTTTTGCTAAGGTGTGAGCAATACATTGCTTTTCTTGTCCCAAACCTTCCACAAGTAAAGCAATGGTTGTTGAGGATCCTCATATTCCTTCAACATTAGGGACATTATAGTTTGCATTGCCACCATTATATTTTGTGAATGATCCTCGTGTAGGATAACAAAGAAAACATCAAACATGTGGAAAATGAGATCATCACAATCAAGATCTAACATTGGTATGCAAGATCTTACCTTAGCCATGTTCCCCAAAATCTTAACCCTCTTATCAAAGTAAGGGTTGGGTGTGTCCCAAAGCTTTTGAAAGCTTCCTATTATGAGCTTGTAGACCTCTTCTATGGAAGTGTCATCATATGACAAGCTTGAGACTGTTATCCTTGTTACCTCGCTAATGCAAGTGATGACCAAGAGCCTCACATCCCCCTCATCATGTATCAATAGGTCGGATCGAGACAAATGGGTCACCAAAGGGTCCATTGTTGCAGACATAGAGCCATAAACTAATTGCTCTATCAAAGATAAACAACTTGCCATTTCTTCAAGAGTATTGAGCAACACATTCTCCTCATGAGGAGTAAATTCAAGCCATCTCCCAAGCCTATAGAGCTTGGCCTTCACATCTCCATCACTTGTTAAATCCATGATTCACAAACAATATCAAATCTCACAAGTGCAGAAGAACATACTCTGATACCACTGTAATATCCCTTTTGGGGATATTTTTTAAATTTGCACTTTAATTAACTCAAAGTGACCGTAGAAGGATTATATCATTTTAGTTTGACCTCAAATAACCCAATGTCAGCATTAATACAACTCAAACAAGGTTAGAGTAAGCCAATGTAGTGGGTTAGATGGGAAAACCAATTAGAAAACTAATCTTTTTTAGATATGATTTTATAACAGTAGTTAACTAATTAAACTTGCACCTAGAACAGCTGAAACTTCAAAAATTAATAACTCCTCTCCAAGTGTTGTACCTACATATGAAAATATTTATTTCCAAGTGTTGGATTTAACTATTTTTGAGTTAAGCACGTGTGCGTTTGAGATCATTGAAAATATTGATCTCAAAAACACCCGTGCTATTGTACCTGCATATATTTATCATTATGAATATATTTATGTCAATGAATTGCCATCCCAACAACATGCTTTTAACATGAATACGAAACCAACAATTCATTGACATAAATATTTTTAAGTTAAGCATAGGTGTGTTTGAGATCATTGAAAATGTTGGATTTAACTAAGTATGAAGATGTCACCCCATTCCCAATAGATTTGTTATAAATGCTGAATTGAAATTAGATTGTGGCAGAGTCGAACATAATCAAATCAAGTTAAATCGTTTGCAACATTGGTTAAAGTCATTTTCATATAACAAAATATTTTCCTTTTTTTAAAAATGAGCAGCGAAGGAGACATGTTTCTATGCTCATTTTTTTGACTTCTTATTATTATTGTCAAAACTAAAAGTGATAGTAACAACTGTACACATGTTATGTGTATACTATTACACACAGACTCAAACTTTCACACACTAGCCCTCTATTAAGCAATCCTTGCACTTTTCTTTTGGGTTCATTCGATATGGATCCTTTTTTGGCATACTAGTTGTTGGTATCAAGTCTATCTAGTGACTGATAATGGGCACCGGTGGTAATCCTTGCAAAAATTCTTCATTCAATTTTTTGGGAACTATTCCAATATCTTGCGTACTTCTACAAGAAATTCTTCCTGTGTGCAATCCTCATGTACTTCTCTAGGGACCAAAGCATAATACACTTCTCCTTTATCCACAAGTCAGAAGAATTCCTTTTTGGATACTAGTAAAATTCTTGCACAAACTCCACTATGTACTTATCCTTTCTCCTCATCCTTCAAGGGTGACAAGTTAAACTTGTGCCCATCCTTCTCGATGCGAATGATATTCACGTTCCCATCATGAACAACCTTTCTATCATACTACCAGGGCCTTCCCAACAATAGGTGATGAGTATCCATTGGCATCACATCACACAATACTTCATCGCAATAATTCCCAATATTGAATTTGATACGACTTTACTTGTTTACTAAAACCTAGTGTCCCTTTTACAACTATGACACTTTATAGGGGTTGGGATTTGCAATCTTCTTCATCCCTAAATTTTGCACCAGCTTGCAGGAAACGAGATTATCCACACGTCCACTGTCTATAATCACTTTACAACATTTTCCTCATGACTTACAAATGGTTATGAAAAAGTTATTCCTATTGTGTAGGTTCATCTTCTCTCTATAATGTCTTCAACAATACCTTCCTTATCATCAAGGATTCCCCACACTTTTGTATCTCATAATATTCTACTGATCCTACTGATTCTACATCTCCATGTGTCAAATGTACTCCATCTTCCGTGGATCTACTTGTAAGTTCACCTTGTGCTCTTGAAAATTTGAATGCACGATGCCCTACAATTCAACACTTAAAACATGTTCCATAGAATCCTCTTCCCCTTCCTCAACTAAATTTCCTGCGTACCCTTGAAGAGTACAAATATTCATTATCCAGTCTACTATTCTAAGATGGAATTTACACACTAATGTGATCATCTTCTTTCGGTCTACTATATCGTGTGTTGTTTCCTCTTCGACCTCGTACATTATAGGTTTCTCTTCTGGATGCATTCTAAATTTTACGTGTCAACTTCTCCTCCATCTTCGAGGCTAGTTCATAGGCTTCTTCTACCATTTGAATACACAACAAACTAAGTTGTTCCTAAATTCCAAATCTCAAGCTATTTGTATATCTCGTGAGCTTCTCTTGGTTAGATTCCGCATGTCTAGATCTTATCATGATTCATTAGAACTCTTATGTGTATTCCTTAATTGATATCTCCTTTTGTCTAGAGTTTTACTTCTTAAACAAGCTCATTTGGTAATCAGACGGTAAAAACTTACTCCTCATTTTTGTGACCATACGATCCCAATGCACTATCTTATCCTTACCTCTTCTTTGTCGCTCATTTTGCACGTCTTTCCACCATAATGTTGCATGTTCCCTCAGCTTGGTTTGCACTACTTTGACGTACTGTGGGTCGAAAATTTCCTCAAATTCAAAGTATTCCTCCATACTTGTTAACCAATCCATAAATTCTTCTGACTCCAACCTTCCAAAAAATGACGGGACATCCATTCTTGGTCCATGACCCATTTTGGAAATTACTTGTAACAATCGTGCTTCTTCTATTCCTATAGCCTCAGCTTCTTGTACATTCTCAACAACTTCTATGTTGCATGCATTTCTTCTTATTAGTCATTTTATGTGTCTGGGGCCACAAATCCCCTTCACATATCTTCCTCAATGACTTCAAGCCTTGTTCTTACACCTCGTAGCTTTGTCATCACTTGCTCTAGTGCTCCAATGATAGCTCTATTAGTTACATCAACAACACCCACATTAACATCTCGCCTCATGGTTAGCATTCTACCATTCCTTCACCTCCCAACCTATCTCTAAGGTGTAGTCACAAAATCACGCACTTTAAACATTATTTAGTCCTGGTCTCATACTATTATTAATATGGTTTTTGAGTGAAGTATTAATTAACCCATGTCCTTTGGCCATTTTACTTTGCTTGTTGTCATCATTATCGACCTCCCGTATCTACTCGCCTAGTTAGTTATGCCATTTGGCATCATTTTATCTTTGAATGGGGTGCCCGACCTCGTATTAGGGCACTCTAGGCGTCCTAGTCGCATTTAGGGCTCCTTGAGCCCTTTTACACTTTCCCACCACTTTTTGGGCACTTTTTAGCCATTTGAGATTTCTATCTTTTTAGTGGTCGATTTTTTTGGGGTTAATTACAAAATTAGAACAAAAGAACCATATAAATATAAAGTTATGAGACCATAATAAGGGACCAAGCACTTAACACTATTATCATCACCTAAGGTTGCATCCATCAAAGGCTCCATTTGCATTCGTCTACCTCCATCACAAGGCACAAGGCTAGTTCATCTGCATCACACTACATATGAGGGAAGTTTATTCTATTCCATCCACCATTTTATTACATTTATACACAGTTATTGCTCGCTACTTTCATAAAGTGTGACTAACACAAGAGCACCTAAGACATGATTGCACACACACACACACATAGAACTACATCGGGTCTGAGATGTAGTGCAACGCTCAGTTAGTAAGTCCACCATTGTGGCCGCTGAGGATAGTCCAACCCCTTCATATGCATCTTTCTTTTTTAGGGGTTTGATGCTTGTCTTGGGGGTTTTTGTAGGTCTCATCTTCATCACTGATTTCCATCGACATACTGAGCAATCCAACGAAGATAGTGCATACAGGAAGTGAAGGCATGCGATCACTCAGCGACACCTTAGAGGAAGGTTGTAGAGCTTTTTCACAAACCAGAGTGCCCAATTCTCAAACGAGGGTGCCAACAGGCACCTCAGTCCCTCTCTGGGCGCCCCAATCCAGCCTACTATTCCAGATATGTATTTTCTGGAGCTTTTGTGTGGTCGTTTTGAAATTCTATTTATCTCCAGTCTTCTTTGCGACACAGTCATGACATATCTGCGAATCAATTAAGCTCTATCTAACTCTCTTTACATATTAGGATTTCACATTTCTACTTAGTTGTTTGGGTCACTTTCCTTATTTAGTTTAGGCATTTATTTTAGTGTTGTACTTCTTAGATTAACCTTTAAAATTTAGATTTTAGTTAATCATTTTGGTGAACCCCACGTTCAACCCTACCTTCCCCTTAGGGTTCTTTTTCTCTTCTTTACTATGGCTCACTCTTTTGACGATTTTATTAAGGCTCATCTTAAAGCCATCAATGACCATATCGTTGAGTATTCCCAAGATTTAGACTTGCTTTTACATGTTGCTCGTGAGGAAGCTACCAATTTGGCGGAAATTAATGCTTTCGCGGCCATCTCTACTTCCATGGTTTCCCAACCGCTTATTTCCACTATCCCACCCATTTCCACAATTCCCGTTTCTATTACTACTCCTACAAATCATTTCACACCACCTCTTGTCTCTCATACACGACAAGTTTCCTCCGTTGGCACTCAAGACCCAACATCTCTCTATCAAGACCTTTAAGCGGATATTCGTTAGTTATAACAAGTTACTTCTCGCACATCTCCATCTTTAGATTCCACCTTATTATTGCATACGCCATTCGCACCTAGCCATCTCCACTTATTTGCTTCCTCATAATTTTGTCACCCCTAAGATTCTTTCCAATGGGCATGGTGACCCACAAGAGCATCTTAGAGCATTCCATGTAGCTTTTCTTGACTTTGTGGACAATCATATTCTTTTGGCTAAAATCTTTTCCTGTAGTCTCCATGATTATGCGATGTGTTGGTTTTACGACCTACCTGTTCATTCAGTGACTTCATCTACGCTTATGATAGATACTTTTCTTACTCATTTTTCTATCAATATTAGCTCCAAAATCTCTTATGTTCAATTAGCACAACTTAAATAGGGCTCTAATGAACACCTCGCCAATTATGTGTTGAGATATAAAAAATAATCTAGCTAAGATGTCAAATGTGCTAGTGAACTCTGAGCTTCAGGATTTGTTCATTCAAAGTCTTTTACCACCGCTTCAGGAGAGCGTTCTCTTTGAGACCTCTCCTTCATTCGACCAACTTTGTCAGACTCTTAAGCTTCGTGGAACCAAATTGTTACACATAGGAAAGCTTAAATATAAAAAACAAGCCTCGTCTTTTGCTCGTTTTCCAAATAAGACACCATTCAAGCCATCTGCAACTAAACCAACTGACACCAAAATTACGATCCATACAGTCACTACTCCTAAAGAGGTTCAGTCACCACCTCCTAGGCGTGCGTTTACTAACTTTCCTATGGCTATGTTGACGATTATCTTTGCAAATGAATCACCAAAGTTGTGGGAAATCTCAGAGATGTGGAACTTGGCCCCTAAGATAACCTCCAAATTTTATATAAGTTGGCTCTTCTTTGCTTTGGGTTGAGATAATGGGTTAGAGAGAAAATAAAACAGCAAATACATCCTATTTAAGGCAGTGTGCTGAAACTTTACTAAGAAGCACAAAGATAGATATCGAAATAACTACTAGGTTATTGTGAAGAGCATTGAGCATGATCAACTATTCTGAAGATATTTTAAATTGTCAAAGGCGAGATGAAACTATGTGCGCAATAAAACAGATTCATGTAAAAGATGTAAGGGCATGCAACAAGATAAATATTTAAACATTCATCCAGAATTGAAATAAGAACAAACAAGAAGAAACAAAGGACACAAAATATTGCGAACTTCTAAGTGCATAGAACAAGAACTCTTATTTATATAGAAAACAATACATAAGGCCGATGTGGCACAAATTACAACACTTCTTTACAACAGGTGCCTTGCTAAGGCCAATGAACACAATAGACTGAAGCTAAATTCCTCCTTTCTGACCTTCTGGAACTTCCTTTTTCTATCTCTCCCCCTTGCTATTTGCACAAGAACATTCTTATATAGACCCCGTGGCTCTTGTTTCAATGTGCCTCCATTAAGATTTCCACCACCCACATTTAGTTCTGACCTATGAGATCTTTGAGCTTTAGAGCAGATCTCAACTGCATGTTTTGGGACTTGAGATCACATTCACTCCACCGAACCTCGAGCCCTTCACTTCTTTAATTGGTTCCTTGGATGGTGGAAGTTTCCTTGTATAACACGTGGAGACTCTGCGCTGCCCGAAGGATTCTCCTTTTCTTTCTCCTTTTGAAGTTGTGCCTGGGCGACACGTGGAGGTCCATGGGATCCTCCACTTTATCTTTTGACTTTTAAACCTGCTTGGGGTTGTTTAGCCGCACTTTAGCCATGTGGAGGATTCTCACTACTCGAAGGTTCCTGATGCTTTGTGTCTTCTCCAAAATGCGCTGAAGGGACACGTGGATACCTTTCGCGTTCAGTTCCATACTTAGGCAAAATTTAGCCCCAACAAAATTACAAAAGAACTCCGAAAGAAAAAGGGGTCGGGGTGACAAAAGGTAGCATAAATGGAAGAGCCCCAAAACAATGTAGAAATCCTTCTACAGGCTCCACATCTCATATTACAATGACTTTTTGAGAGCAATCTTATCATGCTTCCTCCACCATTCAAAGTAGACCCATGCACGACTAAAAGTTAGGAATTACAATGAGAATTTCCGATGTGATTATCACAGATGTGTGGGACACTCGATGAATCAATGTTTCAAGCTCCGAAATGTCATCCAATATCTTATTGATAACAACAAACTTGAGTTTCCAAAGCCTGCTAACTCTCCACCTAGCACTGACAAGGGTAAACTCAAACTCTTTAACAACCAATCTCAACAACGTGAAAAGTAAGCAGTTGAATCTTTAGCTAATCATGCATACCACGCAATGTCTCCTCTTTCAGGGGCCCTTGAATTTTTAGTTGCACTTACAAACACTTCACCACCAGTCATCTCTTTTTCTAACCACAAATATCATGCAACTCTTACATCTAATCTCCTACATATCAAAGCATCTATTGGCTCGATCCCCATCAATAATACTGAGGTTGATCCATCTTGGCCTATTAACACATGTTATATTCCATTTCTTCATGCCATCGGTTACCCGCTATCACAAATCGAATACCCTCTAAACAAACCATATGGTTTCGTCAAACTACACGCTACGGTTGGTCCCTCTCACTTTGCCTGTGCCTTTCCTTAGGTAAGCATTCAATGGATGTGACATGCTACTCAGACTCAATTGGATTCACTGGTCTCAATCCATTATCTCTATGAATCATTTGTGACTCAAATTCATTCATAACAATTAGCTCATCTCTATTCACGACGTACCCCCATCTATTCCATAGTCGTCATCTTCTGGAGCATTGATTCCCACATCTTCCACTTCATCTAGTATATCATAATCTACGCAATCTACTCCTAGTTCACCTACTCGTACACCTTCTGTGCGACCTCACCACTCTGCTAGCCCTACACATAGGCATATGCCAATTCCTAGGATAGTTACGACATCTCAACGTAGGTCACCACCTCGTTTCATTCCACATGGGTGTCCATCACCTCCACATTGAGCTTCACGTAGATCTCCATCACCTACACATTTTATTACACCTACGCAGTCATCATATATTCATTCATCACATACACATAGGCTTCACTCGCCCGCACATCGTCTACCTACTATACCACCATTACTGGCACATGGTCATACACTGTCGTCGCCACAGGCATTGGATGAAGGACCTTCATCCTTCATTGTCATTGAATAGATCATTTACTCGCGCACTTAGGGGGCATAAAATTTGCACAACCCACCCAACCTAACAACATCGTACATCACAACATGACATGCTTCTAACATACACATATCACATCCTCATCACACTTATACTAGTATCACTATTACCGGATGACACACTCTTGTGCTTCGGTTCACACTTGACTGTTGAGGGCATACTACACATGAACCCCACACACTGCACGATAGGTACTACACATTGCGTCTCTTCATACATTTTATAATACATCTCGCATTTCAGACACTACATCTTCATATTCCTAGTTACATCATTACTATTTTGACATTTACGCATCTATACATCATACATCATATTAGTCTTCATCATACATGTGTCACACTTCTATTGTCTATGAGTCTCACATTACATACTACTCATCATGCATATCACATAATGTGTATCTTACACTACTAGGCTATCTACACATCTTGCATTACATTTTACACATTGCATATTTACACATTTAGCTTATCACATGGTTGTTTAATCATCACACATCATCCATCTTCTTCTACGCGCTCCACTCAATACCCAATGACACACTTTAGTTCCTCGGTCCATACTCGACTGCTGAGGGTTTACAAATCAATTGGACCTTATTATACACACATTCATCACTCAACCCTCTTTCATGTGACATTACTAGGTTAGTGACATACATTTTAGGCTAAATGGTCACCCATTCCTTCATCTTGTAGTGGTATACACTTTAGGCTACATCACCACTCCCTCTATTCATCTTGTAGTAATATATGCTTTAGGCTACATCATCACTCCTTTGATCATCTTATTGTAATATACGTTTCGGCTGTAGGGTCACAAACACACTTCATCACTAGGTCGCATACCATCACTACACCTATACACTCATCAGAGTGCGTTAGACACAACACACATGATTCAACTGTTTCTCGATAATGCACTCTTATTTAGGGTTTAGTTTTGACTGCTGAGGGGGCAAACTAAATGAACCTATTCACTTGAGGGGGAAAACTAAATGAACCTCACATACAAATCTATTCACTTGGGGGGAATGCGGCTCCTATAATCCATTTTGCATTCCACTTCATCCATCCACAACATATTGCATACCTGGGTTGCTTTTACTCTTGCTTACTTTTGCTTTATATGGTCGCTTATTACACATGCTAGATAGGTCTCTTATATGTCATTTATCTTTACCATACACACATGCACGTTCACACCCTTTTCTAAGTTATGATCGCATATACAAGTCTCTTACACGCAACATGGATGCTTTCCTTTTACCACTTCTACGACGGTCGCCGGGGGCATTCACATTCGTCTCTTCTAGGTGCTATTGTTTCATTTTGTACTTAACACTCTACATTACTTGGTTATATATGATTTTGACATATGGGTTATCTTTCTAACATGCTAACGGGTGCTTCATGTACAACATTTGTTTTACAAGATTATTTTCTTCCATGGCTATCTGTTGTTTGTACTTGCTTGGTTTTGATTGCTATTATGTACGTGCCTTTCCCTTTGTTTGGTGTTCACATTTGTCTGTTTGTATGCAACCATTATGGCCTTGTGTGTCTTGCGACATCACGAGTGGTGTCCCATGTTTGCTACCCTTTTGCGGTCTATATTGCTTTCTTGTGTGTTTACTCGCTTTCTAGTTTCTACATTGTTTGCGTAGCGTACACTTGTGTTTTACATGCATATTTGTTCGTACTAACACTTATTTCTAACCACTTGTTTGTGTGTGCCTTGGTTTCAATTTATGCGGTTGGTCCTCTTTTGGGGCCGTATTCTCCTATCAACGATGTCGCATGCGCCCACAAAGAGGGAGACATCATTTGGGGTTTTACACATTACACAATAGCGCTTTACCGGTACTGTTTAATTCAGTTTTTGTCCTTGACATTGTGGGTTATACAACAAGTGGGTGCAGACTAGTCTAGGAACCTCGTATACAATGAATTTTATAGGACATGGTTCTCCTTAGCATTCTGGGGAGCAGTTACAGGTTAGAGGATACAACAGATTTCCTCTCTACACTACTTCAGCCAGTGGCATCGGATCACCCAAAAAATCAGGAAGTACAGAGATGTCTTCACACATATTCAGGGAAGTAGTTACAGGTTGGAGAATAATGCAACTTTCTCCCCACACTTCTTTGGCCAAGGTGGCGTGAGATCACCCAAAAAACTCGTAGTACAAGATATCCTCTTTACACCCTTTTCTCTCATCATGGATCAGGTGAACATGTTCCTTTTACATTTTTTATTTTCATTACATTCTTTTTTACTTTATACATGCATTTTTTACATGCATTTTTGACATATATACATGCGTATTTGACTATTTGATCATCTTCTCTTTCCAGGTATGTTTGTATGGGAAGCAAACAGTCAACAACAAGAAACTACAACAAAGATGTCAACAACAACAACATTCTATGGCAGCACACACCTCATACTAACCATGTAAGTACATCACACACATCGAAAACTACACACGTTTTTGCCCTAGGTTCACTCTCACCACGTTTTACACTTTTACATCTTTAGTTTCCATGCACCACTATTTTCTCATTCCATACTTTGTCAAATCGACACACTTTCTACATCACTCTATATGGATCATTATGTATGCATCTCTATCTACTTTATGTTACCAAACTTTCCGCTCACCAACATAAAGTGAGGGAAAATTTAGTCACAAAATCATGCACTTTAGAAATTATTTAGTCCCAGTCTCATGCTACTATTCATATAGTTTTTGAGTGAAGAAAATAATAATTAACCCATGTCCTTTGACCATTTTAATTTGCTTGCTGTTGTCATTTCCGACCTCCCGCATCTACTTGCCTAGTCAGTTTTGCCATTTGGCGTCGTTTAATCTTTGATTAGGGCGCCCCAGGTGCCTTGGTCTCATTTAAGGTGCCCTGAGCCTTTTTACACTTTCTTGCCACTTTTTGGGCACTTTCTATCCGTTTGAGCTTTCTATCTTTTTAGTGGTTGGGATTTTAAGGGTTGATTACGAAATTAGAACAAGATAAGATAAGATAAGATAAATATATTAATGTCCAATGAATGACCACAAAAGTAGGTCAATGGGATTGCAGTCCAAATAATATACAAAGTGCGAGTGGGGACAACTCAAATGAGTTCCCAAAAACAGAAGAAAGAAAAAGAGATGAAGTAGAAAGGAAACCCAAAGCAAAATACTCCCATAGGCGGGGGCAATGGAGCATGCAGGGAGAAAGATGGGAGAAGCAAAGAAGGGAATGGAGGAGGGGGAAAACGAGGACCGGTGGTCTACTCGAGAATGGTAGCCACATCCCTCCTAACATTTAAGGCCGAAGAAAAGAAACTCCTGACGGACTGACAACATAAAGAGGGGGGTGAAAACCTCCTCCCCTACTGAGATCTGAGACTGAAATGATGGCCAGGGGGACAAATGGAGCAGGGCTGCCCTCTGTTACGAGTGCACATCCGATGTTGTTAGTGGTGATCGGGGGAAATGTGAAGGTCCAATCGGGGACGAACTCATCGATGCATTATATCTGGGTCAGAAAGGCTTTGTCTTTTAGTTCCTCCACCTGCGGGTAGAACCAGAAAGAAGGTTGTAATTCGTCTCGTGGGGATGACTAACAGAGGAGGATGAAGAATTTGGTTTTGGAGCAGTAGAGACTCACAAATATAGAGGGAAAGACACCACTGGTCAATATATATGAAGAAAAATGGGAGAGTTTGAATCCCTCTAAAGAGACAGTGAAATCATCCTCTGATATCATAGTATATGGGGCAACGGAAGATGAAATGAGTCTCAGACTCCACCTCATGAAGGCTACAAAGCCTACATAGTTTGTCATCTCGATCAATGTGGTGATCAGTCTCACACCGAATTATGTGGGAGCCAACCCGAAATTGACCCAGAGGTATATGGAGGGCATGCCTCCAGTGACGAAAGGTGTACTAAGGGCGGATGATGAATTCATCTCTAATCTCAAGAAAGTGATTTGCATAAAAGGACATCTCAGGGTGCAAACCCCCAGGAGGTTTCACCCAAGTACTCTGAATGAAGCTCTTGTAGATATCTTCCCAGATGGACCTTTTCAACACTTGTTTGGTGGGCAAGAGATGACTGGGAGCATTCAGGGAATACTAGAAAGGGGGGAGATGATCAATCTGGATACCAACTGAATCCAACAAGGCAAAAGTTTCGGAAAACCAAAAATGGACCACATCCTGGGAAATACTCACAAGGAATAATAAGTGAGATACACATACCTGGCCCGCTCATCGGAGAGATCACCAAACCTCCTGATATGATGAAGAAAGGTTGATATGTCAAATATAGTTTCCAGACGGAAAGGTTGGGCTTCAAACATTACCAAAATAATATGTTGGGGGATCGTCTTCTTGCATCTGATGAAGCGGCGAAGGAGGAGAGTCTGAATCCACCAGTAGAAACCCAATATGTGTCTAAAAGGGAGGCCCCCCAGACAATAGACCCATAGAGAACAGTGGGGTGGATGAGGGAGTTCATAAGAAACATCTTGGAGGAGATGTCCTGGAAGTGGTTTTGAAAGCACTATCTCTCGAGAATGACAAGAGACCCATACCCTTTATTCACCCTCAGCTGAACAACATGCCTCATATTGAATCTTGGCCATGAGAACTAGACTCCAAGGTAGGTGTATGTGTTAGTGATTTCAACTTCATGCCCCTTGAAGAAGAAATGGAGGCGTGATGTCTTCAACCTGTTGAAGACCATGACCTTGGTCTTACCCAGATTGATCTGTCAAATGCTAAAGATCACAAAATAAAGCAAGTGCATCAAGCTGTCTCTGAAGCTCCTCAGGAGAAAAGGTGAGTAAAAAAATATCATCGGAAAATAGGAGAATAGAAATCAAGACATGGTGAAGAAGGCAACCATCCCCTTCCTGAATGTGATCCCAAAGAAAAGATTCTAACTCATCAATGTAAATTCCAAAGAGGGTAGGAGACAAGGGGCACCCCTGTTTAACCCTAATGGTGCTCCTGACGAAATCAAACAATCCGTGTGGAGTACAAAGACGACCAAGGATGGATTCATAGAGGCGCATGATAGCGATAGGAATAATCTCAGCAATACCAATGTCTAGGAGTCGTTAGAAGAGGGCCATGCAAGGTACAAAGTCAAAAGATTTTCGAAAGTCTTCAAAACAACAATGAAATTTCGAAGAGTGGTGACGAGCCTCCTTTATAATAGCCTGAAGGGTGAAGATGTGGTCGATGGTGTGGTAACCAGGGAAAAAACAAGCATGAATTCTGGCTTTGAGCTGCTTCTGCTCCAAAATCTTAGACAACAACAAGTGGAGAACTGTAGCATAGAGTTTGGAGAAAGAATGGCCCACCATGATAGTCCCATAATTGTTTGGATTAGAAATGGACCCAACTTTGTGAATCAGGTGAATGATGTGATGAGACTAATTAGGAGGGAATCCCACGCTAACCATCTAATTGAAAAGATCCATTAAATAGTTACTAAAGACCTCAAAACTCTGCTTGAAAAACTCGTCTTGGAAACCTTCCACATCAGCTGCCTTGCTATAGTTCAAAATCCTTATTGCCTCTTTGATATTACGGTGAGTAAATGGATTATGAGGCGGCGGGATGCCAATTTGGGTAAACTGCTGCCCCGGAACATCGTAAAGGGTAGAGGTGTGGGAAAAAATGGAGATAGGATCAATCGTCATGGAGGAGGGGGAGTGACGGGGAAAGATAGTACGCCAGAAGGATCGAGGGTTAGTCTTAAGGGAAGTGGAAAGCATATATCTGTGGTGGGAAATGAAGGATCGCTTCTTACGATGGAGAAGGCATTGATAGGCAACCTTAAGAATGGGGAAGCAGGGGAGTGCGTTGGTAAAATCCTGATGAAGGTGATGGTGAAGGCATTTGCACTCTACATCATACCATTGGTTCATGGGGCAAGATTTAGTAGTACTAGTGGTCGAGGGATGGGTGGTGGAGCTAGGAAAGGATCTTAGGGTAGCCTCCCACATGGCGGAGGAAAGACATGTATACTAGCCTCTGCACTAGGCAGGTTAGAGAAGTGGGGCTTAGCGGGGATAAGGTCGCGGATGTGGGATGAGTAAGATATGTAATCGCCTTTATCAAACTGAAAGGATATATGAGGGGGGTAGTGGGGAGGGGAAGGAGGGGTGGTGGTGGTACAAGGACCGACGACCAAAGAGAAAGATAGGACTTCATGGCTGGCAAGGGGAATGGGGGAAATAGAGGTGTAGAAGAGGGGCGAGATATCTGGGCTGGAAAGGATATAGTCCACCATACTAGTGCCCCCGCCATGTGGACGACATGTGAAGAAATGTGAATCCGAGAAGCATTCGATCCCATTAAAGATCACCATCCCATGTGACTCCCCAAGTTGGAGGAGGAACCATCCATAAGCTGTGAAAGGGCCATTTGTATCCTCAAAAATCCTATGCAGGCCAACTGATCTCGGGTCAATCCTCTATGTGTAGAACATATCCTCTAATCTGTCATGGAGATGGACCTGTAAGTGTTTGGTACAGGCACTTAAATCACCTAAAATGATAACATCCCCTGTGACAGAGTACTGACTAATATTTTCGTATAAGTCAAAGAAAGGATCACCATCTGGGCCATTGTGGATGGCATAAAGGGAAGCAGCCGGAGGAAAGTAACAAAGTGCTATATAGAATTCCCTAGAGAATCGAGCAACCCCAATAATACGGATCCACATGTACCTGAAAAACTCATTAGAAACAACCATCGAGATCCTTTTCTGGAGGGAGTCCCTATAAAGACAGGAAACCCCACGAGAGCCTCTGACACTACCCGAACCCTGAGTCTCATGTCTGCAAGCTGATAACCAAACAAATCCAGTAATACCTAGAAGAGGATGAATCGGGCTCTCGTGTGTCTCTGTGATGAAGAGAATGTTGGCTGCCTCGAGAGCATCTAACATAAGGCCAGGGGAAGACTAAAGGGAATCATTCCCATTCTAACAACTGATAGATAAGCCTCTAGCATGACTCCTCTCCCACTTGGCCCGTCATTGGGGAGCCACTTGATGGGGCTCCCAACTAGGAAGAGGAGAGTCTCTAATAACAACCCGAAGATTCCTGATAACTACCCATTTACCTGCTTTCCCTCACTGCCATAACTTGCTCCCTAGAGCATTTGAGCTCCCCAACTTGTGTCCTGGTGAGATCTTCATCAAAGAAGAACTTGTCTGGGTGTGAAAATAGAATCCTCTTAGCCCTGAGAGCTTGCAACCTATAAAAAGTTGTCTTGAAATGGATGAAGAGTGTGGAATCATAGCCAACCCAAGCTCTTTCTAATGTAATGTCCAAAATCCCCAAAGTATTAGTGATAAAGGAGTTCCCAACCATCAGTGGGTCCTGTGTCGGTGTGGGGGGTGGGAGACCCCTCACCTTGAGGTTTAGTTCCCTATCATGCCTAGTACGCTCCTCAATTAACTTGGCCTACATAACAACCTCAACTGCACCTAAAGGAGGGGGAATGTTGCCTTTCCCACTATCAACCTTGTCCCATGATTCCGTCTCCAGTTTTAAGGAAGCTTGGTTATTTCTGATTTCCTCCTCTGTTGAGACCATATAAATTTAAAGTTATGAAACCATAATGAGGGACCAAACACAATCCTCTTAGCCTTGAGAGCTCCCAACCTATCAAAAGTTGTCTTGAAACGGATGAAAAGTGTGGAATCATAGCCAACACAAGCTCTTTCTAATGTAATGTCTAAAATCCCCAAAGTATTAGTGATAAAGGAGTTCCCAACCATCAGTGGGTCCTATGTCAGTGTAGGGGATGAGAGACCTCTCACCTTGAGGTTTAGCTCTGTGTCATGCCTAGTACACTCCTAAATTAACTTGGCCTACATAACAACCTCAACCGCACCCAAAGGAGGGGGAATGTTGCCTTTCCCACTATCAACTTTGTCCCATGATTTCGTCTCCAGTTTTAAGGAAGCTTGGTTATTTCTGATTTCTTCCTATTGAGACCATATAAATTTAAAGTTATGAAACCATAATGAGGGACCAAACACTAAGTACTACTATCATCACATAATGTTGCATCCATGAAAGGCTCCATTTTTATCCATCTAGCTCCATCACAAGGCACAAAGCTAGTTCATCTGCATCACACTACGTAGGAAGGAAGTTTATTATATTCCATCCACCATTTTATTACATTTCTACACATAGTTATTGCTTGCTACTTTCACAAAGTGTGGCTGACACAAGAGCACCTAGGGCATGATTGTATACACACACATAGAACTACATCGGGTTTGATATGTAGTTCAACTCTCAGTTAGTAAGTCCACCATTGTGGCCATTGATGACAGTCTGACCCCTTCATACGCATCTTTCTTTTTTAGGGGTTTGATGTTTATCTTGGGGTTTTACAGGTCTTATCTTCATCACTGATTTCCAGTAACATACTGAGCAATCCAACAAAGATAGTGTGAGCGGAAGCAAAGGCAGGTGATCACTCAGCGACACCTCAGACGAAGGTTGTAGAGATTTTTCACAGACTAGGGCACCTAGTTCTCAAACTAGGGCACCCACAGGCCCCCTGTCCCTCTTCAGGCGCCCCAATCCAACATACTATTCCAGATCTGTGTTTTGTGGAGTTTCTATGTGGTCGTTCTGAAATTTTGTTTATCTTGTCTTCTCTGCGACACAGTCACGACATACCTATGAATTGACTAATCTCTATCTAACTCTCTTTGCATATTAGGGTTTCACATTTCTACTTAGTTTCTTGGGTCACTTTCCTTATTTAGTTTAGGCATTTATTTCACTCTTGTACTTCTTAGATTAACCTTTAAAATTTAGTTTTTAGTTAATCACAAGGTATGCAACCATGTGCTCTGATACTAATTGATGATGAATTAGTTGGATCGAAACGAGCCTGGAATGTTTGCAGAGTAAACACAATAAAAATTCAAAACATAACTTTGGTTCTATTCTCAAAAAGAGCCTTACGACATCTACAATATTCAATCCTCAATAGGATAGTTACTAGACTACTGACCATAAGGGTGATAGTTTCCAAAAGTCTCTTAAACATGATGTAAGGTGGGTATTTATAGATCTTTTTTTTTCTGCTCACAAGGAATTTAGAATCCCTTATAGAATTCTCTCATAATCCGCCCAAATGGGAATTTGAAATCTTGTGCATTAATGGCTGCTAACTACTTCCGACTTGGTAATTGAATGAAGATAACACGTTATTTCACATCACTGCCAAGTTGACATCCTTTGTATACCTACCACTCAAAACTTTTCAAAACTTCCACACATTAATTTCTTCTTCCAAAAATTCACTCGCTATCGTGCACTATTCTTCGATGCCCTAGTTGCTTAGATGATCTTCTTCAATCCTCATGCATGCCACATTTCTTATCTAAAATTATTTAAAATATATGTAGTTACCCTATTCTTCCACGATGCTCCTACATCAACTTGAGTACAAGGGAGAGAAGGAGTAGGACGAGAATTATACGAGGTGGAAAAGCTATATAGATATTGATAATGATCCCAAATAATTAACATGATGAAGCACAAAACCCAAACATAATAAAATATAAGAGAGAAACCCTACAATAACAAAACACAATGTTGATGCAAAAAAATCATGCCTGGATGTCAAATGAAACCCTAAGGTCACTATGGCTAGGACTACGATGTTTGATTAGAGAATGTCCGGTTCACTAAATGATTTCACTTTTTTGAGAAGTGAATCTTTCATTCCATTTTGAGTTTTAGATCTTTTAATTAGCAAACACAAAAAAGATGAAATAATGTTACTTGTGGATATTTTTGTTGGGCTGGCAAAGATGGCTTGAGTCTTGTAAAAGCACATAAGGGGTGGGCGTGTGAATATAGGGCACGTGGAGTGTGCACATAATTATAGTAAGGTATGGAGCACCCAAGATCATAACTTATCCAATTTACTGTCTAGGCTATTTTTGGAGATGGAGTGCTGAGCACGCGATGACATGGAGACTTGTAGTTCACAAAGGCTATTTTGGGTTTTGCATCAGTTTGAGCGCCATGCAGAGTCTTAGTCTAATAATAGGATCTATTCTTAGAGTTAACTATAGAAGATCTATTATTAGCAGTTTGCATGCTTTTGTACATTGATGTAAGGGTGCATGACTATTGTTAGCATCCTATTTTTGGAAGGTGCATAGGTGGTGAAGGGAAAGTTCCCCATCCATATATATATGTATTGATTTTGCACAGTTTGAACAGTCTTGATTATTGTAGAGTTATGTTGTTGGTTTTGTTCGCACGCATGACTCATGATGACATTACTATGATGTATGAAGCTTCTGTGTTTTACAATATTTAATATAATGGATCATATTGGCTGGATAATGGTGTTAGATGTGACTGAATATGGTTCTTGCATGGTAAATCTCATTATAATCATTGTTTTAGTCAATCTTTCATATGGTTTAGATCTAGATCTGGCTTATGCATTGTGGATTATTTACTATTTGTTATAAATTTGAATATATACATGCCCAATCATGCTAACATTTTGGACAAGCAACTCTAAAGAGGGACCTGGTACCCTTGTGCTTTGGGTGAGTGCTCAGTTTAGGCTGAGTGATGTGCCAGTGTGCCTTGGGCTATTTACAATGAATTCTAGGCTACATCATTGGTTCCGTTACTGGGACCTCTTTCTCAGCTGTTTTTCAGGATGTTGCATGATGAAGACATATCGATTGACCTTGGCCAATATTGAGGAGTGGTTAAGTAGATCTGAAATAAGAGTATGCTCATAGATTCAGTACTGGACTTGATTTTAATGCATGTGCACTGTGGGTTGAGTAGAATCTGTATGACAAATTGTATGAGACGTTTTTTCTTTTCTATCTTTCCCATAGAGTTGTATGAGTGGCTGGTTGCTTATGCATCTAAGAGGAATTAGAGGTTTCACACACTTGTTTGGATGTAGGAAGAATTCTAGGCCTTGTATGATGTAAATCTGATTTGGATGTGCTCTGTGGATGTTTGGTTATGTGGTGTTTTGAATAGCTATATTCTTGAGTACTTAGTTTCATAATTACTCTTTCCCAGAGGTTGCTGAGTTTTAGTTTTTATGCAAACCCAGAGGATTATATTTGCATGGTATTCCATTGGACGATCAAGATCCTGATTGTAACCCTAGATTTAGAAGAGAAGTTGATGGTCTAACTAAACCCCACCATGTGCGGGGGTAGGAGTAGGTTTGGTAAGGATGGCGGACCTAGCAGTAGAAAACAAAAGAGGGAAGAAAGGTGGCTTAAGTTCAATGAGGCACACAAGAGGGATCTACTGAAGTAATGAGAGATCATGGAAAGAATGGCGTTGAGAGAGAGATGACTCATGAAGGATTTGGAGCATCAGGTAGAAGACGTGGAGCTAGAGCATCTAGAACTCCCCCATTTAGGAAAGCATGGTAGGGAACCCTCTTTAGCCTCAAATGAGAGGCATTGGTAGAGATAGACATGTGGACCATGGGCGCATGCATCTGATTCTACCTGGCAACCTAGCCCTTGCGCTTGGTTTTCCAGTTTCTACGACAGTTAGTAATCAAGCAAGCTAGTGTGAGTAGTAGAGTTGTAGTAGATAGAGTTAATTTTCAGTCAAGTTTAGGAGTTAATTCAGGAAAGCTTATTCATCTATGGAATAATCATCATATAACTTTATTTGGAGGACCAGTTGGAGGTATCTTTTCTGGTGCATTGTCGACATAGAATGTAGGATGCACATAACCTTGGCATCACATCTGGAAGTAGTGCAACTTCACAGACTATGGGCGTTCAATTTAGCACAACCATAGGAACACAAGGTAGTGCATCTTCTAGTCCATTACCTACTGGAGGGGGTGGATCAGGAGGATCAAGTGGCTCGGAGTTGGAGGATTTGGTGGATCTGAAGGTAGTGGAAATACAGGCTCTAGATCTGGTGGGAAAGGGTCATACACCAACCTCAACAAATTTACATGGAGATGTCTCTCCATATTCTAGAGTATAGAGGAATTGAAGATTCAGCTGAACACATGCATATGTGTGACATACTATGGTGTGCAAAGGGGATTACAGATCTAGAGCACAAGGAAAGTCAGTTTGTAACTATGTTGTAGGGACACGTGCACAACTAGTATAGAAAGTTTGATCCTGATCAGACTTACGTGGACTATACGGCTGCCATGAGATGCTTTCTTAAAGGAATTTTATATCCTATGAGTTTGAGAAGAAAATCATAAGCGTGCTCAAAGACATTAAGTAGGGCACTACTGAAAGTGTTCGAGAATATGATGCTCGGTTCAAGACTCTTCTTATCTAAGTTATCTTATGACATACATGTGAGCCAACATACTCAGTGGTTTGTTGGAGGATTGATCATGCCATTTAGAAGGGAATGCTTTCACATAAGAAATATACAGATCCGCGTGAGGCACTTGAGGAAACTTTGTGTGTTGAAGCAGTAGGCAGTGTGGACACAAGAGTAAGCCCATTTTTAGAAGCACAAATTTCAGCAATGGCAAAACGGTTGGAGAAATTATCTGCTAATTCAGCATATGAGACATGTAGTGGAATTTGGTGTACAAATTGTGAAGTAGAGGGGCATACTAAGGATAGTTTCTCTTAGAAATTGGTGTGCTCCTTGTTGCTGGATTACGAGATATGTCACTTGGACCTCAGTTCAAGCTGATGCCCATTATTGTAGTGAGTGATAAGAAAGAATGTGTCCAGTTACTGTAAGATTTGTAGGTCCTTGACTCATGATACTGAATATTGCAGGTTGATTGATCACATCCATGATGCCATTGATATTGGCATATGACAGACTAGTGTTGCAAATAATTCCAAGGAGAAGGGTGAGCATCATGACTATGATCACAGTGAGGGGCACTCTGATGGAGGTCATGGTAGAGGCGAGGTTACAGAGGTGGATTCAAAGGTCAAGGTCATGGGGGTGGAAGGAGTGATTTCCCTCATGGGAATTTTTATACATGTGGATCTCCTGATCATTACTGGTGAATGTCCACAGAATTGTGTGTTCTTTTTGTAGAAAGAATCATACTTATGAAGAATTCCCAGACTTGTATGAACACTTAAGAAAGAAACATAAATAGGAAAATAAGGGTGTGGGAATGGTTAGAGTACATGACATTGTGGAAGACTAGTGGATGTTGAAGTTAGCACTGGGATCCTGAGTTGATGCCTGTGAAGATTACTATACACGTGACATTAGGTGCACCAGAGAAACACAACACATAAGCCTACCATTACTAAAGAGGAGGTCCTGCATGCCAAGTATCTAGACCCTATGCATTAGAAGGAGGTTTATCAAGAAACCATGGAGGTAATTCAGAATTTACAGGGTGAGATACAATGTTTGAAGGAACAGTCATGGAAGTTGGAACAAAAGAAAGCAAGCTAATCTCCATCAGATAGATGTTGATGATTTGAAAGAGGTTTGTAAGATGCTTGCCAAGAAAACATTATTCCATTGTTAGGGAACTGGTTGAAGGGAAACACTCCATGCACTGGGACTGAGCATGAGAGACATCTTCTTGCATGCTAATCTTCCTCTGGATAGTTTGGATTATGACAAGGAGATTACTCTAAATGTTGTTGTTGATGGTTGGCTTTTGAGTAACATCTTGATTGACACAGATGCATGGAAGTGAATGTACTTACTTTGGATGTGTGGGTTCAGATGGGAAGACCTCCATTACAACCATCTTCTAATGTGTTGTTCATGGAAAATTAGACTAAGGCAACACCCATTGGAGTTTTAAAAGATACATCCATTACTATACAGGGGGCCAAGTTCACTGGGGACTTTGAGGTCTTAGCGCTTGTAGAAGCAGACAATTTTCCTGCATTACTTGGGTGCCCTTGGTGCTATGCAAACAACACTGACCTGTGCTTCAATAAGGGGTATATCAACTTTGAGAACAAGGAAGAGCATCATCATACCTCTGAAAGATGGGAAATCTATGCCTTATGTAGAGCCCTTAAGTGAAGAAGACTTGAACATAATTTATGTGTGCACCATTTGAGATCTGGAAGTTCTTGAGCCATCAAAAGAAGGAGTTCTCCAGTGGGATGATGCACAATCAATGAGTGATACTACAAGTGTTGCATGTGACAATTGGGCACATAACACTTATGAAATGGTTGGGCATGAAGTAAGAAGTGAAATCTGTAGGCATCAATAAGCCATGCAGTATTAGGTGTTTGGGCAGTAACCATGTGCCAAAGTACACAGGAGAAGATAATCCAAAAGTATTTCTACTTGTTATGGAAGTTCAATGGGAATGTTAGGTGGAAAAAAGGAACATGTTAGTATATACTCTACGTGGGACAGACAACACACTGGTGGATTGTTCACAAGGATAATATTTTAGAGTGGAGAAGTAAGGATTGCTTTATCTGCTTAGTTTCTAAGAAGCAATGCGCCTACTCAGATCTGTGCATTTCATGGTAATGATCTATTTCAACACCACATTTCAGTAGTGTGAGAGACTCTGGGCAATGGGGCAGGAAGCTTTACCACCTTCTTTGTGGGTGCACAAGTTTTATTTCACATTGCAAGGTTGCACACACATGGTATGTCTACGTAGAGTTGAATAGGGTGAATTGAAATTGACAAGAACTTACTGAAGGTATGACTTAGACCTTTGATTAATTTTCTTCTAAACCTTGGTGAATGAGGCATTGCAGGTTATGAAGCACTTAACTATGGGAGATAGTGTCAAAAGATGAAGAGTTACTTCAGGAGTTGTTAGGAGAGTTAGACCTGGTGATGCACTTTGAAGAGGAAGAAACAGATGTTGAGCAACTTGGGCACACCTATTTAGAAAGAGAAAAGGGTAAGATGATCTACATGGTTGATGATGAAGAGGTAGAGAACCTAGACATTGAGCACACAGAGGGTACATGTGCAAAGTCTTGGATAGTGCAGATGAGAAGGTGCGTGCACACCTACCATGAGCCTATGAAGACCAAGAAAGTGAACATTGGAATGGATGTTGAACCTAAGGAAGCCATTATCAGAGATTACTGGTCTGACTCTGAAGTTGCTAAAATCATTGAGCTATTGTGTGACTTTTAGGACTTTTTCCCTAGATGTTATCATGAACTAAAAGGTCATACATGAATCATTGGGAGAGATGAAGATAAAGCTAAAAGAAGGTGTGTGCCCTAGTTTGGAAGAGGCCTTACAAGGATGAATCCAAACTTGCGTGTCAAAGTAAAAGAAGAAATTGACAAAATGTTAATTTATGGAATTATTGTGCCAATTGAGGAGTCAGAATGGGTGAGCCCTATGGTGATCAACATCAAGAAAGATGGAAGAATCAAGATTTGTGTGGATTACAGGGAGTTAAATGTTGCATGTGTGATTGATCCCTTTCCCACACCATTTACTGAGGAAATCTTGGAAGGCGTTTAGGGCGTGAAATATACTCCTTCACTGATGGATTCTCTGGATATCATCAGGTAAGGATAGATGAAGAAGATCAAGAGAAGAAAACTTTCACCACCGAGTGGGGAAGTTTTGCATATACGGTTATGCCCTTTGGATTAAAGAATGAGCCTGCAATATTTTCACACATAGTGGTACAAGTGTTCCAGGATTTTATTCACAAGTTCTTGTAGGTGTATTTAGATGATTGGACAATCTATGGGCTTGTGAAAGATCACTGTGATAATTTGAGGCTGATGTTTGAGAGGTCCAGTATTTGAGCATCTCCTTGAACATTAAGAAGTGTATATTTGCCACACCCTTTGGAATTTTTTTGGGACATATCATCTGTAAAGAAGGCTTGCTAGTGGATCTTGCTAAGGTAGCTGTTATTTTGGGCTTAGAAGAGCCTACTAGCTAGAGTGAGGTGTATGGATTCTTGGGGCACATGGGTTATTACAGAAATTTTATAAAGGGATATGCCAAGATTGCCATGCCCTTAGAAGAATTACTCAAGGGAAAAGGAAAGTTCTATTGGGGTGAGGCACATCAGTGTGTTTGACACACTGAAGGAAAGGCTTACTACAACGCCTATTTTGTGCTTTCCTTCATGGTCCAAGCCTTTTCACGTTCATGTAGATGCCTTGGGCATGGCCATTGGTGCCGTATTAGCTCAACCTAGAGAAGGGATTGTTGATCATCCTATTTTATTTGTTAGCAGGAAGTTGACTCTAGCAGAACAAAATTATACAACGACAGAGCTGTGAGGCCTTGTCTATGATCTACGTGCACTCCATAAGTTTCAAAAATATTTGTTGGCTATTCCTTTCATCTTTTATACAGACCACATGGCATTGAAGTACTTAGTGAATAAGCCCATTTTGGAGGGATGCATATGCCATTGGGTACTGTTGTTTCAGGATTTCAATTTTATGGTGGTGGTTAAGCCCGGTAAGAGAAATTCTGGTCTAGACCATTTATCAAGGATTCAATCAAGGAGGAGGACACGTAGAGCATTGAGGACACAATTTCAGATGCCCATCTATTCAGATTAAACTGTGTGCCCTCGGACTTAGAGGATATTGTTGTCTTTTTACGCACAGGTGTGGTGCCTGAGGGAATGAAGGCCTTAGAAAAGAAACAACTTGCTATTCACACCATGCCTTACATGTTGATCAGTGGAGACTTATACAAGTTAGGACTGTGATGAAGTTTTGCACTGGTGTGTACTTGAACATGAGTGTAATGTAATTATGGAAGAGGCTCATGGCAGTATTGAAGGTGGACACTATGCAGGGGATGCCACTGCGTGCAAGATTCTACTAGTTGGTCTATGGTGGGAAACATTATACAAGGATTGCAAAGCATATTGTAAGGCATGTGACCATTTTCAGCACCTTGGAAATCTTGGGTAATGAGATGAAATGCCTTTGAGGCCTATTACTAGTGCAAAGCCTTTTGAGAAGTGGGCAATTGACTTTGTGGGCCCTATTTCCCCAGCCATGTGCCTAGGACAAGATCGTGCTATATTATAACTTGTACAGATTATCTTACAAGGTGGGCAGAAATCGGTGCCTACAAAGGATTGCACTAATAGCTACAACAACAAGGTTTCATGTGGGAAAATATTATTAACAGGTATGGATGCCCTTTAAGTTTAACAAGTGATAGGGGTACTCATTTCCTTAATGAGACTATCATAATATTATTGGATGAATTTATGGTTACACACCATAGGAAAACCCCTTATCACCCTCAGGAAAATGGAACTATTGAGGCCTTTAAAAAGATATTAAGCCATACCTTGAAAAAATTTTGATGTTGGAAGGTGAGATTGGGATGACAAGGTTTCTATGGTACTTTGGGCATACATGAAAACCTACAAGAGGTTGAATAAGGAAACACCCTTTCAGCTAATGTTTTGGTGCAGAGGTAGTTCTCCCCATGGAATTTATGTTACCTTCTTTATGTATTGCACGTGCGTAGGAGGTCTAGCTGATGAGAAAGCATTAGAAGAACATATTGAAAATTAATGTAGCTGGATGAAAGGCGTGCCATAACAAGATGGAGTCAAAAGCAAGAAAAATCTAGGCAAGAAGGCATGACATGATAGGCACATCAAGGATAAGAAACTTGAGGTTGGGGAAAATGGTACTTCTGTATGATTCAAAGTTTTTGTGCCACCTGGAAAGCTTAAGGTGCATTGGTTGGGACCATATGTTATCACTTATATACTTGATTCTAGATGCTTTCTAGTTAGAGGCGACTGGATGGAATACAGTTTCCCAATTACTTCAATGGGAGTAGGTTGAAGCCCTACTATAAATAAGTACCTTCTTGGTGTTTGTAATAAGGTAATATTTCCACTTAGATTAGGTTTCCATTAATGCATTTCCTTTATGTGTGTTTCCTTCATCATTATTATGCTTTTTCAATTTAGTTCAATGTTTTGTGTAATAAGTGTGCTTGCACGCACCAGAAGCTGATTACTATCTAAAAGTGTTTCATGCGTAGAGGACCACACATACCCTTAGTGTGGGGTGGTTGGAGAAGGATTGACTATTGGTACCGTATAATGGATTATGGTGCATGATAAAGATAAAATCATAGGTGATTTAGAAAAGCAAAAATCAGGAAAATTTCTCAAATTTTGGACCACGTGTAGGGAGATGGATGCTCAGTATAACATAAAGGAGGCTGCAACATTTGAGACTACTTGGGAAGAGTCACATTGGATAAGTACTTCAGGCATGGAAGTGCAGGGAGAGGAGATTCTGTGACAGAGAAGTAGTGGGTGCACCAGAAGGTTATGATTGAGGTGTGAAAATAAGAGGCACAGAAGAAGTGGCGTGACAATGTGTGGGGAAGCGTGGATGTGAAATTAATGTCGCATACGGTGGTAGATGGGAGAAATTAATGTGAAGGATTTTGAAATTTTCTATAAAGTTGGCATTTTTGTAACTGACATTTGTTACCTTGCATGTTTGAGAGTGAACAAAGTGTGAAGTGTGAAGAAGAGCTAGAAACAAAGAGCAATCTATAGATCGATGAACTAGGTGGGATCAAAGCATGATGTTTAGAAGCGTTTGGCACAAAATTGTGATTCAGGCGGTGGTACGAGTGTTTTGAGAAGGGTTTCGTATGACTAGGGTTTAAAGGAGGTAGAGTGTAGCTAGGGTTTGAAAAATTGATGATGGTTCACACTCATGGAAAGTAGGGTTTTCAAGGTAACAATTTTTGAGTTGCAGAACACTCCAGACAGTTGAGGAAAAGAGGATGGCACCATGGTGAGCTCCAGTTATGGAGGTAGAGGCCGATGAAGTGGAAAAATATTGGTTGGTGGAAATGTTATATCCAGAGGAAGTAATTGAGGGGTGACCTTGGAAAACAAAAATAACACAGTGTAAGATCTCAAATACCAACCACAAACAGACAAGTGTATGAAGGATATCGCTGCTGAAGTTGTCAGAAAAACTAAATAGAAGGACGACAGATGGAGAAAGGTTTTGGACGACTCTGTGAGGAGATTTTTGGAGAATGTGGGGGTCATGCAAATCCTTGAGTTACCTTACTTTGGGAAGCCTGAGCAGCTATATCAATGGCTTATGTCATGTGTACATGAGGATTTATTTTACTTCATGGGTAGATAGATGTGGATCACCGCTAAACTTATTGGAAGGGTAACAGGGTTACGTGAAATCAGATGGAAATTATAGGTGACTTATCAGATGATGAAGGGATTGATGTAACGACCACTGCACGCTCAAGTATAAGAAGGGGGGCTGAGCATTTAAGGTGACAAATATAGGGGATATGGCTACAAGGGTTGCAACATGACTTGCAGGCTGTAAACTGGGTGCCTCTGAGAGATGGAATGAGGTGAATCAACACTGGTTGCACATAGCACACAAGATGGCCAACAAAACTTACTACAACATTGTTGGATACATTGTAAAGAGCTTGGTGGCTGAGGCATGCATTCAGGAAGATAAAGGTGAGAAGATTACTTGGGGCAACCATTCTTTTATTACTTGTATTCAATGAGATTGGTGTACCTGATGGACCAAGGGAAAATGTTTGGGAATTTCCCTTGGACAATAAGTCCCAATGGAAAATAATTTTTTCAAAGTATATATTAAGGGGTAAAATTTCTAACACCTACAAGGAGCGCCAACAAAAATGGTTTAGGCACTATGCACCTAGGCATTTGAAGGGGAGTGGTGCATTCCATGTGAGAGCTTCCTACAAGTATTAAATGGTGAAGTAGAGTTTTCCGTCTATCAACATTTCATCTTGGGAAGGTTTCATATGAAGACGATGAGAGAAGAGCCCCTGGTGCAAGCTACCATTCACCTTTACGTTGCAAGGTATTTTCATAATTTGTAAACATATTACATAACATGTGCACAAGCTTAAGTTTGATGCTGATAAGGTCGACACAGATATTCATATCCTTTGGAAAACATATGTATGGCCAAACCGGGAGGTGTATGTTGAAACAATTGAAACAGATAACATTGATATCACCCCGGAGACTATGGTTATAGGGAAGATGAAGCCAATGCACGTCTATGTATACTTAAGGCCATGCTTTAAAGATGGAAAGGTGATAAAAGGTGAGGACATAGCTCTACCAGGTCCCCCAAAGCTGAAGCAGACAATGGGCATGTCAAGGCCAGTTGCACCCATGCCACCTACTCAGGATGAACCAGTGCCTATGGGATTAGAAAATGTACTGGAGTAGGAGGAAGAGATAGGTGATAGCACTGGGCTGGACCATACATGGAGATTTTGTGCAGGAGGTGCACATCTAAGGACATGGGTGCTGGGACTTCACAGCTAGTAAGAAGATCACCACGAGTCACTCTGGTGAAAATGTTGATGAGAAACAGAAGAAGCACTAGAAGTATGTACCAGTAAGAGATAGTGAGGAGGAGAAGTCCTCTCACCAGAGTGCACAACATGAGGTGGATTCCCCAAGTCTGAGATGTAGGATGATGAAGATATAGGTGACAGGGTTGTGTATGAGGAAGGTGGTCCTAGCATAAGTGCCCAGGAACCTGAAGGGGACCAAAGTAGTGGTGGCAGGGATATGGAGATAATTATACAACCACAAGGAGAGAAAGAAACTAAAGAAGGAGAGGAAGTTGAGCAGAGCATAGGCATGGAGCCATAGTAGGATGTAAGCCCCACTACACAAGAAGATGTCGAAAGAGCGCCTAGTGGGCACATGGAAGATAATGTGGTAAGGACTCAAGAACTTGGGCTACATTGATGACTCAACTAAAATTATTCACGTCCCACTTTTAAGAGTACCTTTCCTAGGGAGCAATTGTATGGCTGGGATTGGATGGACCCAGAAATGGTGACAACACACACTCACAAACAATTGTCATGGAGCATGCAGACTCACATGGATGAGCCTGAATTTGATGTATGTGAGGATTCATGTGTGTCTCGGTGGATGAAAAGGGTGCCTCACACTCACCATGTAACCATCAAGCCCACACAATTATCAGATGAACAAGCGAAGCAATGTGCTTGTCAAGATATCAACAGAAGTTCATGTTGAAACATTGATAAAGTGACGACTATAAAAGTAGTTATAGATGATCAGAAGAGATAAGGAGACTGAGATCAAGCGACTGACAGAGGAGTGGGATAAGGCTGTGGCAGAAGCAAAGAATGTTAAAAAGATGGCCAAGTAGATAGCTGACGAAATTATGCAGAAAAGGAAGAGACTTTCAAGAGAAGGTGCCAAGGGATTTCCCATCTTCCCTTCATTATTTACACACAACAGTTCATTTCTTCTAGAAGAAGGACCAAGTGTGCCTACCAAAACCTGAAGGATGCTTGTAGAAGAAGCATCAAGAGCCAAGGCCGTCAGTTACAAGGAAAATTTCCAGTTATGAGTCTGTTATGCAGGATTTGAAGGATGAATTAAAGAAAGTGGATCTAGTTTTGAGCATGTGCAGTGCCAGATATAATCATTAAGACAAGGACACTAGTAGAAGAAGATGAGGTCCTTCAGGCAGCCAAGAATGAAACACTTGGTGCATGGAAAGGATTAAGCTAGTGGAGACTAAGTGTGATGCGCTTGACACTTGCCAGATCCCACATAAAGTGAAAATAAAGAAAATTGGAGAGGTCATCACAGAGAAGATGGATGTGATGGAAGGGATGGTCTCAAGTATGGCCAATATACTAAGGATTTTTAGAATGAAGGTGGTAAGATGACTCTTGATGAGTTGGATGGCGTGGTTGCAGACATCCCAGAAAAAACAAATGCAAGTGTTAAATGCTTGGTATGCATTCGAAGAAGAAGTACAGGGTGAGTATCCGGAGTTAATTCTGTCAGAAGAGAAGAAGGATACCACGTAGGTTGATTCTCTTAAGTGTCAGTAGCCCATTATTTTGGTTTACACATATTTATTCATTCTTACGCGAGAATTTTGGAGGGATAAGATTGGGATTACCCATTGCCAAGGGTGGAAATCCAGTTTAGTGTGGGGTAATGTTGGGCTGGAAAAGATGGCCTAAGTCTTGTAAAACACATAAGGGGTGGGCACATGAATATAGGGCACGCGGAGTGTGCACAAAATTATAGTAAGGTATGGAGCGCCCAGGATCAAAACTTAGCCATTTTGTTGTCTAGGCTATTTTTGGAGATGGAGTGTTGAGCACATGATGACATGGAGACTTGTAGTTTACACAAGGCTATTTTGGGTTTTGCATCAGTTTGAGCGCCATGTAGAGTCTTAGTCTAATAATAGGATCTATTCTTAGAGTTAACTATAGAAGATCTATTATTAGCAGTTGCATGCTTTTGTACATTGATGTAAGGGCGCATGGCTATTGTTAGCATGTAAACCTATTTTTGGAAGGTGCATAGGTGGTGAAGGGAAATTCCCCATCCCTATATATATATATATATGTATTGATTTGCATGATTTGAGATATATCCTGATTATTGTAGAGTTATGTTGTTGGTTTTGTTCACGTGCATGACTCATGATGACATTACTATGATGTATGAAGCTTCTGTGTTTTTGCAGTATTTAATATAATGGATCATATTGGCTGGATATTGGTGTTAGATGTGACTGAATATGGTTCTTTCATGGTAAATCTCATTATAATCATTGTTTAAGTCAATCTTTCATATGATTTAGATCTAGATCTGGCTTATGCATTGTGGATTATTTACTATCTATTATAAATTATGGATATATACATATCCTAATCATGCTAACATTTTAGACAAGCAACTCTAAAGAGGGACATGGTACCCTTGCGCACTTCGAGGTGAGCTCTCAATTCTGGCTGAGTGATGTGTCAGTGCACCTATGGGATTTTGTGGGTATATTCTAGGCTACGTCAGAGTGCAAGTATAGATAGATCTAGAACTATAAATGATTTGTTTATGAAATTATAAGTTAAAACCGATCCTAATCAAAACTATACAACTTAATCCAAGGTGTTCATACGGTCCTGACCCTTTTATACAGTCTTGGACCTGCTTGGAATATAGGTTTGCAACTTCTTGATTTCTTCCTTCCTGGAAATGTGTGTCGTTGTGTGTCAATCTTCTTTGTTTTCCTTCAATGTGGCTTTGTAAACTCTTCTCAAATCCTAGAACCCTTATGTTACAAGGAGTTATTGCAAAATAAAGTTAGGTGGTTTGTGGGCACCTCTGTCTACCGCTAACGTTGCCACTACTTGAAAGAGGTATCAAACCATGCATCATTCTCCTAGCATGTGATATCTACCATCTTTAATCAAACTTAACAATCGTGCTTTTAAAATCCTTCACTTGAGTTTCACACTTGCTTGAATACTTACGAAGGGTAATTTTACTTGCTTGTAGGATGAAGATGGAGACTCCTAGACATGTAAGGAGACTTCAAACTAGTATATGGTGCTTCCCTAATAGATGCACATGAGTTATTTTTGCATTTTAGGGAGCTTGAAGTGCCTTTATTATAATCTTTTACATGAGGAGTTTCTAAAGTTCAAGGTTACCAAATGAGGTATGATTTACTTTGTTATATATATATATATATATATATATATATATATATATATATATATATATATATATATATATATATATATATTCTTTTGAAGGTTTTATGTCATGAAATGCCAACCAATGGGCTATATTTATCCATAATAATGTTATAGTATTAAAATAATTAAATCAAAACATATTGTTTCAAAACTGTACAATAGAGTTGGTATTGACATTTTCCAAAACTAACTGAAAGTGACAGTTTTAGACTGAAGGGAGAAAAGTGTGTTTTAACTTAATGGGCCTAAGAATGGATGTTTATATATTTATTTTATGTATTTAATTCAGATACTGATGATAGAGAAGTGTGCTATGATAAGAAAGTGTATGAAGTGTTATCAAGGCGTGTTAAGAAAGAGTGAGGAGAGTGCATCTATCCAAGCAAGTGTGCAATGTCAATATCAACAATGTCAAATGATAGATTTCCAAATTTGTTTGTATACAACATCAAGCTAAATATACCTCATGATGCATGTGTGTAAATAGGAAACACATATTATATATATCATACCAATGTGATAAACAATGTGTATAATGTAAAGTGTGAACAATTAAAGATAGGTGCACATGTCTTAATTTTATATTTTTGTAAATATTTGAATGTTTTTGTATTTTTTAAATGTTTAGCTATGCACAAAGAAAGATGATAACACAAGATATACACAAGGAAAACCTTGTGAAGAGGTAAAACACCTGTCAAATATGATAGAGGTGTGGGCTTCAATGGTGCCAAAGGATATGACTCGAGTACAAATAGTACCATAGTAGTGATGTGTGCTAAAGAAGGTATGAGCGAAGAACTATGTGAAGTAGAAGATCTACATGGATGATGAGAAGAATGAGGGCTCTAATATAGATGATGTGCATTAGAAAATATCTAAGAAATTACAGGGAGAGTGTATGCACTAGAGGACATAAGAAATATCCAAAGAGAAGGTATGCCACTAGAGATGATGTGTGGAATCTGAAGGCCTATCAGTAGACCTTAGTAGGGTAGAACTGCTATAGATACTATGTAGACCTGCTAGAGATAGTATGTGCAACTAAATTCCTATTAGGAGAAGTAAGAGATCTAGAATTTCGAGAGATAGTATGTCCAACCAAAGGCCTATAAAGAGACCAATCATAACTATAACTATTAGAGACATTATGTAAATCCAAAGACCTCTCTGTAGATGCACTAGGAGTATGGGTAAAAACTATAGAAGAATGACTATGAAAGCAAGGAGAAAAATTCTCGAAGGGAATAACTCAAATGCTGACAACATGTTGACTATGGATAAACTTGATATATTGGTGAATAGATGATGGAATGTCCCTAAGAGCATGCAACTAATAGAGAACTAAGTGTAATGCACCAATGCTAAGAGTATAAGTTTTGTCCTGCAAATGTGCAACAGGGAAATTGACAATTTCTAAGCATGACAACAATACCCCTGTACCAAAAGTTTTCACGTTTTATCATTCTGAGGCACCCCGGGTCTACCCAGTTAGTTCCAGTAACCTCCCAATTGGTGTTAGCATTCATTCCCCTAGGTGAGATTTAGGAAAGTCAAATTAACCCCCTAGGTGATTTTAGGTGTTCTTGAAAACTACTATTTTTGGGTAGTATTGGGAAGGGCTACCACTGGCCTTCCCAAGACTGGAGCAACCCCTTGGAGTGGAACAGAGGATATAAATCCAAAATGAAGGTGAATTGAAGGCCTAGAAACACCATGGAAGTGATTTTGGAAGATTCAGGGAAGATTTGGAGAGTTTGGAGCAGTTTGATCAAAATCAGGGTTCATAGGCCTAGGTAGAGCATAGGCCAAAAATAGTTGTTGAGCTTCTAAAGGTGATTCTGGGAGCTCCAGATGGAGTTAGGAGATATATATATATATATATATATATATATATATATATATATATATATATATATATTTGGAAATGTAATTCCAATCCCTTCAATATTGTGAAATTAGTTTTTTCATAACACTTTAGACGCAATGGGTCTTCAAGCAGTTTTTCTCATGCACAGGTGGAGTATCAAATAAAAAATCATACCTTTTTATAGATCAAATATAGAGTAATAAAGACCTGATATCCCCACCATTGGATTCATAATGCCATTACCAGTCAATATCATATAAAATTTTATCAAAAAAGTCCATCGGGAGCTCAAGATATATCGTTGTCGCAAGTTGTCCTCTTCAAGCGAGTTCAGGACTTAGTCAAATTTTTAGAGGACATGTGTCAGCTCCAGGAGCCTGGCGGGATTTTGTGTCCCACACGTCCCTCAAGGTTAGGGAAATCAAGTAATGGAAAAATTATCCTAGCCCCCATATGACCTCAAGATCCTCATGCGGCCTCTAGGATCGCTAAGTTAACCCCTCGGGTGCTTGCGGGAGCTCAAAGCCTCAACCGTCCAATTGTTGCCACGTGTCATCACTAGGAGCGCTGTGGAATTTGATGTCCCTCATGTATCACATAGGTAAGGGAAATCAAATATGAAAAATTCACCCAACTGCTAAAGGTGACTTGCGGGAGCTCAAAGCCTTCAACGTCAGATCTTTGCCACGTGTCAACACCAGGAGTGCCATGGAATTCGATGTCCCTCACATAACCCATAGGTAAAGGACATAAAACATTGAAAAATGTTCCCATATCCATTCTCAACTTTAATTCAGAATTTTAAATACCCACCCGATTCCCGCTTCTAACTTCTAACATATATTTGCACACTCCCTATGCAACCTCCTACCATCACTCCGCCATTACCAAAGCTCAAAAAAAATCCATCAAAGCAATTAAAATCCCTTTCTCATGGTGATATGCAGTTCTCAGAAAGAGATTTCATCAAGTTAAGAAGAATAAACAAAGAACATAAAAGAAGAAGAATAGAAAATCCCCATTGCCGTGAAATCAAAATTTGGAGAAATCTTACAAAGGGATGCAATGGATTGTCAAACCATTTATTTGATGTTCATTTATCTATCCAAAAACCATTAAAAACATACCTTCAGACCCTCCTCTCATAGCCATAAAATCATTCACAATGAAGAAATCCTTCTTTTCGGCCCAATGAAGAAAAATGTTTGATATCCCATTAAACCGGAAACTGTCGATTTGGAACAGAGATTTCACCTAAAGCATAGGAAGATAAAAACCCATATCAAAAATTTTTTTTTTTTTTGCAAAAATAGAGGAGAAAACCAAACCTATAATTTTCGAGGTTCATTAATGGCTGTCATGTCTAGAAGTGCCGCCAAGTCAAGAAATTTAATGGCTTAAAATCTCCCAAACTTTTGATCGGGGAAGCACAAAATTTCATAGAGAGACGATATTGGGCAAAAAACCCATATCAGAAAAACTTCGTTCCATATCAATCCGAACCTACAGAAGCCCACTTTCTAGAAATAGTAGGTCTTCTGCACAGGAGACTGCTATTTTAAGAAAGTCATCAACAGAAGATCTTGTGAAGGAGACGTTGTATACAAAAGATGCACTGCAACTGAGAATTCATCAGAACTGGCATTTTGGTCCAATGTGTGACACATACTAAAAATATTAAGTGGTCCCACGAGCACCTGCTAAAAATAAAAAATTGATCCAGAAGGTGACAGAAGCATAGGGAGAAAGGAGAATTTGAGTTGTTGCAACCAATCAAAGTTTGAAGGAGATAATTTGTCATACTTACATAAAAATTTTAAGTTATCCTTTAGGCATTTACTAAAAATAGTAAGTCGTTTCAGAGGGAAAATTTCACAAGAGGAGAATTCTGAGAGTGGAGAAATTAATCTGACAGTCCCAGTTGGAGTTTAGAGAAGAATTTTCTCACTTACTAAAAATAGTAAGTTGCTCCTTCCAGAAATAGTAGGTGTCAAGTGGAGTTCGGATTCACAGGGGTGAAAACAATGTAGTCTCTACATCGAGACTATGTGGGAGTAGTTGACAGTGAGGATCTTCGATAGTTTCTTTCGACACTCATTTCATACTTCAATTAGGAGTTTGAAACCAACACCATCAAACATTGTTCATAATACACTTCATTAGGACCATGTATAAATTAGCTAAGTAGTGTGGCATTGTCACAGGGAGTAAGGGTAATATTTTTTCCAAAAATTCAATCTCTTTAGAGGGGATCGTCACGAGTGACACCTATGTGTTCCCCAAGGGTTCCACTCAATAGTGTTTCTAAACACTTAGTTTGCGTCGTCTGCGGATCATTTAGAGGTGGTTTCTCACCTATGCGACCAAAGAACTTACCCACAACAACCCATCCACAACATAAAAATGTCATTCACCGTAAAGGGTTCAAAGGTATTGACGTCAGTCCGACTGAGCTTTCCAGGAGTCAACAAGAACAATTTTTTCATCAACATGATTCCTCCTTCCTTCTCTCTCTCTCTCTCTCTCTCTCTCTCTCTCCCCTCTCATCCCCCAACTTCCTCTCTCTTTAATGTTCTAATTTGACGTTGGGAGGTTGCACTTTTTCAATGTAATAAATCACCCTTAAGTTATAAAAGTGGACTTAATGTTCTCCTAAGAATGTGAAAAGTCTCATGACATATGAAAGGTCAATCGGGGTAGGAGAAGATAATTCCAAAGCACTATAACTTTTAATGAACTCCTCATTCCAAGGGGTTTTAATTCTGAAATTCTTCTAGATGGTTGTATTCTTGTAAGTTCATGAGAGAGATTTTGCTCACTTGTGAGTTAAAAGAGTTGGCCAATTTTCCCTTATTCTTAATGTCTTCCATTCTCATACTATGTACAATTTTTGCTTGAGCATCTATACAATGAGTTTCGAGCCTTTTTTGACTAAAGGATTTACTGATACTTTGTGTTCATTAAATTCTAATTGGTCTTGTTATTGTTTGTAGTATTGTTTCTGATCCGTAAACTTCTAATTTGGAACTCTACGAAATCACACAATTATGTTGTTTCACTTTCAACTTTGGAAAATGATAGATGTGCTCGAGAATTAGAGCTTAGTGACTTATTATCTAGTGCTATAGAAAGGAAATTGCAGAGAGTAGGAAATAATTTAAGCTTCAACACCAACAATTTTATCTTGGAAACCCCTAATGAGGGAAAACCAGTCGGGAAGGGAAAATGATCTTTCTTCCCACTTGTATTGGTCAATTAATCAAATTGTACAAATTACAATAAGTATGAAAAGAAGCAACAATGTAAACTTCCTCTCCAATTACTTGTTTGCTCTGTTTTCTTGCACCTTTCTCCTACAATTCCACTCCAGCACTAAAGAATCTCTGCTCACTTTCTCTCATATTAATACTTTGCTTCTTGATCTCTTTGGATCTTCAAATGATCCATTCTCTTGCTCCTTTCATACATTTATAGGCCTTCTTATGTCCTCCCATGCATTGGAGGATGTGAAAGGGCACGAAAGGGAAGAGACACAGTTGTGTGCTTCAAATTTGCGTCCATTTGTGCTCCATTATTGTTTTCTGTTCAAAAGTCTCATGACCACCGCCCTGAGAAAATAGACAGTTTCAGGACCGCTGCCCTGGCTAGATAGTGGTTGCAGGACCACCGCCCTTGCTGGGCAGTGGTTCTGCAACCACTGCTTTACACAGAGTGCTGGTTATGTCCAGAACCTCTGTTTACCTCATTTCCTTCATTTTCTTCAATTCTCCTTCTTGGTGCTGATGGAATTGATGAAGTAGTGTGTTTTTCTATATCCCTATGAATCATACCTCCCCTACTTGGGAGGATTTTGGTCTCACAAAAGCTTAGTGGGGCAGTGGTAGAGGAATCAAATCCCTCTCTTGCTCCTTCAAGTACCATCGGGTCTACCTTGGTGTCTTCTCTCATCCAACCTACCAAGACTCTTGTGGATCTCTGGTTTGCTACTCCAGTGCTACATCCTCTTCCGAGTTACCTCGAGTACCATCCACTTTGGAAGGAAGCTTCTGTATCTTTCCTTATTTTTCATGCATAGATGGCGTTAATAGGCGTGAGTTCTTGCAACTTGTTATTGCGTGAACCTGTATGAAGTATGGTCTGAAGGTTTCTTTTCTAACCTGCTCAAGTATGGTGAAGGTCCCATACTGTAGTGGTTTAGTCCTTCTTGTTTTTATTTGTCTTTTTAGATGGATAGGAAAAATCCTCTCCATGTAGGTTGCTGCTATAGTCACCATTGTTCCTCGTATCTCCTCTTCTCCTTGCTACCCCACGGTTAGGTACAATGAATTAATAAGTAGATACAATGACTCCATAGTGGAAGTTTGTTTTTCTCCTTGAATGAGCAGTTCCTATGGTGGCTTCTTCTGTAAAATATGACAAGTGTTATCCAAAATATCTGTGCTCTCAAGTCCATTTTGCTTTTCTTCCAACGAAAGTAAACAAAACTGATGATTTTCCTAAATAAGTCTTTGTGTTTGGTTAACACTTACCATAGCCTTCTTTGATTTTCTCTAGTGTGCCTGGATATTAAAACTAACTCCGTCCTTGACCCATCTGTACTGGTTCTCCCTCCTTGTGAACGGGACATCCCTAACATACAAGTAAGGACTTCTGAAGACAATGTCAAATGCATCAAGTGGAATGATATAAACCTCTAATACATCAATATATTGGGTATTTATCCCAAACTGAAACTTACACTTTCTTTTAACTTGTATTTCTACACCCCTCTTCACCCATCCCAATGGGTATGGATGTGGATGCATGTAAGTCACTAAGCCAAGTTGTTCTACAACCACATCAGAAATTAGGTTTGACTAAGAGCCAAAATCTACTAAAGCATTCACCTTAGTCTTCTTGATTTGGATTCTATTTTGAAATAACTTACTCATCTCTTATTTTTCTGCTGCCCCATACATGTTAGTGGTCGTGCATCCTATCCTTTCGTCGACATCCGAATCATCCTCAATCTCCACCTCTCCTTTTATCTTCACAGTGACTGGTCATGGATTTCTTAGAATCATTGGTTCGGTGCTTTGGGTGTGATTCTGGATGTAATTTCCAATATGTGGCGTCAGTATGTCCATTTATATGTGGAGATCTAGTTTGGTTGTGGGATAGTAGGCATGAAGACAACGGTAAGCATGGCAAGTTTGATGCTCTGTGGATGGTCCCTTATGCCATTAATATCAAGATTGAAGAAAATACATTTTTTCTCAAGGATTTGGATGGGGATTTGTTGAAGCTGCCTGTTAATCACAGACATTTAAAACATTTCTTGGATTAAATCCCGATGTGAGGTATGCACAAGTTGTACATTTTGTATAGCCTCTTGTTTTGCTTTGTTTTTGCTGTTGTTGGCTTGTGGTTTGCCCTTTTTTCCTTGGAAACCATTTTTGGTTTGGTTTTCTCAGTCTTTTTTTGGTGAATTTCTAGTTTTTGGGGCTACTCTGCATTTTTATCTCCTTTCCCAATGGATTTCTGGCACTTGGTCTATGTTGTGATCTTGTGGCACTCGCTGGGAGTGCCCATCCCCAAGCAGGAGCCAATGTTAGTGCAAATTCTAAGTTTTCACACTTTGCCCTAATTTTCTATATCCATTTTTGTCAAAAACGTTTTATTTGCTCGAGTGGGTGATCTGTAACTCATTTTTTCTAGTTGAGTGCCTTCATGATATTCATGATGTGGTTATTTTGCCCTAAGTTGAAACAAAATCCAAGTTTCCCCCCCATTTGTGCCCTAATTTTTTCACATATACGGGTTGTGTCATTTTTTTTTTCATTTGCCAAATCATGAAAAACTCAAAGTGGATCGAATCCGAGTAATTTGAGGTTAAAATCCTACTCCCTAGGTCGTAAACAATGTAAAATCATGTTTCACTTGATTTAAAGCTAAGAAATCTGCCCTCCTTGTGAATTTTTTCGATTTTTAGGGCATCTCCTGCATTTTTTATGTTTTGACGGGCATACGGGTGTCATTTATCTGTCAAATTGATCCTTGCATCCTCATGATTACGTGGCAAGTTTTTATTCACCGGGGGCGGTCGGGAAAATGTTATAAGTTGTTACTTTTTGAAAAATTGACAAAGGAAAATTTTTCTCCGCGGCCCCGCATTTGCTACAGTGATGTGCCTACATGGCATGATTTGATTGGTTGGAGGATCGGCGGGTGGCAGGGATCACTTAGAAAATTTTGTTCCATTTTGGAAAAATTTCTTGAAGTAATTTTTTTGGTATCCAGTTTTAGTCTCCTTCACAACTTGAACAACATCAAGAACTAGCAAAAGACACTTCAAGAGTAGATAGATGGTTTGTGTGTCATTTGTAGCCCGGGATCACACCTATCTGCTTGTTTGTATTCAAGATTTGAGGAAGTGGATAGCACCTTCATAAGGGTTTTGATCTAACCATCACTATTTTAGGTTGTGCCTATCAACCAAGGCAAGAGAACCTATATTGCAACCCTTGTATGGTTAAGGAGGTAGAGATATCCTTGTGTTCTGCATATGATATGAAAGAGGCCTTGTGAAAACATGATCAAGTATCCATTATCCAAACTCAAAGGAGTTGTCACTACTAAATGATGGATATGCTTTCAAAAAAAAGCTAGGGCTACTATGAAACCCTGATATACTTTGTGCATTTTAGTGGAAGGATTGTATTCTTTTGTTGACACACAATGCAATGCAGGGGTAGTATAGGTAGGATGGGTTAGTTTGAATGAAATTCTGTGGGAGAAGTTTAGAAAAGACAATATAAGAAATTACCAACTTCTTTGGGAACCTTTGCAAAAGAATTACAACACCTAAACAACAGAGATGTTTCAATGAGTTTGAAGTGCTCTTTTAACCAGGATGTGTGCACAAATGGAGGCCCAAATCTGCACTATTCAACACAAACTTTGATAACCTACCACAAAAGCTTGAAGAAAAATATCAATGAAGCATCTAGAAACCCTTATTTGATCATGACCTAAGGTACACCCAAAGGTTTACAAACACCCTCAATATTCAAGGAAAGTAAGATGAATTTAAATCTGTTTATCTTCACTCAAATGAATTCTCTTTTGAATGAAAGATTGTAGATGCCTTCAAACCCTCTACAAGAAATGAGGCCATATATGATCAAAAGAGATCCCAAACACAAGATTGCAACATGAGCATAAAACACAAATTGAAAACATACTGAAATATAAGTGTATGCAAGTTTTGCCAAGAGATAAAACCTGTCAATCCATAAATTTGATCAAATACACCAGCAAGGGAATGTTATTAAGACAATCTCAAAGCCTGTTGATGGCTTTACAGATGAAATCAACTCAACATGATGAACATTTGATCAAGAAGGAATTAAAAATGGATCTCAGGCAGTTTTTCCAAAAGAAATGGATTACTTCTAGTTTTCCTCAGGAAAATTCTTCTTTTCTTTCTCCAAAAATCTCAACAGGCCTACAAAATTCTTTAAAATTACAACTTATACCCTATACTAGCTTGGATCCTTGTATCCCAAGCAAAACATATGCTCCAAGGATCAAATTTGTTACAGAACCCTATCCATTTGGTGAAAAATGATATTAAATTGTGAAACAACTCGTAAAATGCTAGGGATGCACAAAAATAATAAAATATTACATGGTTTCGGATCCACATCCATCCCAAGTTCACATTTTTTTCATTCCAACATGTCAGCATGCATTTGCAATCATTTTCCACCTTTTTCCCTCATCATTTTTAACTCTGCAACTTTAACTTTTAACTTTTCTCGTTTTTACACGGGCTGAGAAAATATTTCATGAAAAACACTAAAGGGCACCGAATTAGCTCAAATGAATGATGCCATTACATATAGAAGGCCGAGGGGATGCGAATTCATATAAAATTTCATGTAATTTGGTGCAAAAACGATGAATCCAAGCATCTTGGAGCTCTCATGGTGGTAAGAAACGAAAATACTCAGCAACCATCAATCCAAATTCAAGTTTAAATTTGCGCCATCCACATGTCCAAGATCTCCCCCTTTTTTCCTTTGGATAAGGCAGACACGTGACCAAATATGATTGGAGAGGGCCCTGTTATCAGCCAATTTTTGACTTCGCAAAATTGTTAAAAAATAATTAAAAAATGAAAAATTAGAAAATTTTGAAAAGTGTTACTTTGCGTGGTTCATTGGACTCATCATGATCGTCTTATTTTTGTGATCGTTTCGGTCTTCATTTCGTGATTTTCGGGCGAGAACTCCTCCCGCCAGGGTTTAAACCGCATTAAAATACATTAAAATAATTAATTAATATTTAATTAATTAATTGCTCCTTGTTTGATTAAATTAATTTTTGAAAAATCACTTAAGGAGTATTTAATTAAATAAATATAAATTAAAGTTCATTCGACAAGTTTTAGTGCCAGGGAAGTAAGCTTTCGTTTCCAACTGCCGGGAAGCCATACTGGCTTCCCGAACCCGAATTTCCACTTTCCTGGTAATTTCCTTCAAATTTCCTGCACGTGGGTTTTCCTCTGCCAACTACCAAATCATGGATTAGCAAACAGGGATAAAATTCCCCAATTTCCCACATGGGGAAATTGGACGAGGATTGTCAACCTATTTTGCCATTCTCGTTGGCAATTGTTCATTGCTTTCCCCATTTCCCTTGGCACTTAAGCCACTACCCGAGAAGAGAGGAAGTTGAATTAATCCTCGTAACTTCCTCCATCAAACCCGTTGGAAAAAGTCATGTCAAATGCTTTCAATTGCTTCTTATTTCTTCAAGAAGACATAATATTTTGTCAGCATCATGCAAGAGAAACTAACGCCATTGTGAAGAAGAAATACAAGAAAGTTTTTGGTTTTGTTTTCATGCTCCACACATTCATCAAAGAAGATCTACAGAGCAATAAAAGAAAGGCTACGTATTACCAAACAGTTTCAAGGACATTCCAATGCATTTGGGAAGACAGGAAACAAAGGCTGTGCAGAAAAGAAAGAGAAAGAAGTAGGCACGTGGGAGCAAGGAAGAGAAAGTTTAGTTTTTAAATAAAGATTAAAGGAAGTATGCGCACCAAACTAAAAAGAAAAGAAACATTTGTTTTGTTTTAGAGGAAGAAAACAAATTTCTTAAAACCCACCGCGTCCCAAGCAAAGGAAGGACTGCGCAGAATGCTTTTCGCCTCCTGCTCTCATGTGTACGTTTTTGCATACATCTTCACAAAGCCCGAGGGTCACTGTGTGTTTAGGTGCTTCCACTAATATCTGTGTATCTACATAACAAATTCCTGATGGACAAATGCCAAGCGATAAGACTATCGATGGCAGAGATGATGCATTCAATACATTTTTTAGTGAGACCGGCGCCGAAAAGCATGTTCCCCATGCCGTTTTCTTGGATCTCTACCTGGGTCGACTTCGGAAGTTGACGGACAACTGCACTGGTCTCCAGGGGTTCCTAGTGTTTCATGTTGTAGGAGGTGGTACTGGTTCAGGCCTCAGATCTCTGCTCCTGGAGAGGCTTTCTGTGGATTACGGGAAGAAATCCAAGCTGGGTTTCACCATTTACCCTTCTCCTCAAGTCTCCACATTTGTGATGGAGCCCTACAACAGTGTGCTCTCAACTCACTCACTGTTAGAGCACACCGATGTTGCTTTTCTGCTTGATAATGAAGCCATTTGTGACGTCTGCTCGCCGTTCCCTCAACAAAGAGCAACATAATGTCCCCACACATGTCCAAGGAGAAACCTCACGCGCCCATTCAAGAAGCTTTCCACGTGCCAGGGAAAAGATTAAACAGAGTTCAAAAGGGAGAAAAAGACCAAAATCCATGAACATGGATAGACAAGATAGCAAGGAAAGAACAATTTTCCATGCATGCAAAGGAGGAGAATGTAGAAAGCAATTTCAAATACCAAGTCAGAGCATTTTCCAAATTGTGAGGAGTAGCCTCCAGCAATGCCTGAATGTTTAACACCAAATTTTATCGACCATCTTCATAGGAGTTTCAAAGGTCCACAACTAGCTGCAATTCAGTCATCTGCTATGCATAGAACAGTTGGTACAAATGCAATTGGGTCTGCTAAACGACAGGAACCCTGGCCCTTCACTTTGGTGCAAGGTACACCAGGGACAGGAAAGACACATACAGTCTGGGGAATGTTGAATGTTATTCATCTTGTTCAATATCAACACTATTATGGTGCACTGCTTAAGAAACTTGCTCCTGAAAGCTACAGGCAATCCTAGAATAATGCAAACAGTATTGGCACAGGATCAATCGATGATGTTCTTCAAAGTATGGATCGCACACTGTTCCGTATGTTTCCTAAAATTATCCCTAAACCACAAATGCTTGTTTGCGCTCAATCAAATGCTGCAACGGATGAATTGCTACAACATGTTCTGGATCGTGGATTCATTGATGGTGAAATGAAGGTCTGCTCGCCCTGATGTTGCGAGGGTGGGTGTGGATTCTCAAAATCGTGCTGCACAAGCAGTATCAGTGGAGTGTAGAACTAAAATTCTCCTAGGAAAGTGCCATGAGAAAGTAATTGGCTATATGCAGCAGCTACAAGCTAGTGAAGTAGGCGTGTTACCTCCACTTTCATTGGGTGCTGCAAGGTGTGTTCTTGTTGGGGATCCATAGCAACTTCCTACAATAGTAATTAGCCAGGCAGCAGGCATGTTGCAGTATAGTAGAAGCCTTTTTGAGCGCTTCCAACAAGCAGGTCGTCCAACTATGTTGTTATCTGCTCAGAATCGAATGCATCATCAAATTTGGGATTTTCCTTCAAGATATTTTTATCAAAATCAATTAAATGACAGTGAGAGTGTTACCAGGAGACCTGATGAAGTTTATTACAAAGATTCTCTATTGAGACCTTACTTGTTTTACGATATAACTCATGGAAGAGAATCTGATAGAGGTGGATCTATTTCATATCAGAATATTCGTGAAGCACAATTTGCTTTGCAATTATATGAGCATCTTCAACGAGTCATCATCATGGCAGCATTAGGTCTTTATTGGTAATCGCATTTTCTCATCGTTTGGAAGGTACAATTGTGCTTATTATGGCGAAAGACCAAAAGATGGATTCTGATAAACCAAGGTGGTGTAACGACTACGGTCTCGTGAAAAATGAATAATTCACCATGGAAAGGTACTCAGAGCATGTGGAGAATTGTGAATACGAATACGAATGAAGACAAATCTTCTCACACCAGGATATTGCTCAGACAGAGGGGTGGATGAATTGCTCAAGTTTCAAGCTCAGCACTCTTGTCATTTGGAGGATTGCAGAGCACAGTCAATGAGTTCATTCCTGTACGATCGAGATAGGCGGACTCTTGGCCCAATGGATAAGGCAATGATCCCAGGTGTCTTGATCTGGGTGGCACATTGCTGACTAGGATGTCTACGTGTGCATACAAGTCATTTAAGTGGGGACCACCTGTACCCATTTGTTTTATTTATGTATTTTTCCTTAAATGACCTTTTAACTTAAGTGGTTTCTATTTTTAGTCACTTTTTTAAAAATTGGTTAGAAAAAGTCAAAGTCACTTAAGTGCCCTATTTAATGTGCATTTAAAACCCTAACTAATTTGTAACCAACTTTTTGGTTATAAAAGGAAGTGAGGGGCTCATTTGTAAAGGGGACTTTGAGAGGGGAGAAGAAAATACTTTTGTGCAAGCTTTGTTTCAAGAAGAAACTTTGTGTTCTTTTGTGAAAGACATTTTGGAGTTAATGAAATACAAACTTTGTGTCTCATTCATTGTCTCTTCTAACATTTGATGTTCTTATGTTCATTAGATGTTAGGTGTTTGAATCTTGCATGCAAATATTATCTTTGATCTTATTGTCAACATTATTAATCAGCTGTTCTAGTTCACATTGATCAAGCTCTGACTATCTACTTGCTCATGTGTGTTCCATTTTGCATGTTCTTGTTTGGCTAACTCAAACTCCATTTTAGTTGTGTTGGTTATTCAACTTTCCTCTTCATGCAATATTAGGCTCTGTTTTTACCTAACTCTTGCATGTTATTTCAGGTCATTCCATTCCACTCGTTTCCTTCATTTCATTCTATCTCCTTCATTCACTTTTCTTCCATTGATGTTCCAAAACACCCCCCACATACAATTTTGAATGTATAGATGTAAATATAGTTTTGGTTTTCAATAAAGGCAACCTCACCTTCATTGAGGAGGGAATTCGTTCCCACACTGTTGCATGTCATTTGCATGCATACAAATCCATATGCTAATAGTTTTTGGTGACTCTACTAGGGATTCATGAATCGTTAACCAGTGCCTGGTTAAATATTTATGACTATCCCCTCTTCACAAGCTCCAGTTCTTCAATCGAACCTTGTGCCCAACGAGGATTTCCAAGGAGGCATTGCTGCCAACCTTCAAACAGTAGCTTGGGAAAACCGTGAAAGCTTGTAGCAATTTGTGGTTGTTGATAGAGCCATTGACAGAGAAATCTACATCAAAGATCTTAGAAGAAGAGCACCCACACTTGTGGCCAGAAGACCTCTTTGGCACATGTTGATAGTTGTTCACCGACGCGGTCCTCTTCCACCCAGGTAATAAGTTGTATGACTGTTACAAATAACCCACCTATCTTGCAACCAAATCTTGTTTTTGCAGATACTCAAGAAGACATATCATCAGATTTGAGGCAAGCTATTTGGGAAAAGCGCACAAGTAACCATCATTTTCATCTTGCCGCATCAGTACTAGATAACGAAGAAGAGAAAGCCGCGAGAGTTGCTAGAGTTATTTAGGCGCAAATAGCTCGAGAAAGAGAGCAAAGAGAAAATGCTAGATCTGGTCGGAACACGCCAGTGATCTCTTCACCATAAATATTCCAAACTGGAAGGAAAGAGGTTTATGCGAGGAGAAAAAGCTAAAGGTCGATCTGACCCGACTTTTGACTTTCAAGGAAAATTTGGTTTCAAGTTATCTCCTCCCAAGAAGAACACACCTCGTAGATCTGCAAGCCTTGCATCAAGTTCTGAAAGAACAAGCAAGGAAAGAATCACTACCAGTCAAGCACTTGTCCTTGCTCACGTTGTTTTACCTTCGCATACCACCTGTTCTCCAATGGCAGCCAATGTACCATGGGGAAATGCCATAGGCCCATTGGCCTTACTTGCTCGACATGAACTACCACGAGGATCAATAAAAATTCTTTCCAAGTTCAACGGAGATGGGAAGACGTCACTAGATGATCATATTTCTGCCTTCTTCATTGCATGTGTTGTTTTGTCGGTAGAATATGAAGATGTTGCTATTCATCTCTTCATCGAGACATTACATGATATTGCTGCAGATTGGTTTCATCATCTACCCAATGGATGTATTACAAGCTGGGATGATATGAAAACTAAGTTTGAAAATCGATTCAAAACGGCGGAAGATGAACATGCTCTTCTTGCCCAACTATCTTAGGAAAAGAAAGAGCCTACATAACCCATGAGGAATTTCGTGGCAAAATTCAACAAGATGGTGAACAAAGTTCTCGCTGGGATTCATCCCAACCTTGATGGAAAAAAATGTTTCTTTATTAACGCACAACAACCAGAAGTGTGCTATCAGCTAAGAAGGGCCAGTGTTGCTACTTTGGAACTTGCTCAATCTTTGGCCATAGAAATTGATGATGACTTAATCATGGCAGGAAAATTCAAGAAAAATTCCCTCAAAGGGAAGAGTCAAGAAACTCTCAATGCTTCAGAAACTATACTCACTAAGTTGGCTAATGATGTGCTAGCTTTGAAAAAGCAAGTTGCTCAAAGTAGTAAACTTGCTCCTTACAAAGACATCCCGTGAAAAGGATACGTTCCCAACAAAACCAGGATTGCAGGTGCTCCAATGAGGCTTGCTATTGAAGCAGCTCCCGCAACTAATTCCAAATGTGATGTCATTGAAGAAAGCGATGATGAGATTGAAGTCGTTGAGGTTGATGAGGAAGATCCTGATTCTGAGACATCTGAACCTGCAGTTGAAGATCTGGAGGAAGAAAGTAATAATCATTTCTTTGAGTACCGTTCTGATGAGGAAGACGAATATGAAGAAATTATAGAAGATATGAATAGTCAATCCTTTGCCATCTTCACACGCTCTCAGAAAAAGGGCCAAGATACCACCAAGGTGGGAGATAAAGAGGTTTCCAAGGAAACTCTCAAAGGATCCAAGATAAAGGAGGCTCCTAAAGAGTTCAGAGCTACTGAGGTTTCAAAGGTCAAAACTATCTTAAAGAAAGGAGAGTCTTTGTTAGATCAATCATTTAGTAAACCAATTATGAAGAAAACTTCTTCTTCCACATCCATATCAACCAAGCCTGAGACCAAGGTCAAAAGTGTGCCATCATCAAGTTCGAAAGAACTCATATCTGAGACTTCAAGTGCAATTACTTTGCCTAAATTTGATATCATTGATCATATCAATAAAACAAAAATTTCCATGTCACAAGTAGAGCACTTGAAGTCCAACAAGGATCAGCTCGAGAAGTTGGTCTAGTTTATCAAAGGTGACTCTACTATTCATTCCTCTAAAGGAATTCTAAAAACTCCCAAAGATGGGAAAACTCAAAATATTGTGGCGGCCACTACACCTTCAAATGAAAAGATCGAACCTTTCTTTGTGTCTTTTCTGATCAATGGATGCAAGTTAAGTAATTGCATTATAGGCTCTAGAGCCTCGGACAATGTGATGCCAGCAAAAGTAGCACATGCTCTTGGTTTGACTTGTACGAGAACATTCAGATCATGTTACTCTATGGAAACCAAGCAAGTTCCTCTGATCAGGCAGATTAAAGATGCCCAAATGGTTTTAGACCAATTCCCTCAAAAGCGAGTTAAGGTAATTATTTTAGTTGCTGATATTCCTGCCTCATATGGAATGTTGTTGAGTAGGAAATTTTGTAGGGATTTGGGTGGTGAGATTCAAATGGACTGGTCTCATGCCATGATTCCTATCAATGGAGAAATGAAGAAGCTTATGCCAGAAGCTCAGGTAACTAAAACTGAAGATCCTCGCGCACAGATCCTTTTCCAAGGCTCAAGTATGGGTAATTATATGATGACTGCAGAAGTTCATACCCCTGAGATCACTTGCCAAGATTCCAATGAGATCTGGACTCTTGAGTTCGATGGAAGTTGTTGCTCAACGGGCTCTGGTGCAGGAGTGGTGCTCATATCTCCAAATGGTAAAATTTTTCCTTTTTCCTATAAACTCGAATTTTCAAATACTAATAACATTTCAGAGTACGAGGCATTAATCCTTGGCCTCCAAGTTACAGAGGAGAAAGGGATCAAAAATCTGGAAGTCTTTGGAGATGCGAACTTGATCGTGAAACAAGTAAGAAATCAGTTCCAAGTAAAGAATGATCATCTGAGACACTACATAAATTAAGTTTGGGACGCAATAGAAGTTTTCGACACTTTTTCCATTAAATCTATCCCTCGTGAAAATAATGACAAAGCGGATTCTCTAGCAGTCTCAGCATCATTAATGATTCCTCATTCAGAATTTGATCAAGACAAATACACCATTGAAATGGTTTTTAGGCCAAGTGTTCCTGACAATGTAGAGAATTGGTAAGTATTTAATGATGATCAGCAAATTATTGCCTTCTTGGAAAAGAGAGAATATTTTGAATAGTTGTACTTGTAAGGAAGTGATTCGGCATTTCACAAATCAACTACCTCACCCATTCAGGATGGAGTTGAGAATGAAGATCCTAGTGATGACATCATTCAACTTAAAGGAAATAAAATTCCCAAAGGATTGGTTTCACTTGAAGAACTTTTTGACAAACATGACAGGTTTATCAAAGAGAAAGAGTAGGCAGGACCTGTAAATTCTGCTAACTATGAGCAAGTTAATATCGGTACCAAGGGTAAACCTCGCCTGATGAATATTGGTAAGTGTTTCTCACCTGAGGAGTGCAGGAAATTCATAAGTCTACTTACCAAATATTCTGACGTTTTGGATTTCTCATACAAAGACTTGAAGTCTTTCCAACCCAGGGAAATGGAGCATGCCATACCCTTGAAACCTAGTGCAGTTCTATTCAGGTAGAAGCAAAAACAATATAATCCCAAGATTGCAGGGACAATATTTCATGAAGTTCAAAAGATGCTAGATGGACGAATAGTGTTTCCTATTCGACATTCGACCTGGATAGCTTATATTGTACCGGTTCACAAGAAAAATGGAGAAAGTAGGATTTGCGTGTATTTCCGCAATCTTAATTAGGCTTCTTTCAAGCACTATCAAAATTGAAAACAGGTTGTTCCCCGTATGTACGTAGGTAATTAGGATTTTGGTTTGTTTGTTTCCCTATTTTTTTGTCTCCTCTCTTGTGTCGCCCCATTTTTGTGCCCCATCATTCTGTGATCATGTTCATGACTATTTTGGTTTGGGTCCGTTGATGTGTCCATGAAGTCCTTGTCCCCAATCAGAGCTAGTTGTTATTAGCCAATTTTTGACTTCGCAAAATTGTTAAAAAATAATTAAAAAATGAAAAATTAGAAAATTTTGAAAACTGTTACTTTGTGTGGTTTATTGGACTCATCGTGATCGTCTTATTTTTGTGATCGTTTCGGTCTTCGTTTCGTGATTTTCGGGTGAGAACTCCTCCCGCCAGGCTTTAAAATGCGTTAAAATACATTAAAATAATTAATTAATATTTAATTAATTAATTTCTCCTTGTTTTATTAAATTAATTTTTTAAAAATCACTTAAGGAGTATTTAATTAAATAAATATAAATTAAAGTTCATTCGACAAGTTTTAGTGCCGAGGAAGTAAGATTTTGTTTCTAACTGCCGAGAAGCCAAACTGGCTTCCCGAACCCAGATTTCCACTTTCCTGGCAATTTCCTTCAAATTTCTCGCACGTGGGTTTTCCTCTGCCAATTTCCAAATCATGGATTGGCAAACGGGCATAAAATTCCCCAATTTCCCACATGGGGAAATTGGACGGGGATTGCCAACCTATTTTGCCATTCCCGTTGGCAATTGTCTGTTGCTTTCCCCATTTCCCCTGGCACTTAAGCCACTACCCAGGAAGAGAGGAAGTTAAATTAATCCTCATAACTTCCTCCATCAAACCCATTGGAAAAAGTCATGTCGAATGCTTTTAATTGCTTCTTATTTCTTCAAGAAGAAATAATATTTTGTCAGCATCATGCAAGAGAAACTAACGCCATTGTGAAGAAGAAATACAAGAAAGTTTTTGGTTTTGTTTTCAAGCTCCACGCATTCATCAAAGAAGATATACAGAGCAATAAAAGAAAGGCTACCGTATTACCAAACAGTTTCAAGGAGATTCCAACGCATTTGGGAAGACAGGCAACAAACACCACGCAGAAAAGAAAGAGAAAGAAGTAGGCACGTGGGAGCAAGGAAGAGAAAGTTTAGTTTTTAAATAAAGATTAAAGGAAGTCTGCGCACCAAACTAAAAAGAAAAGAAACATTTGTTTTGTTTTAGAGGAAGAAAACAAATTTCTTAAAACCCATGCGTCCCAAGCAAAGGAAGGACTGCGCAGAATGCTTTTCGCCTCCTGCTCTCATGTGGACGTCTTTGCATACATATTCACAAAGCCTGAGGGTCACTGTGTGTTTAGGCGCTTCCACTGATATCTATGTATATACATAACAAATGCCTGATGGACAAAGGCCAAGCGATAAGACTGTCGTTGGCGGAGATGATGCATTCAATACATTTTTTAGTGAGACCGGCACCGAAAAGCATGTTCCCCATGCCGTTTTCTTGGATCTCTACCTGGGTCGAATTCGGAAGCTGACGGACAACTGCACTGGTCTCCAGGGGTTCCTAGTGTTTCATGTTGTAGGAGGTGATACTGGTTCAGGCCTCAGATCTCTGCTCCTGGAGAGGATTTCTGTGGATTATGGGAAGAAATCCAAGTTGGGTTTCACCATTTACCCTTCTCCTCAAGTCTCCACATTTGTGATGGAGCCCTACAACAGTGTGCTCTCAACTCACTCACTGTTAGAGCACACCGATGTTGCTTTTCTGCTTGATAATGAAGCCATTTGTGACGTCTCTCGCCGTTCCCTCAACAAAGAGCAACATAATCTCCCACACATGTCCAAGGAGAAACCTCATGCGCATTGCAGAAGCTTTCCACACGCTAGGGAAAAGATTAAACAGAGTTCAAAAGGGAGAAAAAGACCAAAATCCATGAACGTGGATAGACAAGATAGCAAGGAAAGAACAATTTTCCATGCATGCAAAGGAGGAGAATGTAGAAAGCAATTTCAAATCCCAGGTCAGAGCATTTTCCAAATTGTGAGGAGTAGCCTCCAGCAATGCTGAATGTTTCACACCAAATTTTATCGACCATCTTCATAGGAGTTTCAAAGGTCCACAACTAGCTGCAATTCAGTCGTCTGCTGTGCATAGAAAAATTGGTACAAATGCAATTGGGTCTGCTAAACGATAGGAACCCTAGCCCTTCACTTTGGTGTAAGGTACACTAGGGACAGGAAAGACACATACAGTCTGGGGAATGTTGAATGTTATTCATCTTGTTCAATATCAACACTATTATGGTGCACTGCTTAAGAAACTTGCTCCTGAAAGCTACAGGCAGTCCTAGAATAATGCAAACAGTATTGGCACAGGATCAATCGATGATGTTCTTCAAAGTATGGATCGCACACTGTTCCGTATGTTTCCTAAAATTATCCCTAAACAACAAATGCTTGTTTGCGCTCCATCAAATGCTGGAACGGATGAATTACTACAGCATGTTCTGGATCGTGGATTCATTGATGGTGAAATGGTCTATCGCCCTGACGTTGTGAGGGTGGGTGTGGATTCTCAAAATCGTGCTGCACAGGCAGTATCAGTGGAGCGTAGAACTAAAATTCTCCTAGGAAAGTGTCGTGAGGAAGTAATTAGCTATATGCAGCAGCTACAAGCTAGTGAAGTAGGCATGTTACCTCCACTTTCATTGGGTGCTGCAAGGTGTGTTCTTGTTGGGGATCCATAGCAACTGCCTACAATAGTAATTAGCTAGGCAACAGGCATGTTGCAGTATAGTAGAAGCCTTTTTGAGCGCTTCCAACAAGCAAGTTGTCCAACTATGTTGTTATCTACTCAAAATTGAATGCATCATCAAATTTGGGATTTTCCTTCAAGATATTTTTATCAAAATCAATTAAGTGACAGTGAGAGTGTTACCAGGAGACCTGATGAAGTTTATTACAAAGATTCTCTATTGAGACCTTACTTGTTTTACGATATAACTCATGGAAGAGAATTTGATAGAGGTGGATCTATTTCATATCAGAATATTCATGAAGCACAATTTGCTTTGCAATTATATGAGCATCTTCAATGAGTCATCATCATGGCAACATTAGGTCTTTATTGGTAATGGCATTTTCTCATCGTTTGGAAGGTACAATTGTGCTTATTATGGCAAAAGACCAAAAGCTGGATTCTAATAAACCAAGGTGGCGTAACGAATACGGTCTCGTGACAAATGAATAATTCACCATGGAAAGGTACTCAGAGCATGTGGAGAATTGTGAATATGAATACGAATGAAGACAAATCTTCTCACACCAGGATATTGCTCAGACAGAGGGGTGGATGAATTGCTCAAGTTTCAAGCTCAGCACTCTTGTCATTTGGAGGATTGCAGAGCACAGTCAATTAGTTCATTCCCGTACGATCGGGATAGGCGGACTCTTGGCCCAATGGATAAGGCATTGATCCCAGGTGTCTTGATCTGGGTGGCACATTGTTGACTAGGATGTCTACGTGTGCATACAAGTCATTTAAGTGGGGTCCACTTGTACCCATTTGTTTTATTTATGTATTTTTCCTTAAATGACCTTTTAACTTAAGTGGTTTCTATTTTTAGTCACTTTTTTTAAAATTGGTTAGAAAAAGTCAAAGTCACTTAAGTTCCCTATTTAATGTGCATTCAAAACCCTAACTACTTTGAAACCAAATTTTGGGTTATAAAAGGAAGTGAGGGGCTCATTTGTAAAGGGGAATTTGAGAGAGGAGGAGAAAATACTTTTGTGCAAGCTTTGTTTCAAGAAGAAACTTTGTGTTCTTTTGTGAAAGACATTTTGGAGTTAATTAAGTACGAAATTTGTGTCTCATTCATTGTCTCTTCTAACATTTGATGTTCTTATGTTCATTAGATGTTAGGTGTTTGAATCTTGCATGCAGATATTATTTTTTATCTTATTGTCAACATTATTAATCAGCTATTCTAGTTCACAGTGATCAAGCTCTGACTATCTACTTGCTCATGTGTGTTCCCTTTTGCATGTTCTTGTTTAGCTAACTCAAACTCCATTTTATTTGTGTTGGTTATTCATCTTTCCTCTTCATGCAATATTAGGCTCTGTTTTTACCTAACTCTTACATGTTCTTTCAGTTCATTCCATTCCACTCCTTTCCTTCATTTCATTCTTTCCTTCATTCACTTTTCTTCCATTGATGTTTCAAAACACCCCCCACATACAATTTTGAATGTACAGATGTAAATATAGTTTTGGTTTTCAATAAAGGCAACCTCACCTTCATCGAGGAGGGATTTCGTTCCCACACTATTGCATGTCATTTGCATGCGTGCAAATCCATATGCTAACAGGCCCCTGATCCTTAAAATGCATTTTAAACCTTTTTTGAACTTCGGGAAAATTTCGACAATTTTCCCCGCTTGCCCCCTGGACCCTCCACGTATCCTTAGGTGGACCCCACTAAAATCCGCAGGCCAAAATAATGAAATTTACTCCTTTTTTGAGAAAAGGAAAATTTCCTCAAAAACCCCCATGGGCCCGAACACCCGCTGCTTCTTCTGCCACGTGGCAATCTCCTATTAGTTGTGGAGCTGACCTTCTTGTTTTTCTTTCATTCCTCCGTGAGCAAAAAATCCTCTTGTAGGCCCACGCTCCCCCTTTTTTGCCCTTTGGAATAGGCAACGTGTCGCCCCCTAATTGGCTATGGGGGGACACCTCCAAATTTTCCGCGGATCCATTTTTTACTTTGATATTTTTTGCCAAAATTCTACAAAGTTTTCCACCTTTTCTCCGCACTCCAAACCTTCACCAAAGTTTGGACACATGTCCTCCTCTAATTGGACATGGGCCTTTGGGAAAAAATTTTCTTTTGTAACTTTAAGCCCAAAAACAACAAAATATTTCGAAATCCCCGCCGCTCCATTTGACATTCCTAGACATGTGTCCACTTTTTATTGGAGGTGGGCCCATTTTTCATTTTTTACCTTGTAAACACAAAGGAAAAATTTCATAAAATTTTCCTTCAACCCCTTCTTCCATCTTTCCTCCTAGACACATGTCTTCCTCCAATTGGTCGCGGGCTCTTGGGCCAAATTTTTCCTTTGGTATTTTGAAGCCAAAAACTTCAAATTTTTCCAACTCTTCACCTCTTTGCTTGACCCTCCTGAACATGTGTCCTCTTTTCATTAGATGTGGGCTCTCGGGTCAAAATTTTCCCTCGAGACCCCGAATCAAAGTTTTCGTCTAACTCTCCCCACCATCTGCTTGACCTCCTTGCCACGTGTCCGCTTCCTATTGGTGCGGGTCTCGGACCAAAAAAAAAATGACTTCTAGAAATTTTTCCAAAATGGAAGAAAATTTTCTAAGTGATCCCTGCCACCCACTGATCCTCCAACCAATCAAATCATGCCATGTAGGCACATCATTGTAACAAATGTGGGGCCGCGGAGCAAAATTTTCCTTTGTCAATTTTTCAAAAAGTAACAACTTATAACATTTTCCTGACCGCCCCTCGGCGAATAGAAACCTGCCACATTATCAGGAGGATGCAAGGATGAATTTGACGGGAAAATGACATCCGTATGCCCATCAAAATGTAAAAAATGTAGGAGATGCCCTAGAAATCAAAAAAATTCACAAGGAGGGTAGATTTCTCGGCTTTAAATCAAGTGAAGCATGATTTTACATTGTTTACGACCTGGGGAGTAGGATTTTAACCTTAAATTACTCAGATTCGATCCACTTCAAGTTTTTCACAATTTGGAAAATGAAAAAAAAAATGACACAACCCATATAAGTGAAAAAATTAGGGCACAAATGGGGGGGGGGAAAACTTGGATTTTGTTTCAACTTAGGGAAAAATAACCACATCATGAGCATCATGAAGGCACTCAATTGGAAAAATTGAGTTACAGATCACCCACTCGAGCAAATAAAATGTTTTTGACAAAAATGGATATAGAAAATTAGGGCAAAGTGTGAAAACTTATAATTTGTACCAACATTGGCTCTTGCTTGGGGATGTGCACTCCTAGCGAATGCCATAAGATCACAACGTAGACCAAGTGCTAGAAATCCATTGGGAAAGGAGATAAAAATGCAGAGCAGCCCCAAAAACCAAAAATTCACCGAAAAAAGAACGAGAAAACCAGACTAGAAATGGTTTTCAAGGACAAAAGGGAAAACCACAAGCCAACAACAGTGAAAACAAAGAAAAACAAGAGGCTATACAAAATGTAAAAATTGTCCATACCTCACATGGGGATTTAATCCAAGAAATGTTTTAAATGTCTGCCATTAACAGGAATCCCTATCAAATCCCCATCCAAATCCTTGAGAAAAAATGTATTTTCTCCAATCCTGATATCAATGGCATAAGGGCCCATCCATAAAGCATAAAACTTGCCATGCTTGCCCTTATCTTCATACCTACTATCCCACAGTAAAACCAGATCTCCAACACTGAAGGCTCTAGGAGTGACCTTCTTATCAAACAACTTCTTCAATTTCTCTCTAAATCTGACATGCCTTTGGTGAGAAGCCCTTCTCTCTTCATCTAACTCAATGATCTGATTGATCCTTGATTCATATGGGCCATGTTCTTGATCTTCCAACTGTTGGGCAAACTAAAAATTGGATAATTGCAGGTGCAAGGGCAAAAATGCTTGAGTTCCATACACCAATTCAAATGGATTTTTTACCAGTTTCTCTTTTTGGAGTTATTCTATTAGCCTAAACTACAAAATTCAATTGCTATCCCCACTTCTTCTTTTTGATTTCCAAGGTCCTTCTAATAATCTTGAGCAAGTTCTTGTTACTGGACTCAGCTTGTACGTTTCCTTATGGATTGTAGTTTGAAGAATAAGTCAGATTTATCCCATATTCATTACACATTGCCATCAAAGGCTTGGCTCTAAAACACATGGCATTATCAGATACAATCTTAAATGGAACTCCAAATCTACATATGATATGATTTAATAAGAAATCCATTACCACTTGGTGTGTTGCTTTTCTAGATGGAATTGCCTCAAACCATTTTGTAAAATAATCAGTTGCTACAAGGGTCCATGTATGACCAGCACTAGAAAGATTTGAAATCTCACCAATGAAATCCATTCCCCATTGTTTGAAAGGAGCTTCAATTGATACAGACTGTTAAGGAAGGGAGCCTGAAGCTTTCAATCTTCTTGAAAAATGTTGGCAACTATCACACTTTCTAACCAACTGGGTTACATCTTTAAAAAGAGTAGGCCACCAATAACCAACTCTTAAAATCTTATGTGTTGTCACTCTCCCAGCAAAATATCCTCCACAAACTCCCCCATGGAAATCAGCAATCAACTTGGGAGCTTCATCTTCAGTTATGCATTTCAAGAGGACACCTGAGGGTTCTTCCAAGCCAGCCCAAGGTCTGTTATGATATATTTTTGAGAAGCCAGCTTGAGGGCTCTTTTCTAATTTTTATTTAAGTGACTAGGACAACATAGGTGTTTGAGGTAGAAAATCACATCTTTGTACCATTCAGACCTCATCAATTTGTCAAGAAGATCTACCCTTTCTTCCTCTAGCTGATTTACTTCTACATTTTACAAATTTCTCTCAGCCATGAGCTTGGCAAGACCCAAACCTCTTACCAGCTTTGTTGTTTGGATATCTATATCATATTCTTGTAATTTGTTGACCCATCTACATCTCTTGCTTGATATCTCCATGTCTGATAAGATGTTTGTAACCATGGTGTGAGGAACATAAGCAACAACTTTTGAACTCAATATATAGGGCCTGGAAATCTTTGTTGCTTTTACCAATGCAAATGCCTATTTTTCCATGATTGTATACTTCAACTCAGCTGCTTGTAAAGCTTTGCTAAAGAAGGCAATAGGCCTTTCAGCTCCATTCTCATCCTTTTGTAACAAAACTAAAGCAATAGTGAATTCAGAGGCAAAAGAAAATATTTGGAAAGGTCTCTTGTAGTTTAGGGCTGCTAAAATAGGTGCATGCTTAAGTGCATCCTTTATTCCTTCAAAAGCTTGAATGGCAGCCTCCTCCCACTTGATAATTTGATCCTTTCTTAGCATGCTTGTGATTGGAAGAGTTAGCTCAGCAAAATTGGAAACAAACCTTCTAATGAAATTTATTTGGCCAAAGAAAGATTGGATACCTTTCTTGGTTCTTGGAATGGGCACTTTGTTGATTGCTTCCACTCTCTCAGGGTCTATCATAACACCTTCTTTGGACACAATATGCCCCCAACAGCTTGGCCTTTTGCATGCCAAAATGACACTTCTTTGGATTAAGTGAAATGCCATACTCTCTACATCTGATTAGCATCTTCTCTAGGTGTTGCAAATGGTCTGCTCGCTGCCTTGAAAAAATAGTCACATCATCTTGGTAAACTACAATAAATTCATTGATATAACCAACAAAGGAAACATCCATTGCCCTTTGAAAAGTAGCACTAGCATTCATCAATCCAAAAGGCATCCTTACAAAAACATAAGTCCCCCAAGGAGTAGTGAAGGCTGTCTTAAGTCTTTCTGATTCTTTGACAACTACTTGATTGTATCCGGAGAAACCATCCAAAGTAGAAAGCATCTCTGACCCTGTTACAAGCTGTAACATATTCTCCATGTTTGGCAAGGGGTAATTGTCCTTCATAGATGCTTTGTTTAGATTCCTAAAATCCACACAAAGTCTGATATCTCCATTCTTCTTTCTAACTGGCACAAGGTTTTCCACCCAAGATGAGTATCTAGTAGGCTGAATGATGCCACCATCTCTCAATTTCTTCAACTCTTCTTGCATTTTCATGGAAAGCAGTGGGTTAATAGGCCTTTGTTTTTGTCTAAATGGCTTGGTTTTGGCCTCAAGAGGAATCTCATGCTGAAATAAATCTTCTCTATATGCCTTCAGCTCTGAATAAGACCAGATAAGGCAGTCTTGATACTTCTTTAAAAGTTGGGCATAGGACTATTTTTCCTCTTTGCTGAGATGGCTGCCCAACCAGATCTTCCTTGGTTTATCCTTGGTTCCCAAGTTGTGCTCTTCCACATCCCTTGAAGCAGACATCTTTCTATTTATGATGCAATCAACATTGTTAAAATTGGATTCAAGTGCAACAAGACCTTTGGGAATGGTGTTTGTCTTCAATTGTATAATATCCTTGTTCAAACAAAGTTTCTCTACCTTCATTCATGCATACCATTGGTTCCCAATCAATATTTTGACCAGCAAAATCACCTTGGCATTGTAAGAATCTCAACACTTGGGCATCATTATCAAAAATCTGCCAATGTTTCACATTATCTGGGACAGCTGCCCTTGTTAGCACTTCAATGTTGTATTCACAAAAAGGTGAAACGGTGCAATTGTCAAATCTAGAACCAAGGACAGCCAGCTTATCAGCAGCAACATTAAGACTTCTATCATGGTAAACAATGTTAAAGGAATCAAACATTTCAATCAAGTCCCAAACAACATGCTTATATTGTTTCATACGCTGATTTTTTGTAGCATACAACTTTCTTACTTGCTTGACAACCAGCTCTGAATCCCCCTTGGCAACAATATCCTTCACTCCATATTTCCATGCAATCCTTAATCCCAATAATAATGCCTCATACTCAGCAATGTTGTTAGTGCATTCAAAATTGAGCTTGAAGGAGAAAGGAAACTCTTCCAAACTAGGAGAAACCAGCACTATACCAGCACCATTGCCAAATTTGGAGCAAGCTCCATCAAATAGTAATGTCCATGGAGAACCTACCATACCAAGGCACTCTGATTTTTCCATCTTATTCCCTTTTCCATCAGCAAAACCAATGAAGTTGTCAACATCTACATCAGCAAACAACACTTCATAAGAAGCATTGTTGGGATCTTCAATCAAGTGTAACATCTTCTTTTCACCATAGAGTTTGACAAGGCTGCCCTCAATGGGAATGGTGGTGAAAGACATGTCCATTTGAACACTACCACCAACACTCGCAGCCCACTTTCTTGACAAAAGCATACCCCATTTGGCAGGGCAATCAACAATTACAACATCAAGTTTTAAATTCTTACCCGGATAGGCTGCAAGTTGCACTACTAAACCCTTCACACAACCAACAACTGACACTTCCCTTGAATCCATGGTTGTACACTTCCCATATGCTGCTGTCACCTTGATATCCAACTCATTCATGACTTCTAGAGGCATGACATTACATGATGCACCGGAATCAAACATGCAATTGTGAAGCAACCTATCTTTTATGAGAAAAGTTGTGAAGAATGGATCAACATTCAATTGGGAATCAACCAAGGATGTCCCCAAATATACTTCAGGTGCCTCTCCAAAATCTTCCATTGGTGGTGGTGTTTCAAGGCCAGCAATGCTTTGAAGAGGATTCTCAACAACATTTACATTTCTGCTTGGGGTAATCTTTTCTTCTTTCAATCCCAAGTACTCGAATGCTCTCTTCTTATGCTCAGGAATTCTAAGCAATTCAATAATTGGAACACTCACTTTAATTTGGCTCAAAACCTGGGCTATATCATATGGAACATTCTTTGGTAAGACAACATTGGAAGGGAAACAAGAAGGTTCATCAGATGGAGAAGTATTCTTGGCAGCCTGGGCATGAAGAGGACTGATATTTTTGCATGGGACAATAGGGTTCTTGGAAATTGTTTCTTTTCTAGGATTGTCTTTGGGAATGCTTGTGAGCAAGGGTGTCTTTGGTTTGGCTTGAGGACCAGCTCCCCTAACAACTTTACTTCTAGTATTGTACTCTTTCTCTTGACCAACCACAACATTCATTAACAATTGTCTATCTTCCTTTGAAGGAATACCACCATCATACTTCTTGATCATTAAAGCCCTTAGATATTCAAAGTCATTATTAGGAATTTCAAAGGCCTGAACTACATCTACATCATGAGCTTGAGGAAGAGAAAGAAATGGTACCCTCTTTATGCAATCCCAAAAGGTTGCAGCAGTCCTTGCACTTATCACATCTGTTGATGTTGCTGCTTGTTGTGAGCCTGAAGAGCTTCCCATCATACAAATGTCATCATCCATTTCATTCTCATTATCATCATCAATATCTTGCTGGTCCATTTCACATGGAGGATGAGGAAGAAAACATCTATCACACCAATCCATATCAGCAATTTCTTGAACAACAACAACCCTTGCAGTCAGAGGGTCAGGCACCACTCTATTTTCACGTGCTTGGGGTTGTCTACTTGCAGATCCAACAGGCCCTTTACCTCTATCATCTTGTCTTTGATCACCCCTAGGATGATTGCCAAATCTATCATGGTTTTGAGTTCTTTGCTGTCCTTGTGAAATTTTCCCAATACCTTTCTCAGCCTGGGCTAGTTTGTAAGAGATTTCTTTGACAGCCCCTGCCAAAGTCTTGACAACATCTTCTAAATCAGCACCCTTGCTAGCTTGAGGCTTCTCAGGGTTTATCAGCTTCACACCATCCCTCTTAAGTGGTTTACCAATAGCTTTAATATTATTTTCAATTTGGAGTGCCATATGGTGAAAGCTTGCCTCAAGTTTGTAGGATTTTTGTCTCTCAAGTAATAGGCTGCCTTTTTATCAAATGCATCTGCATATTTGATCAAGCAAGATTCATCACAAGGCCTCAAAATGACAGGAAGCCTTCTCAATGTTTTATTAAATCTTGTATTGAAGTCATGGACTAGTCTCATTCGGGTTCTTCTTGATATTTTCAAATTCAGACAAAAGAAATCTAGGATCAGTCCTGTCACCATACTGCAATCTAAATGCATTTTTCATCTCAGTCCATGAATCAATAGAGTTATCAGGTAGAGCCTTGTACCAATCCCTAGCATCTTCTTCAAGTGTATGGATAAACAACTTGATATACACATCCTCAAATTCTATCTCAAAATCTTCCATCATATTATCAAACAGTTTGAGATGCTGATCACCGGTAATGACATTGTTACCTTGGAATTTTGGTAACCTATTTCTCACATCTTGTGGGACAACATTTGGATAACCATCCATTCCTCCAAAATTTATAGGACCAAAGGTGTTAACAACAAATGGAGGTCTAGGCTGAGCCATATTGTTTGGTGGGGGTGATCTTGGAGGTGAAACAAGCTGGTGAGGAGTAGTAATGGGTCTGATTGGAATAGATGAGTGATCTTTAAAATGAAAACCCCCCAAAGGCTCTCTCTCTTGATAAACTTTAGCAAACTTAGAAACCACAAGAGCAGATTTAGGAGCAAGTTTTTTAAATACACAAGAAGGTCCCTCACCTGATGGAGAATGAAAATCAGCAAGAAGATTTCCTGAATTAGATCTACTTGAAGAAGAATTATAATCTTCAATAATAGGCTGCTCTCCTTCAAATTCAACTATGGGGATCTCTTTTCTTGCAACCAAATCACCAACCACTTTCCACACTCTTCTTCCTTCTAGTTCTGAGCTTCTTGATTCAGTGAGCAACTTCTTAGAAGAGTCCTTGATGAAGAGGGATCTCCTTCCCTCCAGCTTGACAGATTTAAACAACAAGTTTCAAATGACAGAAATGTGTAAGACAACTGGTATTTCAAGATCCAAACAGCATGGAGTCACCACTAAGGATTTCCACCTTAGTTGTGCAAGAAAGCACTAAAATATTTTGTCAAATGTATGCTATGACTGAAAATTGTGCAAGGGTTTACAATTCAGATCTTCTTCTTCTTGATTCAACCAAAAATAATGCATCCAAATCATATAAACTGCTAGTAAATGAGAAGAGCAGGCTGAGTTTGAAATCTTTTTACCCAAAACATGCAGATCTGAAGTATGAAATGATATCTCAAGAATGTAATAGCTCAAATACTTGATCACACAAATGCTCAAACCTTTCAAACACTTCAAAACCACCAAGAAATTCCAAGAAGTCCCTGGCAACGGCGCCACTCGGGTGTTGGTATCCAATTTTAGTCTCCTTCACAACTTGAACAACATCATGAACTAGCACAAGACACTTCAAGAGTAGATAGATGGTTTGTGTGTCATTTGTAGCTGGGGATCACACCTATCTGCTTGTTTGCATTCAAGATTTGAGGAAGTGGATAGCACCTTCATAAGGGTTTTGATCTAACCCTCACTATTTTAGGTTGTGCCTATCAACCAAGGCAAGAGAACCTATATTGCAGCCCTTGTATGGTTAAGGAGGTAGAGATATCCTTGTGTTTTGCATATGATATGAAAGAGGCCTTGTGAAAACATGATCAAGTATCCATTATCCAAACTCAAAGGAGTTGTCACTACTAAATGATGGATATGCTTTCAAAACAAAGCTAGGGCTGCTAAAGACATAATGAAACCCTGATATACTTTGTGCATTTTGGTGGAAGGATTGTATTCTTTTGTTGACACACAATGCAATGCAGGGGTAGTACAGGTAGGATGAGTTAGTCTGAATGAAATTTTGTGGGAGAAGTTTAGACAAGACAAGATAAGAAATTACCAACTTCTTTGGGAACCTTTGCAAAAGAATTACAACACCTAAACAACAGAGATGTTTCAATGAGTTTGAAGTGCTCTTTCAACCAGGATGTGTGCACAAATGGAGGCCCAAATCTGCACTATTCCACACAAACTTTGATAACCTGCCACAAAATCTTGAAGCAAAATATCAATGAAGCATCTAGAAACCCTTATTTGATCATGACCTAAGGTACACCCAAAGGTTTACAAACACCCTCAATATTCAAGGAAAGTAAGATGAATTTAAATTTGTTTATCTTCACTCAAATGAATGCTCTTCTGAATGAAAGATTGCAAGATGCCTTCAAACCCTCTACAAGAAATGAGGCCATGTATGATCAAAAGAGATCCCAAACACAAGATTGCAACATGAGCATAAAACACAAATTGAAAACATACTGAAATACAAGTGTATGCAAGTTTTGCCAAGAGATAAAACTAGTCAATCCATAAATTTGATCAAATACACTAGCAAGGGAATGTTATTAAGACAATCTCAAAGCTTGTTGATGGCTTTACAGCTGAAACCAACTCAACATGATGAACATTTGATGCAAGAAGGAATTAAAAATGGCTCTCAGGCAGTTTCTCCAAAAGAAATGGATTACTTCCAGTTTTCCTCCTGAAAATTCTTCTTTTCTTTCTCCAAAAATCTCAACAGGCCTTACAAAATGCTTCAAAATTACAACTTATACCCTATGCCAGCTTGGATCCTTGCATCCCAAGCAAAGAATATGCTCAAAGGATCAAATTTGTTACAAAACCCTATCCATTTGATGAAAAATGATATTAAACTATGAAACAACTCGACAAAATGCCAGGGATGCACAAAAACAATAAAATATTACATGGGCTCGGATCCTTATCCATCCCAGGGTCACGTTTTTGTCATTCCAACATGCCAGCATGCATTTGCAATCATTTTCCACCTTTTTCCCTCATCATTTTTAACTCTGCAACTTTAACTTTTTACTTTTCTCATTTTTACACGGGCTGAGAAAAATATTTCATGAAAAACACTAAAGGGCACTGAATTAGCTCAAATGAATGATGCCATTGCATTCAGAAGGCCGAGGGGATGTGAATTCATATAAAATTTCATGCAATTTGGTGCAAAAATGATGAATCCAAGAATCTTGGAGCTCCATGGTGGCAAGAAATGAAAATACTCAGCAACCGTTGATCCAAATTCAACTTTAAATTTGTGCCATCCACGTGTCCAAAATCTCCCCTTTTTACCTTTGGATAAGGTGGACATGTGGCCAAATATGATTGGAGTGGGCCCCCAATCCTTAAAATGCATTTTAAACCTTTTTTGAACTTCAGGAAAATTTTGAAAATTTTCCCCGCTTGCCCCCTGGACCCACCACGTGTCCTTAGGTGGGCCCCACTAAAAGCCGCGGGCCAAAATAATGAAATTTTCTCCTTTTTTGAGAAAAGGAAAATTTCCTCAAAAACCCCCGCGGGCCTGAACACCCGCTGCTTCTTCTGCCACGTGGCGGTCTCCTATTAGCTGTGGAGCTGACCTTCCTATTTTTCCTTCATTCCTCCGCGAGCACAAAATCCTCCTGCGGGCCCATGCTCCCCTTTTTTCCTTTTGGAATAGGCCACGTGTCACCCCCTAATTGGCTATGGGGGGACACCTCCAAATTTTTAGCGGGTCCATTTTTTACTTCGAGATTTTTTGCCAAAATTTTGCAAAGTTTTCCACTTTTTCTCCGCGCTCCAAACCTTCACCAAATTTTGGACACGTGTCCTCCTCTAATTGGAAACATGTCCTCCTCTAATTGGGGCCTTTGGGAAATTTTTTTCTTTTGTAACTTTAAGCCCAAAAACAACAAAATTTTTTGAAATCCTCGCTGCTCCATTTGACCTTCCTGGACACGTGTCCACTTTTCATTGGAGGCGGGCCCATTTTTCATTTTTTACCTTGCAAACATAAAGGAAAAATTTCATAAAATTTTCCTTCGGCCCCTTCTTCCATCTCACCTCCTGGACACATGTCTTCCTCCAATTGGTCGCGGGCTCTCGGGCCAAATTTTTCCTTTGGCATTTTGAAGCCAAAACTTCAAATTTTTCCAACTCTTTGCCTCTCTGCTTGACCCTCTTGGACACATGTCCTCTTTTAATTGGATGTGGGACCTTGGGTCAAAATTTTCCCTCGAGACCCCGAATCAAAATTTTTCTCCAACTCTCCTTGCCATCTGCCTGATCTCCCCACCACGTGTCTGCTTCCCATTGGACGTGGGCCTTCAGGGAAAAAAATGACTTTAAGAAATTTTTCCAAAATGGAAGAAAATTTTCTAAGTGATCCCCACCACCCACGATCCTCCAACCAATCAAATCATGCCACGTAGGCACATCACTGTAGCAAATGCGGGGCTGTGGAGAAAAATTTTCCTTTGTCAATTTTTCAAAAAGTAACAACTTATAACATTTTCCCAACCATCCTCAACCAATAGAAACCTGCCACATCATCAAAAGGATGCAAGATGAATTTGACGGGAAAATGACACCCGTATGCCCGTCAAAACATAAAAAATGTAGGAGATGCCCTAGAAATCAAAAAAAAGTTCACAAGGAGGGTAGATTTCTCAGCTTTAAATCAAGTGAAGCATGATTTTACATTGTTTACGACCTGGGGAGCAGGATTTTAACCTCAAATTACTCAGATTCGATCCACTTCGAGTTTTTCATGATTTGGCAAATGGAAAAAATGACACAACCCGTATAAGTGAAAAAATTAGGGCACAAATGGGGGGGAAACTTGGATTTTGTTTCAACTTAGGGAAAAATAACCACATCATGAGCATCTTGAAGGCACTCAACTAGAAAAAATGAGTTACAGATCACCCACTCGAGCAAATAAAATGTTTTTGACAAAAAATGGATATAGAAAATTAGGGCAAAGTGTGCAAACTCAGAATTTGCACCAACAAGTATGTCTATTTATATCTCAATTCTTACAAAAATTCTTAGGATCTTTACAAGTATGCAAAGCAGTAACGACATGTTTACCTTTCCAATTATCTCTGCTACTTGTCTTCGCTTGTTTTTTTCATGCTGATCTGCTAACTTGTCTCCCTTTGGCTCTATCCCTTCGCGCTTCTTCTCCTCATCAATGTAGTATGCTTGTATACAATCTTCATGCAGATCCTTGGGTTTCATGGAGATTACTTTCCTTTGAAGGTGAGTGTGAAGTCCTCCCATATACTTGGTCAGAATGTCCTTATCCTCCAAGTCCATATTAAGCAACATGGCTTGTCTCTGAAATTCCGTAGTGTATTTTTGCGTGCTTTGACCACTACCCTACCTAAAGTACTTCCATTTAATCATCATGTCAGTCTTATGGCCAATAGGATAGAAGTTATCTTTAATCAATTCTTTAAAACCTTTCCAAGTACTAACAATAGGATGTTTCTTTTTCTCACAAGTGGCTAGATGTGCTTCCCACCAAACTAGAGAATGACATTCCATTTTGAGATGTGCAAAGGTAATCTTTTGTGCCTCAATGACATTATGCACACTAAAATATACTTCCAACCATTTTTCTATTTATCTAGTAATTCTGCATCTACTTGTCCTTCAAAATTCTTTATTTCCACTTTCATTTCAACTTTAAAAGGTGTAAGAGCAAAATTTAGCTTCTCGCGTACAATTGGCGTCTCTTCTTCACTCTCTTCGCATTCTTCCTCATCATGGCTCTTTTCAATACCAAATTTTTCGGCCAGTGCTCAAACCACTGAGTCCATGGAATCTTGCTTAACTGAAGCTGTCTTTTAAAAATCTGAAAGCTCTTCTTATTTTCTATGCACCCTATCCATCATGGTCTCTAGCATCTTGACTCTACAGACCAAGTTCTCTTCCTCCATTTGAGTCCGAATTCTTTGTTTCCACTTCTTCGTAGAAATATTTGGCTCACAAGGTAAAACTTCTTTGCCTTTTTACCTTGTCACTGTCATACAAATCACAAAAAAGAATCAAATTCCACAGTCCTGGATAAATAATCATCTCTGATACCAAAATGATCCGTAAAATTCTACTTTGGAACTCTACGAAATCACACAATTATGTTGTTTTACTTTCAACTTTGGAAAATGACAGATTTGCTCGAGAATTAGAGCTTAATGACTGATTATCTAGTGCTATAGAAAAGAAATTGCAGAGAGTAGGAAATAATTCAAACTTCAACACCAACAATTTTATCCTAGAAACCCCCAATAAGGGAAAACCAATTGGGAAGGGAAACTACTCTTTCTTCCCACTTGTATTGGCCAATTAATCAAATTGTACAGATTACAATAAGTATGAAAGGAATAAAAAATATAAACCTCCTCTCCAATTGCTTGCTTGTTTTGTTTTCTTGCACCTTGCTCCTATAATTCCACTACAAAAATGAAGAATATCTGCTCACTTTCTCTCATATTAATACTCTGCTTCTTGATCTCTTCGGATCTTCGAATGATCCATTCTCTTTCTCCTTTCATGCATTTATAGGCCTTCCCATGTCCTCTCATGCAATGGAGGATGTGAAAGTTCATGAAATGAAGAGACATAATCGGGCACTTCAAATTCACATTCATTCATGCTCCATTCTTGTTTTCTATATAGAAGTCTTAGGACCACTTCCTTGAGAAGACTGGCAGTTTCAGGACCACCGCTCTGGCTAGGCAGTGGTTCTACAACTGCTGCTCTGCACAGAGGGGTGATTCTGTCTAGAACCTTTGTTTACCTCATTTCCTTCATTTTCTTTAATTCTCCTTCTTGGTGCAGATGGAACTGATGAAGTGATGTGTTTTTTTGGATCCCTATGGATTAGTTTCTTCCTAATTTTAGTGCATGTGATGAAGTTTATAACTAGTGTGTGCAGAAATCTAATTTTCTACTTACAACATTAGTTACCCTACTTCATATTCTCACTCCCCTTTCCCGCTCTCCTATCAAATTCTTCTCTTACAGGTATCTGCAATCTTTGTCGCTAGGGTCAGTGGAGTGCCCCTGTTAGATCCTTATCCATAAGACCACTTGGAGAAATCTCACTTTCACTCGCGCATGCATATATGACAGTTGCACTGTGAAATAATTCCATCAATTTGTCCCTGAAAAATTTTCTCGTCAACACATTTTGGCACCCAACGTGGGGTTGATTTAGCGGTATCTGCACCCAAAAATATGACTGCAAGGTCCAAAAATTGAAAAACAATCAAATATAAAAAAAAAATGTTCATGAAAATCCATTGCTGAAGGCTACACTGTCAATTCATGTACATGACCTTTCATATTCAACAGTGTCTTTTCATATTCCCACTTCAAGAATTTCTAAAATCCGGTTGAAGGAAGATACACCAAGTTGAACAGGTCGAGAGGTGGTGTTGATTCCAATTTTGAGGGTCTGCAAAATCAACAAGAACGATTTAAAGATAATCCATACTTCATCTCTCAAGCCTCCTCCCCATCTGGCTCTTCAAGAAGTTCACTTGACAATCATATCCAAACTCCTGTTGATACTTCTCCTTCAAATTCTCCCCTTTTTCAACCACCATTGAGCATTGAGTTCCTGGAAGAAGAATAATTCGAAGAAGAATTTGTAGAAGCAAGAGATGAATCAGAAGTAGAAACAACAATGGACGATGAAGCAGAAAGACCTCAACCCATTGTTTCGTGGGGAAGAAATATAGACCCGCTTGCTCTTGAACCCCCTCTTCACGATCTACCAACAAGTTCCCGCAAGAAATTTCCAACGTTCAAAGGCAATGGCACACAGATTCCTGAAGAACACATCATTTCTTTCACGACGTTAAGTGGAATCCTTGGTGTTGAACATGAAGATGTTGTTGTGGGATTATTTGTGGAGTCACTTCAAGAAAAAGTAGTGGAATGGTTTTACCTCCTACCTACCTAATCCATCACTTGTTAAAATGACATCAAAAGCAAGTTTGAAGGAAGATTCAAATTTACAAAGTTCTTTCAGGACCTCTTATTGCAATTGGCTTAAATGAAGAAAAAAGAAAGTGAAACTATGAGAGACTTTGTGGCTCGTTTCAACCGGTTTCTTTGCAGGATACCGGAAGAAGATTTTCCATCTAAAAAACAACGTCAATATATTCTTCATCAATGCTCAATCACCAGAGGTAGGATTTTTCCTATGAAAAGTTCAACCAAGGAACATTGTAGAAGCACAAAGGATGGCCATCGAACTTGAAGACGATCTCATCTTCTTTGGAAAGATCAAGATTCCCTCAAAGGGTAAATCTCAACATCCTGGAGATGAAATAGTCAATATTTTTTACAAAAAGTGTCAAATGAAATGACATTATTGAGGAGGGAAATATTTGAACAAGTTTCTTCTCAAATAAGAAATGAAAATCAAATTGCAAGAGCACCTCGAAGGCTTTCCTTAGAGGCCTCACCTATCAATACAAGTTGTAGGAGTAATGAAAATGAAGAGAAGCTTGAACAAGAAAGGGAAGGTGGTGATTTCCTAGAAAGGGATGAGTTTTGAGAATGATACACAACTTAGATTCTGTGAATATTTTAGAGGTGATGAAGATTACGAAAAATATGCACCTAGCTTCTCATGTGTGGTATTAATTCATTCTCAGTTTGAGAAATGGGGCTCTTCCTCCACTATTGCATATAAAAAGAAGACCGAAGATCCTCCTATGGCGACTCCGTAAAACAAAATAATTAGTCGAGGATCTCCGCTCCCACCCTCTATGGAGTCCACATTGTTGAAGCTTGATCCTGTAGCAAGCAAGAAGGCTCCCACAATTCCAAGTAAGTCTTCCAATGCCTCTTCTAATTCTAAATCTAAATATGCTCCTTTAAAAACTAGTGTTTCAAAATTTCCTAGTGTGTCGTTCAAAATACCCCCCATTCCCAAAGCATTAAACCCTGTTTCTAAACCTAACCCAACTCCCAAATAAGTCCCTTCATTTCCCTTATTTGCATATGCTCCCTTAAACTTTCTAGAATATGCAAACAGAGCCAAGATGCAGATTACTAAAACTGAATATACGAGGACTCACCTCAAACAATTCGAGAAGTTTGTTCAGTACATTAGGAGTGGTAATTTAACACCCAATGTTGTAACTCCTAGTTCTAAAGGAATACTACCAAACCCATCTACACCTTTATCAAAGAACATGATTTCATTGAGTGCATCCAAGACTGATAAGGTTGAACCTTTCTATGTCTCTCTTCTTGTTGGAGATTATGTATTGAACAGCTGCATAATAGATTTCAGTGCCTCTAACAATGTAATTCCTATAAAGGCCACCAAGGCTCTCAAACTGACCATGAATCCACCCGGTGGATCTTGTTAGTCCCTGGAGTCAAAAGAGGTCCCGCTTGTAGGGAAGGTCAAATATGCATAGGTGGCTCTTGCCATATTTCCATACAAGAAAGTTTCAGCGATGATTGTGGTAGTAGAAATTCCGGCTTCATTTGGAATGTTGCTAAGAAAGGGTTTTTGTCAACAGTTGGGGGGTAAAATTTAGATGAATTTGTCTTCTGCAACCATACTAGTAAAGGGGGATATGGAGAAATTGATTCCAGAGAAGAAGATGAGGTACATGGTGCGAAAGTCTAGAAGTTCAGGAATCAACATCTTGTATCAAGATAGCAGGAGAATGAATCTTTTCATAATAGATGAAGAAAAATATGATATTCCCATCTTGATAGGTCAATACATGCCTTCTCGGAGAGGTATGGACCTTGAAGAAAAATTGAGGAGATTTGAGTTACAAGATGGCAGCCTCGAATCACTGGACGACACAAATCATGAAGAAGAGGAAATGGTTCTTGGCAAATCTCAAATAGAAAAACCAGCTTTTACGCTTACCCACAAGGAGGAGATGTTTTCCTTCCCATTTGGGGGTGAAGATGACCTTAGCCATGTCATTCATGGAGGGCCAAGACCATCTTGTGATGAGCCCTGAAATAGTTGGAAAGAACCATCTGTACAAGAACTGCTAAGAGCTACAGAAAAAACAAAAGACCCTAATCTCAGCCTTGAACTCCTGATGTAAGCCATGAATCTGCAAGACAAACATGAAGCTGATTTGGAAGCCTTAACCAATGTTAAGATGGACTATGTTGAAATAAAGCAAGAGGATAAATATGATGCCCATCCTGAGCCAATGATTGATGGATGCAACGATCAAATGGAGATATTTTCTTTCCCATTTGAAGATGAAGACTCTTTCCATGATAAAGAAATTGAAGTAAGGAATTTTGAGGCCTTCAAAGTTGAAGCTTCTCTTGAAGAAGGAGTGATATAATGTATCGATTCCCAAGATGATGAAGTAATCCCTCCAGATAGTTGCCTTGGGCTGTAAAATAAAGATTCTTTGAAGGCGTCCAAAGATGAGCTGCAAGAAGTAACAAAGGAGATCTCCATGCAAGAACTATTGAATGTAGTAGAAGTTGCAGATGACCCCAAGATTATTCTTGATCTCTTAACTCGAGCTATGGCCATACAAAACAACTATGAGGTTACTTCTAATCCTCCATGCAATCTTCAAGCACCTTATAATGGAGTAAAGATAAAGGATGAATCTAAGGTTTCTCATGGAGAAGATGTCAATGAGCATAGATCCGGGAAATAAAGTAACTCAGAATATTCAAGAAATTTGAATGAAAATCAGCTTCAGGGCACCAATGAGATGCTCAATGAAGAATCAATTATGTGGATAAACATGGAAGACAACTGGCACTATGAAACCAATTTTAAAGAGCATGAAGGCAATGGAATTTCTAAGCAAAGGCATGAGCATCAAGAAGCTCATGTAGAATCATTCCTACCAAGTACACAAGTAATCATGGAAGTACATGGCTTTCATAAACAGTTAAGGAGAGGAGGCTACTTTTTGGAACCAATGAATGGCTTTGCAGAACAAAATCACTTAGTGTTGCCCACTCAGGGGTAACTTTTGAGGAATGAAAATTACCTCAGTGAAAGTGGGTTGTTCCCTGCCTAGTACCATAGGTTATTACTAGGTGTGTTTCCCTTTTTGTTGTGTGTGTTGTTTCCTCTTAGTTATTTTGACATTTTTGTGTTTCCTTCTTCACTCTCTCTCTCTCTCTCTTGTTGTAAGTTGTACATGACTCCGCAGGGCCCAATGGATAAGGCACTGGTCAATGGATCATATGGTCTAAAGTAGAGATTTTGGATTCTTCATGTCATGTCTTCACTGCACTCATTCCATGTCATGTCCCCAAGATAGAGCCAATTGTTATGTAAATTTGCAACAGGGAAATTGACAATTTCTAAGCATGATAATGATATGTCTGCACAAAATTTTTCACGTTTTATCATTCCAAGGCACCCCAGATCTACCGTGTCAGTTTCGATGACCTCCCTAATGATGTTAACACATCCCCTTAGGTGAATTAAGAAAGTCAATTCAACACCCCTAGGTGATTTTAGGTGTTCTTGAAAACTACTATGTTTGGGTAGTATTGGGAAGGGCTACCACTGGTCTTCCTAGGATTGGAGGAACCCCCTAGAGCGAAACGGAGGGGACATATAATGGGAAGGTGAATTGAAGGCATAAAGACATCATGGAATTTATTTTGGAATATTCAGGGGAGATTTGGAGAGTTTGGAGTAGTTTGATCAAAATCAGGGTTCATAGGCCTAGGCAATGCACATGCCAAAAACAACTGTTGAGATTCCGAAGGTGATTTCAGAAGCTCTAGATGGAGTTGGGAGTAAAAAAAAATATCATTAGAAAGATAATTCCAAGACCTACAAGATGGTGAAATTAGGTTTTTTACAACACTTCGGTGCATTAGGTCTACAAGAAGTTTTTCTCATGCACAAGTGGAGTACTAAATCAAAAAACTATTTTTTTAGGGATCAAATGGAGGAATCAAGACCTGAGACCCCTAGCATTGATTTTAAAAGGTCATTTTCATTCAGGATCATATACAATTTCATTAACAAAATTCCATTAGGAGATCAAGTTATTGTCGTTTCAAGTTGTCCTCTTGGAGTGAGTTCGAGAGTTAGTCAAATTTTGAGAGGACACATGTCAGCGCTAGGAGGTAGGATTTTGTGTCCCTCACGTCCCGCAAGTTCAGGGTAATCAATGATGGAAAAATTATCCTAGCCCCCATATGACCTTAGGATCCTCATGCGACCTCCAGGATCACCAAGTCATCCCCTCGGGTGCTTGCGGGAGCTCTAAGCCTCAATCATCCGATCGCTGCCACGTGTCATCACTAGGAGCGCTGTGGAATTTGATGTCCCTCATGTCTCTCATAGGTTAGGGAAATAAAACATGGAAAAATGTGCCCAACCGCTAAGGGAGACTTCTGGTCATCCATATGACCAGCTTCCAGCCCCTTAGTGCTTTAAAGCTGATTTTTTAGCCTTCATTCCCTGCCGTCAGATCTCCGCCATGTGTCTTCGCCTTACTCACTATGGAACTCAATGTCCCTCACATCCCTCACAGGTCAGGGACATCAAACATTGAAAAATTAACCCATCTCCCTTTTCAGCTTTATTTCAAAATTTTAAATACCCACCTGCTTTTTGTTTCTAAGTTCTAACATTCCTGTGCACAACCATATCTGCACACTCCCTCTCCAACTCCCTACCATCACTCCTCCATTGCCAAAGATCAAACCAGCTCGACTAGGGCATTAAAATACCTTTCCCATAGTGATATGTAGGTCCCTAAAGAATATTTCATCGAGCCAAGGAGAAGAAACGAAGAACAGAGAAGAAGAATAGTGAAAATCCCCATTGCAACAAAATCAAATTTTGAAGAAATATTGCCAATGGATGCACAAAAATACAAACCATTTTTTGTTATTCATTCCTCTATCAAAAACCATAAAAAAATTACCTTCAGACCCTCCTCTCGAAACATAAAATGTTCACAACAAAGAAATCCACTTTTTGGCCCAACGGAGAAAAAAACTTGATTTCCTGTCAAACTGGAAACCAGATTGAAGAGAAATTTAACCGAAAGCACAAGAAACAAAAACCCATAATGGAAATATGTTTTTGGTTGCAAACAAAGGAGAAAACCATACCTACAATTTTCGAGGTCCATTAATGGTTGTCGTATCTAGAAGTGTTGTTAGGTCAGAAATTTAAAAGTTTAAAATCTCCCAGACTTTTGATCGGGTAAGTACGAAATTTCAAAGGGATGATATTGGGAAAAAAACCAGATCGAAAAACTTCGTTCCACATCAATCCAACCTATAAAATCCCACTTTCTAAAAATAGTAGGTATTCTACATAGGGGACTGCTATTTTTGTAAAGTCATCAATAGAAGAACCTACGAAGGAGACATTGTATACAAAAGATGCATTGCAGTTGAGAATTTTGGTCCAATTTTGACACTTATTAAAAATAGTAAGTGGTCCCATGAGCACCTGCCAAAAATAGAAAATTGATTCAAAAGGTGAGAGAAGCACAAGGAGAAAGGAGAATTTGAGTTGTTGCAGCCAGTCAAATTTTGAAGGAGATAATTTTTCGTACTTGCTAAAAATAGTAAGTTTCCTTTTGGCACTTACTAAAAATAGCAAGTCATTTCAGAGGGAAAATTTCACAAGAGAAGCATTTTGAGAGTGAAGCAATTAATCTGACAGTCCCAGTTAGATTTCGGAGAAGAATTTTCTCACTTACTAAAAATAGTAAGTTTCTCGTTCTAGAAATAGTAGTTGTCAAGTGGAGTTCGGATTCGCAGGGGTGAAAACGGTGGTCTTTACATCGTACTATGTGGGAGTAGTTGATAGTGAGGGTCTCAATAGTCTCTTTCAACACTCATTTCATGCTTTAATTATGATTTTACAATCAATGTCGTCAAACTATTCATAATATGCTTCATCAGAACCATGTCTAAATCAACTAAGTAGTGTGGCATTGGCACGAGGAATCATGGTAGGATTTTTTTTCAAAATCTTCAATCTCTTTAGAGGGGATTGTCACGAGTGACACTTGTGGTCCCCAAGGGTTCCATTCAATAATGTTTCTAAGCACTCAGTTTGCATCGTCTGCGGATCATTTAGAGGCAGTTTCTCACCTACAGCCAAAGAAATTTCCCACAACAACCCGTCCACAAAATAAGAACGTCATTCACCGTAAATGGTTTAAAGGTATCGATGTAAATCCGACTGAGATTTCCAGGAGTCAACAATAATAGTTTCTTCATCAACATGATTGATCCTATTTATCTTTAATCTATTTTCCATAACTTTATGAAATCATAAATAGGCTCATCTGGGAGATCTAGTCTCCTCTCATTAAAAAACTTTTGGATTTGTTTTTCTCAAGTGTTCTAATTGCTGGACATTGGGGGGTTTCACTTTTAAAGGATTTAATAAATCACCCTTAAGTTCAGTGATTGAGTGACTTGAGAAAGTTGATTCTAAGACCATGTGATAAAGTGTCATTACCCATGAAGGGTCAATGGGGGGGGGTAGGTGATTAGTTTGATATCCTCATAAGCACTATGAATTGTCAATGCGCTTCTCTTTGTAAGAGGTTCTAATTCCAAAATTATTCTAGCTGGTTATATTCTTGTAAGTTCATGAAAAAAAATCTTCTCACTTGTCAGTTAAGAGAGAGGTAGCCACTTTTTTGCTTATTGTTAATGTCTTATCATCCATCATGAGTGATGTAACAATTTAAGCTTGAGTTCATCAATGTAAGGAGTTTACAAGACCTTCTCGTGAATGAGAGTTTTAAGGAGTACTTGTGTGTTCCCAAAGATTCCAAAGGTAATTAAGGTTGAGGTGCTTTGATAAGGGAGCCATGATTGTTTGGAGGTATCATGACTCTAGTATCTAAATTCCTATAGATAGCACTAGGATTTAACTCATCTATTTTTCAAAAATTTCATTCAATAGTTGGTGTAGGATTGTGATTGAGAAACGTGTAATATAAATTAGTTAGGATCTAGTTCATAAATTCTAACTCCCTTTTCCCACACCTCACATAGCAAATAAAAATCTTGATTAGGATCACTAGCAAGATCCCTAAGCAGGTCTCAATGGAATGCCCATAATATGGATCCTCGACTGTAATGCCACCTGATTAGAAAACTCACTTTCAGGTCGCGCATTTCATAATATTATAGTTGTACATGGTTAAGTAGAGGGGACTTAAAATCACAAAAGTGAGTAAGAGTTTGCAAGTCAAGTTGACTCAGAGTTGTCCTGTAAATAAATGTTAACACTAATAAGAAGCAATCAAGATTTAGATCTCTCTAGTAAATGAGCTAACTGTTCTAGGGATAATACGATACATCGATAGGTACCAGGACTAGAATTAAATTGTGCATCTTATATTGTTGAAGTGCTAAGAGAGTACACTAGATTACTAGGAAGAGAAGTTACTCTGTACTCCTATATGAGGTGGTTCACAAGTATAAACACCGTAGATATAGGGTACCTAATGATATAACTAGATCTTGAATTGTACAAGGTAAAGAGAATAATATTTTCATCTACATCAGGATTGTCATCAAAAGTCAGTAATCAATGGAGGATATATCACGTGCAATAAGGTTTCTAGGATCAATGCATCGTAAGGGTGATCATACAAAGGAGCTCCAAGAGAATGCCAAGACAAGATCAAGAATTATGCACAAGGATCATAAGGTAAGGACCTATAGGTCATTATAATCACATAGAAAAGTGATATCAATGAACCTTTTCCTAATCTTGGATTCTTATTGGACCACATTAGAAACTTTGGTACAAATATCCCAAGAAATGGTAATGGAAATCAATAAGATCATGGTTAGAGATAGAAAATTTCATGATGCCACCAATTGATGGCGTGACTAATACATCTATGACGATCATAGTAAGCATCTGAACCAAAAACTTTGCTTTGAAGCTTGATCACAACAACCTCTAACAATGGATGTAGAGGCACAAGATTACACTTAGGAAATTATTTCAATACAATGTGTCAGGCACAAGGTAAACACACAAAATATCATGATACAAATTGTAATTATAGCTTACTAAGTTCAAAAATGGTATTGAAAATGTTCTCTTTTTTTATTATAGGTAAAATAAGGTTGAGGGGACCTTTCCCCTTACATAGCAAGGCTCCTAACAGAGAAAATGTTCAAATACACATCAAAACAAAAATTACATATGAAGGACCCATATATAGTTTAGCTCCTTAACGAGCACATGATCCAAATCACATCATAACAAATAGACATATAAAAACTGTAAACAATACCATAATAACTAGGAAATAATCTAACAAAAACCCCAAAACTAACAGGCTAGTAGCAAAACATTCATTTCTTGGATTTCTCTAGATTGGCTAACAATTTAGTCCATTCCCTTGATAGAGATTCTATGTTTACTCCAAGTGAAGTAAGGTCACATTCAGTAGTATACATTTTCCTTATCTTCATATTACCTTGTTCATCGACTTTCCTGTAAGCATTGGCCAGTTTCCCTAGGGTTTGAAGGTGTTGCAGGGTAGACTTAACTGTGATAATGCTCCATTGCATGTACACTCTGGAGTATGGCCTTGATTTGGAAAACATCATTATTGCGGTTTTTACAAATTTCTTTCAAAATTTCTATAATACCTCCACTTGTGACTTTAGCAACATCCTCCACCTATATTCACATATAGTGTCAATCATTTAATAGAAACTGAACAATATTTTTAGTGAGCCTCATATCACTCTTCAGTTCATCAATGCCAACAACCATTTTAGAAAACTTATCAACCTAATTAATACCCATCTGTTGTAAAACCTCGACTTTTTTTTCCTTCTGGGTTTCCATCGATAACTATCTCCCTTGAAGGCTCGTCTCCCCCTTGTCCATTTTCTTGATAGACACTTCCTACTCCTCCTTTTTTGAGCTCTTTAAGAATTGAAACTGATGCTACTTCCATAACATCCTGATCATTCCCAAATATCATCCTCCTCTAGGGATTTTGATGATTTGATGGTTTCATCTTCCTCTGAGTCCATTTCTTCTTCCTCGGTGTACTCCTCCAATGCTTGATGGTTAAATCACTAGTCCTACCAACCTTGATGTCCATCAGTCAAGAGTTGATAATCTCACTAGGGCCAGAATGAAATTCCATATGGACCAGGGACTCCAATGCTGGACTTTTTAAATTGGGAAACAGTGGCACACAATGGGAACATCCAAGAAAGTAGGTCAAAATGTTTGGGAGATACTATAGCCAGTGATTTAGAGGATTGATACATGATGAAGGTGAATGAGTGTGTTTAAATTAGCATGTAAGATGTTGAACATCAAGTAAATCAATAAGATTGAATGTTGTAGTGAGGATTGTAAAAACTCAGTCAAATAGGGTGAAAGAGATAAGAACATTCTTAGAAAAACCTAATGAAGATGGGGACATCAGATTTTTCATTGACTTTGAAGGAAAAGCTTCCTGTGACTTCCGTAGTTTCCTTCTGATCATGTAATGGAAATCTCAAAATCATTATGATTGTAGAGTCCTAAGTATCTAGTTCTCCAAGTGTAAACTATAAAGACTTCAAAATGAAGACCCCCAAAATTCAGAAGTCCACCTATAAACTTGTTGACTACCAAGCTTTTGGAAAATCACTTAGCATAGTTGATTCAATGTGACCCTGGACGTGATTTCGAAAAAGGGGAAATCTCAACAACCAATTGATAGACTTCCATAGCCTTAGGCTTAATGCCATGAATGATCCTATGTACAAGTTATGATAGTATCAACCCCCCCCATGGTCAATATTTTTGCGTTTTTCAAAAATATTAACTTGATGGAATCAAATTAGAGTTTAAATACCATTGAGTAAGGGATCGATCCACCCAAACAATTGCCATTGACCATTGTAAGAATTTAAGCCATGATTAACATATTGGCACAATGTGTCCTGGGAAATTCCCAAGCTTTAAGTAAGCCAAAATGTTTGACCACAGATGTCTCATAGAGTGCTTTTAAGGATGATAATCCATGATTAGGTGACGGTGAGTGTGTATTAAATTAGGTGTAATGAGTGATCATAAGGAGATGTGACAAAACTAGTTTCAAATATTGCAAGAGATCACATGTAAATGTTATGAAAACATGTTTAATATCCTGATATATTAGAGATGACACAAGAGCATGCTCTCTCACTAAGATACCACCTTATGACAAGACCAAAGCAATCCAAAAGATGTACATAACCATTTTTGGTTACTCCCTATTCCTAGTATGTATCCTTGAGCACTTTACCTCTTTGAAGGAAGCTAATGCATGTACCTAGATTCTACGCAATAGAATTTTGAATAAACAATAAAGTGAAAAATTATGTGTACATATAGATAAAATTCATTCAACCATAAATAGACATAAAAACATCTTGTTTTTTCAACCATAAATGGAAATAGAAATATGGTTTGTTCAACTATTAACATACATACATAGATGATTCAATCATCCATTTATAAATAGATGAAGTTGCCTTGATGATCCCGAAAGACCCCTCCACAACCAGCTCTATCTAGGTTCCCTTTAGATTCCCCATCAAAATTGAGTTTGATCCAATCCATGCCAGGTTTCTTCCATCCTTACAACCTAGGATTCGGGACAAAAGATTCCTTTTGATTGGGCATTAAGTTCCAGAATTTAGATATTTTACTCTCATATTGGAGGATAGTTTTCTTATTTAAAGGAATGATAGCAAAATTAACATTAATAGCATTACAACAACGAACTACAACCCTTTTTTCTGTCTCCTTTTTACCTTTGAAGATTCGTCTATTCCTTTCCTTCCATATTTCCCAACAAAGGTGCATAAGTGTTGGAACCCAATGATGTTTGAGTCCTTGACTCTTAAAAGGGTTGTTCCACTAGGTCCACAATTTTTTTAGGGATGATGGGAAAGTCCATTTTATTTTAAAAAGGTTTAATAAAGTGTTTCTAACAGTTTCCAAAAAGAGCATTGGAGGAATAAGTGCGATGAGTCTTCGATTTCCTTTTCACAAAGAACACACCTATTTACCATATGAAAATTTCTTTTGATGACGTTGACAATTGTTAAAATTTTATCATGGAGAACCAACCAAAAAAACATGTTAACCTTAGGGATTACCTCTTTGATCCAAACACTATCCCATTTAAAGCTTTCAGGTACTTCTTCCACAATAAAAAAGGAATTATAATAACTTTTTACTGTGAACATCCCACTTTCTTCCTTGGACCAATATAGTTTGTCAGGTTCAATTCTTCTACTCACAATAACTCCAATTAGTTTGTTGTTGATAGAGGTAATTTCATTGCTATTATGGCCTTCCAACTCAATAGTTTTCCAAAGGCTCAGGGAATCCTCCAAATTAAAGTAATTACTCACCTTAGTACTGAAAGAGGGTTTAAAACCCGCCAGTGAGGATCACAAGGGACGACATACACATCAACGAACATGCAAATGGCAGCGTGAAGAGATCTCGGGAGAAGCAAGCATCAACTGAATGTGCATGCAAATATTTGAAACACAGACAGAACCTGGTTAAGCCATAAAACTCTCCTCTATCTCATAAATCAAATGGGGTGTACATATAGGAGGTGCTGAGTAACCCCCAATGCTACAATCATGAAAACTCAAGTAGAGAGGGGGAGTTACATTCCCAGAATAGAAGTGTAACTCCCAATGACGCATATGATGCACTGATGTGTAAGAGAATCTCATAATGACCCCTAAATGACACATGGACCTACGATCTCACCTAAGTGAGATGACTCACCTAATGATGTGGAAAATAACACACACCAACACCCCCCCTTCATCGTAACTTAGGATGAGGTGACAAGTCAGAAATGAGAAATGGGTCTTGGCACAAAGCCTGATGAGGTACCCATGCACAAAAAGAAGTCCCAAGTAGTGAAGGAAAACCCAGTGGGAAAAACATCCACCACAAGAGAAAAAAACACTCTAATCTAAGAAAGATGCTAAAGATGGGTCCGAGCTATAGACGAGCCTGAAAAGGTACCCATGTACAAAGAGGCAATCTCTTAAAAAGAAGAAGAAGAGAGAAGAAGAGGGAGACGAGAGGAATGCAGAAGATACCATGGATGGATTTAAACTCTACAGCTCTAAGAAGTCTCCCAGAAGAATGTTGATGACGAGATCCTCTACCTCTGAACTGAAGAAGAGCCACATGCACTGAATTGTGTGCCTACCCTTAAGAAGGGCAGAAATGATGTGCTAGAAGTCTGCCTGCTCCGCAAAGGAAATCGAAGGCAGCAACACGAAGAACTCTGAGTCTGGTGCATGAAAGTGTGACATAGGTCTAGCAAGTGAGTGCTAAGGAACCGAAGGTAATGCCACATGCGTAGAATTGTCAGAGTAAAAAAGAGGAACACCCGCAGAAAGGATATCCAAGTGATGTGAAGGGAATAAAACATCCTCCACAACAGAAAAGGGATCCACAAGCAAGGGTGGATCAATGAAGGTCTCTGGAAATGTGGAAGTGACATGATTCCCAGAAGGGGCACTCCCAACAATAGAGATGATGAACTCCTCTGAAACACCTATAGATGGATGAGGGACCTGTAGTGCATCACAAGTAGACTCTGTGAAAAGATGACTAAGGTCAGGCAGATACTCATCCCAATGAGGGGGCTCAAGAAACAGAAGAGCAATGTCGAATAGGTATGAGTCATATAATGAAGGTAGAGGAGTGAAAGGGGCCTCGCACAATGGAAGTGGAAAGGAGGCTGGTGTAATGATGGTATGAGACTGAGTAGGAGACTGCTCGATATTTGATGAGATGTGGGATGTGACAACACTATCTGTAATAGTGAGAGAATGAGGAGAAGAGTCCTCTATAGTACTCTCTACATCAGTACTGGGTTCACAATCCTTGTCATTAGAAGTAGAATCAAGCAAGTTTGTATCAGTGGTACTGTCATCACATGAAGAAATGGAGGAGACAACTGAATTAGTAGCAGTAATAGCGGCAACAGTATGTGAAGGGTCTCCATAGAGGGACTGAAGAATGTTCTAGACACGATGAGGTGGATCTGAGTGTGCCACGTGAAACCAGAGAGAATGAGAGACATGCATCATCATGTGACCAAAGACATGGCCACAAGTGTCAAGAAAGTCCTCTAGATGATGATGATCAGCGGGTGCAGAACTGGCCTAAGAAAGAAGGGTAAAAGACCCTCGTGGGCGAAGTAACATTCCATGGAAGCACGCTAAGCTGAATAGTTCCCTCTCCCGGTGAGAAGTGGTGGAGGCTGTGAAGCGATCCTATGACGCTCAAGTCTAGAAGGAGCACTCTCCATGATGAAAAATGCAAGATGGACAAAAGCAAGACGTCAAACTCGGTCGATAATGCGTCTGCGTGTGAGAGCCCAATAGTACAAACAACCCCCCCAGAATGCGGTACTTTATAAAAGTAGTGCGTTTACAAAAATAATAATCCCATCATGTGGAATGCGAAAAACATGCAAATTTGACTAAAGAATTGCTCAGATCCGAGCAACGAGTCAAAAGTTATAGCAAAAAACAATTCCCACAACTGATGAGAAAAAGCAATAAACACTACAAAACGCATTAGAAAAGTGCATGAGATGGGTGCAAAGGGTATCATGTGGGTACTTGTTGGAAATGGCATGGAATTTTAGTAGAGGTTTGTTTTGATTGCGAGGGGGGGTTAGCCTCCTACCAACCCCAGACCTCTCCCTCCATCTTCGACAAGTGTAGGAGGGGATTTTAAAACAAGCCAATACAACCCAAAATAATGCCAAATGAATGTTTTTTTTAACCACCTTAAAACATTAAAAAAGGAGGTGGAAGAGGTGGGTTGACTGCCCATGTAAGAGGGAGAGCTGGCAATGTTGACCAAGCTGTTGGGAATGGAGCCACATGCCGGTAAAGTAGAATTCAAAAATGTTTTTTTTATTTACAGACCTCCACGTGGTACCTGGAAGGAGGGCCGAGTAGAGGGATCTCCTCCACGTGATGTAACTGTTGAATCCTGAGCTAGTGGCAATGGTTTGGTGCACAGGGTTGCAGGTTGGAGCGATAAAAAAAAAAGAAAACCAAAAAACATTTTTCCAATTAAAAAAACATAGTTTGTTGGATTCCAATGCAGGTTGTAGCAAGGAAAGACTACGTGTGGAGGAGCTGGAGGTGCTAGAGCAGGGCCACGTGCCAAGGCTAGAGCGGTGGAGCTGGAGGAACCACGAGCAGCTGTGCAACCACCCAAAAATGGTCAGCAAGGAGAAAAAAATGTAGGTCTACAAGAAAAAATGTGCCAAAGGCTGAGAATAACATTTTCCAAAGCAAAAAAAGTAGGTGGAGCAGTAGGTTGAAACACCCACAGAGCAGGTGCATGGAGATGGAGTAGGTTGGAGCCAACAAGCTGGGAGAAACAAAGTGTTTTCACGAGCAGGTAGCTGGAGGAACCACATGAGGCTCGTTGGAGTTGAAATGGAGTAAAAAAGACCATACACGAAGGTCAAAGACAACAGAAAAATCCCGATGCAAGTTCAAAATTCCAAACCCACCATGAGTTCAAACTGAGTCAAAAGAAATTTTGGGCGAGTTATTCAATGAGCTCAAAAAATTGGCATGTGAAAAACTCAAATCTAAAACTATAAAATGCCCAAAACTACAACCAAAGACTCTGAAGACCTCGAAACCACATCCAAGGTAGAAAAACCCATGAACCCCCCAAAAACACAACCATGACACACCCTGAATGGGGGTATAAATTCTTGAAAATTAATGCAAAAAGAGCACGGTCGGAATAACCATTACGGACACACGCAATGAGAATCTGAAGATCACGCCGGAAGCTAGAAAACATGCACGAGAAACACCGAGATGAGTGCATGGATCCACATGATCCACTCTAATAGCATGAAAGAGGGTTTAAAAACCTGCAAGAGAGGATCATGAGGGATGATGTGCACATCAACGGACAGTACCGCGAACGGAACAGTGTGAAGAGATCTCTGAGAGGAAAGCAAGCATCAACCGAATGTGCATGCAAAGATTTTGAAACACAGTGCAGAACCTGGTTAAGCCATAAAACTCTCCTCTATCTCATAGATCAAATGGGGTGTACATATAGGAGGTGTTGAGTAACCCCCCAGTGCTACAATCATGACAACTCAAGTAGATAGGGGGAGTTACATTCCCAGAATAGAAGTGTAACTCCCAATGATGCATATGACGCATTGGACACGCTGATGTGTAAGGAGAATCTCATAATGACCCCTAAATGACACATGGACCTACGATCTCACCTAATGATGTGGAAAATAACACACACCAACAAGTACCATAATTTTCAACAACATCTCTTCAATGGTTTGGGGTAGTTGTCTTTTAGAGGCTTATCACCTAACCATTTGTCCTCCCAAAAATTCACCATACACCCATCCCCAATCTTTATTTGGTGCCTTTTGAAATAAGGTGATTTTCCCAATTTATAAATTTCTAGAAAGTAGAACCATTAAAGTTTGCATTTCTGAAATACCACACATTCACCCTAAGAATTTTCCAATATTTGTGCCTAATGATTGAGGTCCACACACTATCTTCCTTAACCAACCTCTATATCATTTTAGAAAGCAGTACTTTATTCATCTTTTCCCAGTCCCTAATGCCAAGACCTCTACTATCAACCAATTTTGACTTCACAAAATTGTTTAAAAATAATAAAAAATAAAAAATTTGAAAAATTTGAAAAGATTTACTTTGCATGGTTCATTGCCCTCATTGCAATAGTTTCATTTTTGTGATCGTTTCGATCTTCGTTTCATCCTTTTCGGGAAAGAACTCTTCCCGTCGGGCTTTAAATCGCATTAAAATACATAAAACAATTAATTAATATTTAATTAATAATTGCTTCTTGTTTGATAAAATTGATTGAGAAGTATTTAATTAAATAAATATAAATTAAAAGTTCGTTCAAAAAATTTTAATGCAGGGGAAGTAAGCTTACGCTTCCAACTGCCGGGAAGCCAATCTGGCTTCCTGAACCTAGATTTCCCCTTTCCCTGGCAATCTTCCTCAAATTTCTCGCACGTGGGATTTTCTCCACCAATTACCAAATCCTGGATTGGCTAACGGGAAAGAAATTTCTCAATTACCCACATGGGGAAATTGAACGGGGATTGTCAACCCGCTTTGCCATTCCCGTTGGCAATTTTCCATTGCTTTCCCCATTTCCCCCTAGCACTTAAGCCACTACCCGGGAAGAGAGGAATTTGGATTAATCCCCATAACTTCCTCCATCAAACCTGTTGGAAAAATTCGTGCGAACCTTTGCTTCTTATTTCCTCTTAAGAACATAATATTTTGTCATATCCCATAATACGACACACTATGCCTAGACAGAAGGCAAAAAGAACAATTTTTAAAAGACTCAAAAAGCCACACATTGGCTAAAGAAGGAATAAAGAAGCTTTTCAAGACCCATGTGCTAGAGAAAGGAAACCACGTTTATAGAGAAGGATCTCTCACTCAACAAAAAATAAATTCCCATGCATTTCCAAGCATTTTTCCAAGCATCCTGCAGGAGACATGCCCAAAAAAGGACAGTTCTCTTTTTCACGCATGCAAAATAATAGTTTCTCATGTATGCTGAAGGAAAGAACATGAATTGTTTATTAAAGAAAGAAAATAGTCCAGAGAAAATTAAAATCTCCATGCCTGGGGAGAATTTGACAAAAGACAGCAAAAGGACAAAGAAAAATTACTTTTCACGCATTAGAGGAAGAAGGAACCTAGCTAAAGGGAAAAAGAACAGTTTTTTAAATAACAGTGAAACAACAAAAAGCCACACACATGCCAAGGATAGGAGTCGACATGACATTTTCTTCCATATCTCAATCGTAGTCTACAAATGTTCTTTTTTCCAAGCTACAAAAAGCGTGGGGAGGGAGATGGAAATGTACACACTTCATCTATTTTTACGGAGATTCGATATTGATATCTCCGGCCTCAAGGAGAAACACTTGGTCGAAAGTGCAAACACGTACCACAAATAGAGGATCACTTAGTGGGGTGTGCAGATGAAATTCAAGTCTGACACTGAGACCATTTGAGGCTTACCTTAGATCAGATGATCACCCTCAAAGTCAAAGATTCAACTCAATGAAATTGTTGATGATGGTGTCCAACATGCTTGATCTTGCGTTTGATTCGTCTTCCACATCTTCACCACTCAAGATTAATTGGGTCAAATGGGGATTGTGTATTACTAGAGACATGGATCTAACGAGTTCATGAGGGTAAGTATCATTTGGTTTGAAGAGGATTCAAATCATCACAGGAGGACTGTGCATGAAGAGAAAAAACCATCCATCTACAATGAGAAGAGTAAAAAATGAGTTAATCAATCATCTTCTCAACTCACACCACAAACTACAACACTGAACTATAGAGAATCGCAGGAAGTGGAAAGAAAATACTCCTCCTGTTGCACCTGTATCATCTAGAAGGTCTAGAAAATGACACCAAGTGGAGGAGGGGAAGGAGCACATCTCAAGAATTTCTCATTCCAGTCATCATTCGTCTTTGCATGATTGCCCTAATTCTTCAGGCCTAATCAACAACACAACACTATAATTCAGAGCATTGGTTCAGGTGCAAGCACCTGCAATCTATATCACACAATTTCTAGAGGTGGAACTCACTAATGAAGTACGTCAAAATATACCAGCCCAACTTGTGGAAGTAGTCACAACTTCTCAACCAAAAATTGATGATCTGGTTCTTTCCCTGCCTACATTTGAAGAACCACCACAAATGGAGAAAATGGCGACAACATCTCTCTCACAACAAGAAGATCTAATTTCAGCAACACCTGAAGGTGATCCCCTTTAGCGTGATGAAAGATCAATTCCCAACGAACATGAGAACCATGCAAAATGAGGTACTTGGAGAAGTTTCCCCACCTAGCTACATGATATTTTGAGGAATTGAAAGAGGTTTCTTCAAGCCAATAGTGATAAACTTGGAAGCGATTACGTCAATGTTAGAATCCATCACTCCAAAAAAAGACTAAATACTACGCTAAGGTGTGTGTCAACGAATTCATAAATCACTTTGATGATATTTCAACACCACTCGTTCATAATGGGGCAAAGGAGATGGGATTTCCAAGACTCTAAAGTCTCACGAATTCTGCTCGGGAGATCAACACTTTGGGGATGGTGACAAAGACAAAGGACATAACTCCCAGGCAGTGAATTATAATTTTGGCTCCTGGAATATCTTCTCAATGGCGAAAGATCAAAAGTTGGATTCTGACAAGCCAAGACGGCGTAACGAATATGTTCTCATGCAACAAATGAATAATTCACCATGGAAAAGGTACTCGGAGCATGTGGAGAATTGTGTGTAATTGTGAATGTGAATACGAATGAAGACAAACTTTCTCACACCAGAATATTGCTCAGAAGGAGGGGTGGATGAATTGCTCAAGTTTCAAGCTCAACACTCTTGTCATTTGGAGGATTGCAGAGCACGGTCAATGAGTTCATTCCCGTATGATCTGGATAGGCGGACTCTTGGCCCAATGGATAAGGCACTAATCCTAGGTGTTTTGATCTAGGTGGCGCATTGCTGACTAGGATGTCTATGTGTGTGTCCAAGTCATTTAAGTAGGGTCCACATGTGCCCATTTCTTTTATGACTTTTTAGCTTAAGTGGTTTCTATTTTTAGTTATTTTTAAAAAGTTGGTTGAAAAAGTCAAAGTCACTTAAGTGCCTTATTTAATGTGCATTTAAAACCCTAACTACTTTGTAACCAACTTTTGGGTTATATAAGGAAGTGAGGGGCTCATTTGTAAAGGGTGACTTTGAGAGAGGAGAAGAAAATACTTTTGTGCAAATTTTGTTTCAGAAATAAACTTTGTGTTCTTTTGTGAAATTTTTTTTGGAGTTAATGAAATACGAACTTTGTGTCTCATTCATTGCCTCTTTTAACATTTGATGTTCTTATGTTCATTAGATGTTAGGTGTTTTAATCTTGCATGAAAATATTATCTTTGATCTTATTGTCAACATTATTAATCAGTTGTTCTAGTTCACATGTGATCAAGCTCTGATTATCTACTTGCTCATGTGTGTTCCCTTTTACACATTCTTGTTTGGCTAACTCAAACTCTATTTTATTTGTGTTGGTTATTCATCTTTCCTCTTCATGCAATATTAGGCTCTATTTTTACCTAACTCTTACATGCGCTTTCAGTTCATCCCATTTCACTTCTTTCCTTCATTCGATTCTATTTCCTTCATTCACTTTTCTTTCCATTGATTTTCCAAAACACCCCCCACATACAATTTTGGATGTACAAATGTAAATACAGTTTTGGTTTTCAATAAAGGCAGCCTCACCTTCATTGAGGAGGGACTTCGTTCCATACTGTTGCATGTCATTTGCATGTGTGTAAATCCATATGCTAACAGTTTTTTGGTGACTTTACTGGGGATTCAGGAATCATTAACCAGTGCTTGGTTAAATATTTATGACTATCCCCTCTACACAAGCTCCAGTTCTTCAACCGAACCTTGTGCCCGATGAAGATTTCCAAGGAGACATTGCTGCCAACCTTCGAACAGTAGCTTGGGAAAACCGTGAAAGCTTGTAGCAATTTGTGGCTGTTGATAGAGCCATTGACAGAGAAATCTACATCGAAGACCTTAGAAGAAGGGCACTTGCACTTGTGGCCAGAAGACCTCCTGGACATGTGTTGATCGTTGTTCACCAACGCGGTTCTCTTCCACCAAGGTAATAAGTTGTATGACTATTATAGGTAACCCACCTATCTGGCAACCAAATCTTGTTTTTGACAGATACTCAAGAAGATATATCATCAGATTTGAGGCAAGCTATTTGGAAAAAGCGCACAAGTAACCATCATTTTCATCTCACCGTCATCAGTACTACATAATGAAGAAGAGAAAGCCACGAGAGTTGCTAGAGTTATTTAGGCACAAATAGCTCAAGAAAGAGAGCAAAGAGAAAAGGCTAGAGCTGGTCGAACATGCCAGTAATCCATTCACCATAAATATTCCAAACTGGAAGGAAAGAGGTTTACGTGAGGAGAAAAAGCTAAAGGTCGATTTGACCCCACTTTTGACTTTCAAGGAAATTTTTGTTTCAAGTTATCTCCTCCAAAGAAGAACACACCTCAGTAGATCTGTAAGCCTTGCATCAAGTCCTGAAAGAGCAAGCAAGGAAGGAATCACTACCAGTCAAGCACTTGTCCTTGCTCACGTTCTTTTTACCTTCACATACCACCTTTTCTCAAATGGCAGCCAATGTACCATGGGAAAATGCCATAGGCCCATTGGCCTTACCTACTCAAAATGAAATCCCATGCGAGGATTAAGAAAGATTCTTCCCAAGTTTGACGGAGATGGGAAGACGTCACCAGATGACCATAATTCTACCTTTTTCACTGCATGTGCTATGTTTTTCGGTAGAATATGAAGATGTTGTTATTCATCTCTTCGTCAAAACATTGCATGATATTGCTGTAGATTGGTTTCATCATCTGCCCAATGGATGTATCACAAATTGGAATGATATGAAAATCAAGTTTGAAAATCGATTCAAAATGGCAGAAGATGAACATGCTCTTCTTGCCCAGCTATCTCATGGAAAAGAAAGAGCCAACAGAACCCATGAGGAATTTCGTGGCTAAATTCAACAAGATGGTGAACAAAGTTCCCGCTGGGATTCATCCAAACCTTGATGGACAAAAATGTTTCTTTATTAACGCACAACAACTAGAAGTGTGCTATCAGCTGAGAAGGGCTAGGGTGGCTACTTTGGAACTTGCTCAATCTTTGGCCATAGAAATTTGAGATGACTTAATCATGGCAGGAAAATTTAAGAAAAATTCCCTCAAAGGAAAGAGTCAAGAAACCCCCAACACTTCAGAAACTATACTCACTAAGTTGGCTAATGATGTGTTGGCTTTGAAAAAAAAGTTGCTCAAAGTAGTAAACCTACTCCTTACAAAGACATCCCAAGAAAAGGATACGTTCCCAACAAAGCCAGGATTGCAGGCACTCCAACAAGGCTTGCTATTGAAGTAGCTCCCACAACTAATTCAAAATGTGATTGCATTGAAGAAAGCGATGATGAGATTGAAGTCATTGAGGTTGATGAGGAAGAGCCTGATTCTGAGACATTTGAACCTGAAGTTGAAGATCCTGAAGGGGAAAGTAATAATCATTTCTTTGAGTACCGTTCCGATGAGGAAGATGAATACGAAGAAATTATAGAAGATATGAATAGTCAATCTTTCGCCATTTTCACACGCTCTCAGAAAAAGGAGTAGGATACCACTAAGGCGGGAGATAAAGAGGTTTCCAAGGAAACTCCCAGAGAATCCAAGACAAATGAGGCTCCTAAAGTGTCCAAGGTGACTGAGGTTTCAAAGGTCAAGACTATCTTAAAGAAAGGAGGGCCTTTGTTAGATCAATCAGTTGGTAAACCAACTACAAAGAAAGTTCCTTCTTCCACATCAGTGTCAACCAAGCCCAAGGCCAAGGTCAAAAGTGTGCCATCATCAAGTTTGAAAGAACTTATATCTGAGACTTCAAGTATGATTACTTTGCCTAAATTTGATATCATTGATCATATCAATAAAACAAAAATCTCCATGTCATAGGCAGAGGTACTTGAAATCCAACAAGGATCAACTCGAGAAATTGGTCTAGTTTATCAAAGGTGACTCTAATATTCATTCCTCCAAAGGAATTTTGAAAACTCCCAAAGATGGGAAAACTCAAAATATTGTGGTGAACACTACACCTTCAAATGAAAAGATCGAACCTTTCTTTGTGTCATTTCTGATCAACAGATGCAAATTAAGTAATTGCATTATAGACTCTGGAGCCTCGGATAATGTGATGCCGACAAAAAGTAGCACATGCTCTTGGTTTGACTTGTACAAGAACATTCGGATCATGTTACTCCATGGAAACCAAGCAAGTTCCTCTAATCGGGCAGATTAAAGATGCCCAAATGGTTTTAGCCCCAATTCCCTCAAAAGAGAGTTAAAGTAACTATTTTAGTTGCTGATATTCCTGCCTCGTATGGAATGTTGTTGAGAAGGAAATTTTGCAGGGATTTGGGTGGTGAGATTCAAATGGACTGGTCTCATGCCATGATTCCTATCAATGGGGAAATGAAAAATCTTATGCTAGAAGCTCAGACAAAGTTCACGGTAACTAAAACTGAAGATCCTCATGCACACAGATCCTTTTCCAAGGCTCAAGTATGGGTAATTATATGATGACTACAGAAATTCATACCCCTGAGATCACTTACCAAAATTCCAATGAGATCTGGGACTCTTGAGTTCGATGGAAGTTGTTGCTCAACAGGCTCTGGTGTAGGAGTGGTGCTCATATCTCCAAATGGTAAAATATTTCCTTTTTCCTACAAACTCAAATTTTCAAATACTAATAACACTGCAGAGTACGAGGTGTTAATCCTTGGCCTTCAAGTTGCAGAGAGAGAAAGGGATAAAAAATTTGGAAGTCTTTGGGGATGCTTGAATTGATCGTGAAATAGGTAAGAAATCAGTTCCAAGTAAAGAATGATCGTTTGAGACACTACAAAAATAAAGTCTGGGATGCTATAGATGTCTTCGATGCTTTTTCCATAAAATTTGTCCCTCGTGAAAAGAATGACAAAGAAGATTCTCTAGCAGTCTCAGCTTCATTAATGATTCCTCATTCAAAATTTGATCAAGTCAAATACACCATTGAAATGGTTTTTAGGCCGAGTGTTCCTAACAATGCAAAAAATTGGCAAGTATTTAATGATGATCAACAAATTATTGCCTTCTTGGAAAAGAGAGAAAATTTTGAACAATTGTACTTTGAAGGAAGTCATTCAGCATTTCGTGAATCAACTACCTCACCCATTCAGTAAGGAGTTGAGAACGAAGATCCTGGTGATGGCATCATTCAACTCAAAGGAAATAAAATTCCCAAAGGATTGGTTTCACTTGAAGAACTTTTTGAAAAACATGACAGGTTTATCAAAGAGAAAGAGTAGGCAGGACCTGCGAATTCTATTGACTATGAGCAAGTTAACATCGGTACCAAGGATAAACCTCACCTAATCAATATTGGCAAGTGTTGCTCACCTGAGGAGCGTAGGAAATTCATAAGTCTACTTACCAAATATTTTGACGTTTTTGGCTTATTCATACGAAGACTTGAAGTCTTTCCAACCCAGGGAAATGGAGCATGCCATACCCTTGAAGCCTGGTGCAGTTCCATTCAGGAAGAAGCAAAGACAATTTAATCCCAAGATTGCAGGGATAATATTTCATGAAGTTCAAAAGATGCTAGATGCACGAATAGTGTGTCCTATTTGACATTCGACATGGATAGCTAATATTGTACCAGTTCGCAAAGAAAAATGGAGAAATTAGGATTTGCATGGATTTCCGCAATCTTAATCAGGCTTCCTTGAAAGATAACTACCCATTGCCAGTCATGGACCATATTCTACATAGGAAATTTCTGGATTAGAAATGCTATTTATGCCTATTTTTGGTTTCTCTGGCTATAATCAAATTGAAGTAGCTATTTTGAGAAGATCAACATAAAACCGCGTTCACTACCCCCTGGGGTACATTCACGTATAGAAGAATGTCCCCTTCGGTTTGATCAATGCCAGCGTAACTTTTTAAAGGGCCATGGATATGGCATTTGTAGATTATAAAGAAAAGTGATCATTGTGATATACCTAGATGACTTGACAGTGTTCTCCAAGAAACTTTTTGGGTGAGAAGATCACCTAAGGGATTTGGAGAAAATATTACAAAGATGTAGACTCCATAAGATTTCTCTGAATCACTTGAAAAAGTTTAGTGTTCGGAGTTACAAAAAGGGAAAGTTCCTAGGTCATATTGTTTCCAAGGAAGGAACTAAGATCGATCCTGAATGCATTCAAGCTATCAAGAATCTTTCCTTGCCTTCAAGTAAGCCTGGAGTCCACTCATTCTTTGGGAAGGTGAACTTTTTGAGAAGGTTCGTGCCATGGGATTTTGCTGAGCTAACTAAAGAAATCACTGATATGATGAAAGGAAAAAGAAATCCTTGAAATGGTCAAAGGAAGGTAGAGAGGCATTTGAGAAAATCAAAGGTGCTATTGCAAAAGCTCATACATTGGTATGTCCTAATTTTAAAAAGGATTTTGTAATTTATTGCTATGCTTCTCCACACACAATCTCCACCATTTTGAATCAGCACAATCAAGAGGGGATCGAATCTCCCTATTGCATTCATGAGTTCGGGATTCAAGAAACATGAACTTAATTACACTCCTTTTGACGATACATGCGTACACGGTGGTAAGAGTTCCCTGAAACACTTCAGGTATTACGTGTTGAATTCTCACACCAAAGTCTTTAGTTCCGGACACCTGCGGGTGAAATCAATGTTGACACAACAGGAACCAGGATCTAAAAGAGATAATTGGCTTTTCTCCAAGATCCAAGAATATGATCTGGACATCAAGCCCTACCAAGTTGGTTCGAGGAAGAGGACTCTGCCAACTCATTGCAGAGAATGAACCACGAGATAACTGGGAAGAACCAGTTGAATAAAATTTACCATTGGTAGTTTTTAGTCAGTACCACAGATGAATGGTATTATGATATTGCCTACTTCCCTCACATATGGCGCCCAGTGTCCAGAGAATCTGACAGCTAAGGAGAAATGAGGTATCAAACTAAGAGCTGCCAGGTATGTCATTTGGGGATAACACGTTGTTCAAGAAATAGAAATTGATGACATGTTCCTCAGATGTGTTGATAAGAGAGAAACAACCTAGGTTGTTGGAAGCTTTCCACAATCATGCTTGCGGTGGTCATTTATCTGGGCCTAGTAACAACCCATAAAATTTTTAAGACGAGCACATTATTACTGGCCCACTATGTTTTCCGAATGCTCAGAAATTGGTGACAAAATGTGAAGCCTATCAACAATTTGTTGGAAGACCAAAGTTGGCAGCTTTGCCTTTGAAGCTAGTTTGTCATTGAAAACCCTTTCAATAATGGGGTTTAGATTTCATCGGCCTAGGTTTTGAATCCTAATTCTAGCGCTGGTCATACTCACGGTCGCTCACCAGTCCACTGATTACTTTACAAAGTGGGTAGAAGCCTATACCAGTGAAACAAACATCTACCATGCCCAAGTAATCTATGATTTCATCAAGAAAATATATTGGTCCGTTATGGAATTCCACACAAGATCGTAACAGAAAAATGCCTCAAAATTTTCTTCTGCAGAGATGATAGCGTTTTTGTTATGGATATGGGATATCTCTATCTCATTCATCATATTACTACCCGCAAGGGAAATGGTTAGGGTTGAATCCAGCAATAAAAACCTCATTACTATTCTACACAAGTTAGTCGAAGAAAATCAAAGAAACTTAGCACAAAACGTTATACGATGCATTGTGGGCTGATAGCATAACTCCCAAAAGGGACAATCAAGATGTCTCCATTTCAACTTTTATATGGAACCGATGCTCAAATTTCCCGTCACACTAGAGTTACCAACATTAAAATTAGCTCAGGCAGTTGATAATGAATGCTTCACCAATGGATTAGATAAAAGGATCATGTTCCTAAGCAAGCTCGAGGAACAAAGAATTCAAGTGGAAAACAGGATTGAGGAACATAAATCCAAGGTAAAAAAGTTGTTTGACAGGAAAAATAGGGAGAGACAGTTTCAAATTAATGGACTTAGTTCTTCTCTGGGACAAAAGACGTGAGCCAAAAGGAAAGCATGGGAAGTTTGACTCACTATAGCTGGGGACTCATGTTCAAAATAAGGCATTTCTGTGGAGATGGTACCTATTACTTGTCATATCCTAATGGAATCTCATTCCTGCCTTTGCCCTACAGTGGGAAATATCTAGAAGGCACTATCAAAATTGACACCAAATGGAGTTGCTCCCCGTATGGACAGGAGGCACATCTCAAGAATTTCTGGTTTGTTAGTTTCCCTATTTTTCAGTCTCATCTTTGCATGATTTCGCCTAATTCTTCAAGCCTAATCAACAACGCAACACTCATAATTCATGAGCTATTTTGTTCTAGGTCACATTGCTACCTCCATGAAGTCCTATATCACACAATCTCTAGCCAGGTGGAACTCAGCTAATGAAGTACTTTGCAAAATTGTATACCAATAATAACTTATGGAAGTATTTCACAACTTCTCAACCAAAATTTGACTGATGCGTGGTTCATTGCCCTCCTTGCGATCGTCTCATTTTTGAAGATCATTTCAGTCTTCATTTCATCCTTTTCGGAGAAAATGGCGACAACATCTCTCTCAGGCTTTAAATCAAGTTAAGATCCAATTTCAGCAACACCTGAAGGTGATCCCCTTCAGCATTGATGAATTGCTTCAATGTCCCATAAAATTTATTGAGAACCATGTAATTAAATAGGTACTAAATGGAGAATTTCGTTCAACCACTTGGCTACATGCCATCTTGAAGTAAGCTTGACACTACCAAGGGTCGTCAAGCCAATAGTGGATAAACTTGGAACCCGGATTGCATCAATCCCTGGGAATTCATCACTCCAAAAAAGACCAAATACTACGCTAAGGCATTGTGTCAAAAAATTCATCGAATCACTTCGATTGGCTAACATTTCAGACATTCCCACTCGTTCACACATGGGGCAAAGGAAACGGGGATTGCCAACCTGCTTCTGAAGTCTCGTTGGCAATTCTACCCAGTTGAGATCAACACTTCCCCCTGGGACTGGTAAGCCACTACCCGGGAAGAGAGGAAGTTGGATTAATCCCCATAACTTCCTCCATCAAACCCGTTGGAAAAATTCGTGCGAAGCTTTGGCTCCTGGAAAATCTTCTCAATGGTGAAGATATCAAAAGTTGGATTCTGACATATTCCACAAGACGGTGTACACGACTGCGGTCTCGTAGACAGAATGCAATAATTCACCAGTTTGGAAAGGTACTCAGAAAGCCACGCATGTGGTCAAAGAAGGAATAAAGAAGCTTGTCAAGACCCATGTGAATACGAATGAAGGAAACCACGTTTCTCACACCAGAATATCTCACTTAGATAGAGGGGTGGATGAATTGCCCACACATTTCCAAGCATTTTTCCAAGCAGCTCTTGTCATTTGGAGGACGTGCCCAGAGCACGGTCAATGAGTTCCTTTTTCACTGTATGCAAAAGGATAGGTGGACTCATGTATGCCTGAATGGATAAGGCACATGAATCCTAGGTGTCTTGATCTAAAGAAAGAAAACATTGTTGACTAGAGAATGTCTAATGTGTGCATCCAGGTCATTTAAGTGGGGTCCACGTGTGCCCATTTCTTTTATGACTTTTTTAACTTAAGTGGTTTCTATTTTTAGTTATTTTTAATAAAGTTGTTTTAAAAAGTCAAAGGTCACTTAAGTTCCTTATTTAATGATCATGTAAAACGCTAACTACTTTGTAACCAACTTTTGGGTTATAAAAGGAAGTGAGGGGCTCATTTGTAAAGGGTGACTTTGAGAGAGGAGAAGAAAATACTTTTTTGCAAGATTTTTTTCAGGAAGAAACTTTGTGTTATTTTGTGAAAAACATTTTGGAGTTAATGAAATACAGACTTTGTGTCTCATTCATTGTCTCTTGTAACATTTGATGTTCTTATGTTCATTAGATGTTAGGTGTTTGAATATTGCATACAAATATTATCTTTGATCTTATTGTCAACATTATTAATTAGTTGTTCTCATTCACAGTGATCAAGCTTTGATTATCTACTTGCTCATATGTGTTCCCTTTTACACATTCTTGTTTGGATAACTCAAACTCCATTTTATTTGTGTTGGTTATTCATCTTTCCTCTTCTTGTAATATTAGGCTCTGTTTTTACCTAACTCTTGCATGTACTTTCAGTTCATCCCATTTCACTCCTTTTCTTTGTTCCATTCTATTTCCTTCATTCACTTTTCTTTCCATTGATGTTCCAAAACACCCCCCACATACAATTTTGGATGTACAAATGTAAATACAGTTTTGGTTTTTAATAAAGGAAGACTCACCTTCATTGAGGAGGGACTTCGTTCCCACACTGTTGCATGTCATTTGCATGCGTGCAAATCCATATGCTAACAACCTCCAATTCTTTTGGGTTTGCATATTTTTTCCCAAGCTATGAGGGGAATTCTATCTTTTTGTTTAGAGCCACTCTATAAAAATAGTTTTTGTATGCTTTCCATCTTATTGGCAATAGAAGTGGGTTTTCTATAAATTTACATGGTATACACTGGAAAAATTTGAATGGATCATTTGAGAAGAATGACCTTACCAGCTTGAGAGAGCAGTGATCCTTTCCTTTCTTCCCATTTTTTGAGGAATCTCTAAATAAGAAAGTTCCAATCAGCTGCCTTAGGTCTCTTGGTTCCTATGATCATTCCAAAATACCTTTTGGGGAATGTTTTAATCTCAGAGCCCAATATAGCTGATATCTTAGCACATATATTTTTCGGAGTGTTGACAAAGAAAACTGAGATTTTACCAAAAGTGATAAGATGATTAGAAACTTCTTCATAATCAACCACCAATTGTTTAAATTCTCTTTCTTCTGGGACCGTGGCATCTCCCACGAGTATGGTGTCATCAACGAAATGTTAATGAACTACATTAGCACTATTAACAATAGGATAGATACAGTTGATTCTTCCTTCTATATTATCCTTGTTTAGGGTCATGCTTAGTGCTTATACCATTATAATAAACAAGAAAGGAGAAATGGGATCTCCTTGTCTTAAACCTCTAGTACTCTTGAAAAAACCACAAGGGGTGTCATTGACCAGTACAGAGAATTTTACAGTGGATATGCAAGCTTGTATCATACTTTTAAAGTCATCATCGAAACCAAACCTGGTTAAGAATTTTTAGAGAAAGGTCCAAGAAACACTATCATATGTTTTTTCCATGTCAAGCTTAATGATCATTGCTTCTTTCTTATTTTTCTTAATAGAGTGAAATGTCTCCTGGATAATGACTATGCTATCTTGAATATGTCTTTCCATCACAAACCCCCTGCTGATATGAGATAATAGATGGAAGAAGTTGAACTCTTAAAGCCAAAATTTTAGAACACATTTTGTATATGCAGTTACAATGACTTATTGGCTTGAAGTTTTTGAAATTAGAAGGATTGTGATTATTGGAAATAAAAGATAGAAATGTGCAATTTAAATTTTGAAGCATATATATATATATATATATATATATATATATATATATATTTATTTATTTATTTATATATTTAAAGAACTCTTGTATGGAAAGGAAAATATCATCCTCAACAATATCCCAAAAATTTTGAAAAAAGAATGCCACACAGCCATCTGGTCCTGAAGCTTTATCTAGGCACATATTTTTTAGCAAGAACTCAATTTCCTCATTGGATGGGACCTTGGTCAGCATGCATTTTTCAGCCTCTATGACCAACTGAGGAGTACAATCCAGAAAAAAAAACTTTCCTTGTTTCTGTTAGGAAAATTTACAACTGAAAGAAGTCTACTATAAAAAGAGGTTGCAACCCTTTGTATATTGATGGATTCAGTTAACATCTCCCCATCATCCCCAACTACATTAAGAATTCTGTTAGTACCACTTCTTTTCAATGTCGTGATGTGGAAAAACTTAGTATTTTTGTCCCCTTCTTTTAGCCATTGCACCCTTGATTTTTGTCTCCAGAAGGTTTCTTCTTTTAAGAGTATATTATGGTAATCTGCCAGCAACTACCTCTCTTCCTGTTGGTGTTCTTGAATACATTGACTACTAAGATCCTCCAAAGATCCTTGTAATGTTGTTAATTCATATTCCAAAGATTTATTTTTCTCAAAAATATTGCCAAAGCTCTTTTTGGTCCATCCTTTCAGATTGTTCTTGACATGAGTGTGTTTTTTAGAGACTCTAAACATAGTTGTTCCTTGGATTTTCACATTCCACCATTCTTTCATAAGATTTGAGATCTCCTCATTTCGTAACCACATTTTTTCAAATCTGAAGGGCATTCTTCTCCTCTCCTTTTCTTTGATTTGAAAAAGGATCAAGTTATGGTCTAAACTTTTCCTAGGAAGGGAGAAGAGACATGCTTCTTTATTCACCCATCCCCAAGAAGTAAGAGCCCTGTCTAATTTAACTTGTATCAGTTAATCCCCTTTTATCCTATTATACCAGGTATATGTACTACCCTTCAACTCAAGGTCCATGAGTTTGTTTTGAAAAATAAAATCCTGAAGGTCTTCCATACTATCAGTTAAGTCAATGTTCCCTCCTTTTCTTCTTCTTGACATTAAGGGAGTTTTGAAATCTCCCATAACCAGCCACTCAGTGCCTTTGATAATCTATTGAAGTTTATAAAGCTAATTCCAAAAGCTTTTTCTTTCCCCTTTATTATTAGGAGCATAAATACTTGATATAAGCCATAATTACTTGGTTTTCTTATCTTTAAACAACATAGCCAAATGATTTATTTTTAAAAGAATATTCTTACCTTGGATTTTTTCAGCATCCCATATGATAGTTATGACTCCAACATCACCTTTAGAACTAACAACCACCACTTTAGTCTTTCTACAACAAGTATTTTTAACGTCCCAAAATTTTCCTTCCTCCATTTTTATTTCTTGAATGGCTATGATATCAGTTTTATACTTAGATTTAAGTTCCTTTATAATTCTCCACTTAGTTGGGTTGTTCAAACCATTAGCATTCCAAGAAGCTATAATCATTTAAACACTTGTTTTTTTAGTCCTTCTAAAGCTCCTTAGATCGAGTTTAGATTGTGTTCTATCATCAATGGCTCTTTGGCTTAGCTATTTCCTAACAACTTGTTTATTAGGTCTCCCTGAGCCAATTTTCTTCTCCATTGGGGTGGCTTCAGAAGTTTCTTATAGTTGTTTTCATGATGATATCCTCCTCTACTTTCTTAGTATCCACTTCTACAGATATGTCATGTTCTTTTTTATTTTCCTTAGGAGGAGATTTCACCTCATGTATTATCCTTTGGATATTAACAACCAAATGTTCTTCATTTCCTTTCAAAAGGATTGTTTCATTTTCTTTTAAACCTAATAATTTATCAAAAGGGTTGGAAAAAGGTCCCAAGGTTTCTTCGATACTTATTTTCTTTTGTTGTCTCCTTGGGATCTATTTGAGACTATTTTCCTGTACTGTAGCTTCCTTTAGCAGAGGATCTATATTTTTTGATGATAGTATCTTTTCGACCTAGACATGAGTCTTAACAACCTAAAAATGAGGTTCAAATAAGAATTTTATATGATGCTTCCTATTATTTACTTATGTGAAGCCATCCTCATTCATCTTTGGGGAGCGATAGAGGTTTTCTGTAGCTTTAAACACAACCGATCAATCTCCATTCATCTCATTAACGATTATACCCTTATTTGGGTTCTGATTCTTAACATTGGGCTCAGAGGTTTCCACTTCTTTACCTTGAGTTTGTTCTTTTGTCGACTTGGAGACTTCCTTATAGACTCTAGATACCACCATTTTGCATTGTTGTTTTGACATTTTTTCACAGTTTTTAGGGTAATTTTCAAAATTAATCTTTTTTTCCCACTTCCCAAGACAAGATCAAAGGGTTATGGATTTAGGTAATGAGATACCAATCAATGAATAAATACAAAATTTGGCACAGATTGCTCTATATTTCTACAGGGTTGCATTATCCACTGTGACATAAGTCCCGAGAGTATTAGAAATCCATTTAATAACATCTACATCCCGCAGTTCTAGAGGTATTTTTGGTAATCTAACCCACATAGGAAACTAGTTTATATTTTCTTTATCTAGGTTGAACATAGGTGTTCATTTACGTAGAAAGAGGCCTAGCTTCCCCATAAACAATGGTCCTTCATTCATAACCCTTTGAGGGTCCTCCACATTGTTAAAACTGAACAAAAAGAAGCCATTAGGGAGTGTTGTTACTTCCATATGTCCTTTTGGCTTCCATTTTGGGACAAACTAAGATCTTATTATTTTTATGTTTGGTTTTCCTCCAACAAGCTTGCTGATCAAAGAATTCTCCATAGTACTCATTGTTCTATCATTGACACTATCATGGATATCTATATACATATATGTTTCACCTTGCTTAAGTTGTGGAATGATCCACATGCTCTTTTCATTCCTAGATTTCAAGATTCTTGCATATGATTGAGGGGTCTCATTTTCCACATGGGACCCAGACAAAGGACCTACCTTAGGCTTACCTTCCTCTGTCGAAGGTCGTTCCTCTACATCTTCCTCCCCTTTGGGCAGGATCTGTGTATTGTCAGTTCCCCACTCATCTCTATTTTAAACCTTGTCTCTCTCCTTACGCTCCTCACTGCCCATCAATATTCTTTCCTTTTAATGTAGATTTTCTTGGAAAATTTGTATAAGAGGGATTAAGATTTCGAGTAACATACTTTATTTTGTTCATATATTGATTTAATAAAATCTTAATTCAATCTAATTGTAGAGTAATGTATATGATAAAATACAATAGATATACTAATGCTAATCACTCAATCAATGCAACACTACAAACAAATAGGAGAGAGAGATGACTTAGCTAAATCCTATGCAATATGGAACCGATCAGAGTCGTGTAGAGTGTTGAACAGGGCAAGAACTATATCACAACTTCTCTTTGTAAAATATGGATATCAAGAATGATGTCGTCCATGGGCACTTGGGGTTGGACAGGGGTGCCTAGGCACTTGCGATTGCGCAGAAGGTCAAAATATGCTTTCTTATGTGTCACTATGGTTTTTCTATCACTTTTTGTTGATCACCCGATATTTGTTCTTTGATCGTCAAGGGTACTTGCAACCTAGAACAAAAACCCTAGATACCTGCACTGCATTCTAGATTTCATGTAGTTCTTTGTGCTTGTGTGTGTGATAGTATCCTTAGGTTTCCCTTGCACTAATGATGCCAAGAGAATGAGCTATGACTAGATAAGATGCAAATGTGTGATATGGAATTAAACACTTCCCCTTCCTATGCAGTGTGTGTAGCCCAAAAATGGAGTCCCTTTTAATGGTAGTGATATAATGTAGATGATATTACCCCTTAGAATTGCCAACCAGAATAATAGAGTGCATGTTGTGTGTATATATATGGATATCTTGTTTGAATTTCGACACTAGTGACCCAAAAGGACAACTATGAGCTCGAGATAAGGATAAGAAAACTAGAAAGGCCAACCACAAATGATGAAATAAGTAAAAATAACAAACATGACATGAGCGCCCAGAATGGACAAGAGTTCCTGAGTGCTAGTGTTCAGAACGGGCGCTGGTGTCCTGGGATAAATGATGATAGATGTGAAAAGATAGACAGACAGGGATCCTTGTGACCTGACCAAAATTAGGTACAGAAGTGACATATGTGAGAGAGAAAGACAATAGAAATAATCAAAATAAGTTGATGAGAAAAGGATTGTGTCACCAGTGAATATTTTTCTTACTTAAGATCCATGCATATAACAACGTGCTTCATGACATAGTAAAATAGTAGTATGTGCATGATTTTATGTCTACATTTGTCCCCTTTTATGCTATTTAAATGAAATTCACGTAGTGTAAAGGAAGATATCTGTATAAAGTGCAGAGAAGCCATATTATAGAGTGTACGTAGAATGTAAGAACTTGTATCGTGGCGAACGATGGATCAAGACTTTGACCCATGTGGTATAAGTGGAGATAGTGAACTATTGTAAGGAGTAGTTAGAGAAATAGCTGAAATGATTTGGAGATTTTGAATCGTTGTAAAAGGAGATTGAAGAGGTAGGGAGTGATCAATTCCCAACATGATTTGTTTATAAATGGGAGGATTTTGGCATCCTTCTGCTAGAGGAAGAGTTTTATGGAGAGAGGTCTAGTTTTAATCTCCATCCATGACTGCATCCCCAAAAGGTCTAACAACTATAAATGGATAAAGAAAAAAATTAGTTCTGTGTTGTTCCATATTGTACCTAATTGAAGAACACATATAGGAGTAGTATAGGAAAGAAAATGGCATCTCATTTACCCCACTCCTATAGTAATGGGTGTTCCAGTTTGCATAGTGCTATATGGATTCCAAGTTAGGTCATTTGGAAGTGATAGAAATGTAAAGTGACTCCCAAGTTAGGTCATATGGGAGTGATAGTAAGTGTGATGCATCTGCTAAGTTTTCTCATCTGGGAAAAATAGTAAATGTTCTTATTATATTGATTGATTAATATAATTTGAATGATAGAATATTGCTTTGATATTGTGAACTTAGTAAATTACTCACGGATAGGTTTTTGTGCTTTGCCCCCAGATTAGGCCATTTAGGGGAATATGTTTGAAAAAATAGAAAAGATTATTGTACTCTTGTTCGAATGAGATCAAAGCATCTTGTAATAGTAATATGTTAGGACTTTTGATTGATTATATTGTACCCTGAGAGGGATTATGTGATGATCTTGATTTTATGCCTCCCTTTCTGCGAAAGGGTAAAGGGTGGAGAAATGAGAACGAAGCTGAAAGAAAGACGTGTAAGATGTTATAATAGTAAATGAAAATTATGAAATAGTATAGTCGCATTATGAATAGATGTTGAGTAGTACATGTGCCAGATGTGAATATGAGATGTTAAAACGTGTATGGTACGGTGTTAGAGGAAATTGATATCACCAAAAAACAACACCCTCATATTTTCATGAATTTGTGGATCAACAATCAATGTTTTTGGGTAAAATGAGATTGTCTCTCAAGTTTTGGGACTTGCTAATTGTGACAAACATCCAAAGAAGACTAGTTCTTGTACTTAATCCTAATGCTAAACTATTCATAAGGAAGGAAATCTAACTATCTAATCCTACTCTATAATTCCAAGGGACCATGGTGAGATAAATATTCATAAAAATGGAAATACTAAGCTAAGGGGAGGTGATACCACCAATAAAGGGGTGGAGATACTCTAATGAGGGAAAAGGGAGAGGGAAAATTGAGAAGGGAGAGGCCAGACAGAGGTGACACTGACCCAAATCTTCATTCACCATCTATTCTCCATGAAACACAACAAGATGAACCTATAAGTGAGAAATGCATGCACAAAATACAACAAGAATGGAGAGAAAGGGAAATAAACCAAAATATAAGCAAGGGTTAAGAGGAACACAAAAAAACCAAGATTGTATTGCTTTCAAAGTATGCACAATCTGATACATGTGAAGGAGAAGGCACAAGAACACTTTCCAAGTACAAATGATGGATTACAACTCACATCTGCTTATAAACTATTTTGGCGGAGTTTCTTTGCATTTTAGGACACCCCCTAAAAATGAGAGGTTTCTACAACATATAGAAGAATGAGAGAGAGGGAGAAGAGGGAAACTCAAATTTCTTCCTTCACCCACTAACAAGATGCATCAAATGTTTGAAAATGGGCATGAGAATCCTGCCAAGGCCATTCCTCCATGATTTATTTCTTTTAGAAGAAGGAATGGGCACCATACTTCAATTAAATCTGGTGGTTGAACAATCTGGAACCACATCTTTTAATGCTGATAATTTTTTCTTATTTTTCTCTAAATTACCCTCACCTAACTCTAGATTTTCTATCTCCATGGTGTAGATGATGAAGAGACCTTTCCAACTATATAAATTTTGTCAAATTTGGACAATCTGGGAAAAGGTTATGCCCATGCGGATATAGAGGGGTCAAGGAGGAACACAGGTTCTTTAGTGCTTGTCTCAATCCGCATTTAATATATTTTTTCCTTCGGTGTGCAGATGATATGGTGGTGCAGAGAACTGGGAGGGGAAGGGAATTGTTCCAATTGTGCCATTATCACCCACTTTATCCACAAGGGTCTCAATGTTTATATTGATCGATTATTCGGGTGTTAAGGTGGAACAAGGGAACAATTCCACGTAGATCCTTTGATCTCGCAACTCAACGCTCACCCGCATTACATGTTGGAAGCAGAAAGGATTGATAGGGAGGATGAATAAGTCCTATGATAAATTTTCTTTCGTTTACCATACCATACATTCATTTGTTATATTGTTCATACAACATTCATAGCCATGTGTGCTTATTAAGAAGTGCAATAACAACCACAAGAGAAAGAAAACAAATTACTCAATACAAGAACACCATATGTAAGTAGGAAACCCTCATGGAGAAGAAAAACTACCAAAAATTTGTTTATATTACACAAATCAAATAATTTTAATGAAGCACCAACTTCACAAGGAGCACCAACCTCACAAGGAGCACCAACCCTTGATTTAGCGAGGCACCAACCCCTAGTTTAGTAGAGCACCAACCCCACAAAGAGCACCAATCCCTAATTTAATGAAGCACCCAATCCACAAGGAGGCTACAACCCCCAAGGATGACCAAGAAACAACTCACCCATTTATAGATGTTTGATCTCTAATATTTCTACTCCCACAACTGATGGAGATTACTTATTCAACTCACAAACCCTAGCTCACACACTAGGTCTTCAATCTCTCATATTCTTACTCTTTCTTCACTTTTCAAAGCTCTAATCACATTTAAACATGCTCTCTAATATTCCTCAACCTATCATACTATTCATCAGCCTTCAAATCACACTCTCATACCTATAAAATATCTTCCTCTAGATTTACTTCTTCTCTCCAAGAACATTAGTTCAAAAATGAACTCAAAACATCATTTTTATGCCATTTTATTTCTTCTAACCCAAAGGAGGTCAGTCATATACATTTGGTTAGACCAATGCATCACTAAAAACATCCCATAACTTTTTCACAACAGCTACAAATGAAACATATGGGCCGGCCTAGCAAAAACACACTTTCAATGCACCAAAAATCAATAAAACATGTGCATTGGGATGCCAAAATTCTCCTCATTCCAAAACTATGATTATTCAAGATACCATATTAATCAAACATGAGTAATACATCCTTTAAACATCAACCATGGTCGCAATTTTTGTTAACCAATCAAATTATTTCATTTATTGTGCCCAGTTCCTTTTGCAATTCTCAAAACAGTTGTTTCATGCACCCTTCAGCACCTTGGAAACTTCATTTGATCATTAAATAAATTCAACTACTCCAAACCATGCCATGTTACCACTTTATGGAAATTTCAAAACTCTTATAACACTTTTAAGAAATATAGAAGTCATGAAATATCCATATCTTCAAACTACAATTAGTTTTTCTTCACAAAAACATCCTGCCAAAAACTTTGTTTCCAAAGGTCAGATCATAAATTTTTTTTATACATACATTCAAGAATTCTAAATGGATTGATTGGATTCCAAATTTATCCCTCTTCACATTATAGGTGATAAGGATCATCACTCAATCCATCTTATTCTTCAAAAAACATCAAACTTGCACTAGAACACATGTTATCTTGAACTACCAAAAATATTCGTGTCCAAATAATTCCCTAGAAACTCTATCAAATGGCATCATCATGAGGAAAAAATAATATCGATGGAAATTTATCTGAATACTCTTTCCATTACAACTTGAATCACTTCAAAACTCCACTTGTAGCTCAAGTTACAACCATTTTATTGAAGATTACTATTTGAGACCCCAAAACAACCCTTTGACCAGTCAACCTGTTTGAAGCTCAAAACACCATGTAATTTTATGAACATACTCTGAAAACTCCATGAACATCAAGAGAAACTCCCAATCATCATGTAACATCAATTTTTCATGCTACTCCTTTGGGCCATCTTATACTAAAACCTTCTTCTTCAGAAACTATTATTTTTAGGTGGGGCTCACTCATGACCATGACCTCAACCATACATTTCTAGAAAGATAATAGAGTCCTATACAACATAAAATCATAAATTTTGATTAATCAATCGAAACTAGGTTAGAGTACTTCACTTTCTCCTAACTGGTCCTAGCTAGGGTTTATCCAGGGTTTTAGACCTTTTTACCTTCCTAACAGTTGTTCATAAAAAACATGACAATCAACTGACCTCATTATTTTTTTGAAACCTTATAAACCCACCATAGAATCTTCCCTAAAGACACAAGGTCCCATGCAAATCACACTGTTCACAAAAACCATTTGAAGTTCAACTTCGAGTTGGAAATACACATGATTTTTACCCTGTCTCACAAAATCAAACATACCTTACAAAATACATATCACGGGAACCTAAATTTTTTCTCAAAGCATCATGATTCATATCTCTAACATAAAAAATCATCAGAAATGAAAAACAATAGCTTAATCTCTCTAGTAACTAAGACTTACCTATGCTTGCATGCTAGATCCTTACTGTGGATGCAAGGGTCAACTGAAATGAAGCAATAACTGAACAAGAAACCTCTGAAAATGACCCAAACATACCTCATATTCCATGATAAACTTTAATTCATTCTTCCATGAGCTCATATAGCTCCAAACCATTCTGTCACACCTTCAAGCTACTATACCTGCTCCTGATGAGCACCTATAACAAAATGAATCACCTGCACTTGCACTATGCCACTTTTTTGAGTGATAAATAACCATCAAAATATGCTAGAAATCATGCCAACATTCTTCCCAAGCACCCAAAAAACTCATACTTTCATGTTACATCTCCTAGGCACCTGTATTTTCTTGCAAGAGCAAACAATCCTCACTAAATCCCAATGTATATAAGCTCCAACACATCTAAACCAGTATGTTATCAACAAGTTCAACATAAAATCACCATGTAATGTTCACTTTGTCATTAATGTGGGTTTTGCATCAATGACAAATCCTATTAGGAAAACATGCCAACAATCTCCCACTTTGTCGTTGATGGAAAATGCACTGAACTTCTCCCCCTTTTTTACATTAATGACAAAGACACTGTAGCTCACATACTTCACCTGCCTCAGCTTCATACCATCATGCTTTGGTTAGAAACATCAGCCAAAGGTCTTAAACTAGCTCAAATTCTTGATTTTTGCACAAAAAGTGAATTTTTCCTTCATTTTAGGCATGTAAGCACCATGCTCCCCCTAGAATAAGAAATTCCAACATTTGAACACCATCACTAAAGCATGAAAAATAAAAATCATACCTTATTAGGAGCTGCAACATCATTCTTCATCTTCTAAGCATGAAAAGACACAATTTTTCTTCTTTACCCCCTAATTCGATCCTCTTAGAAACATTGTATCAGACTGAAATATGAGTCATCCACATCTGTTGTCATGCCAACAATGTCGGTCCCATGCATCTCAAAGCATTATATCAGTTCTCTTGACAATAATCCATCTTTTCTAGACCTAAAACATGCAATAAAAGGCATATTCTTACTCTTCATACCAAGGGCAACACTATGAGTCCAAAACTGACTTCTTAGAGCAAATTTGACCAATTTCATATGCAACCACATGTCAACCAAACTTTGAATCAACCAAATAACACTCCCCCTGGACACAATACCTCCATTTTCTAGCTCAAGTGTACAAATCAAAGCTACTAGCCTTGTTATCATGCCTTGAAATCAACTTTACAACTTTCTCAAGGTCCAAAATAACATTTTCGGTTTTCCATAGTCATATTTGACTGAGATTAGCATTCACACACCATCAACAACTTGGAATAGGAGAAAACATCACTTTCTTAGCTTAGATGGCCTTAAGAACATCATTTCAACTTTTTGGAGGATCAACCAATCACTCCCCCTACCATTTTGATCTCATACACTCTTTGAACATAAATTACATACATGTAGGAACATCTTCAAAACATTGTAGCACTGTGTGTTCCATTTTGAGCAACTACTTCTTTAGCCAAGACAACTATAAGCTTATTCTTTCCATCAATCATATGATCAAGTCAAACATCATCATATAGTGGGATTGCCACATCATTAGTAGTGAGAAAGACCTCATACATTGTTCTTTGAGACCAACCATGTACCTGTACACACTTTTGTCTTCTTGAAATTACACTCTTAGACCTTAAATTCTTGACTTAATGCTTGCATACTTTGTTTCTCATGGCTTCAACCTCAACTTCAAAGCTTACAAACTTTTTGAATTGTATGAATAAGAGCCCTTGAAATCAAATGATGATCCTTGACAAACTGAGATACATACTTTCTTCATTGTCAACTTTGCATATTTGGAGATGAACTTATTCCTTTGCATTCATTTTACAGTCAATCCTTTACCTCTGTAACCTATGAACTTGGTCTTATCAATATCCATGTAAATATGTACATGCTTAGACTCATTCCACATTAATTTTAGGTGGAGAGAACAACACAATATTGAACCACCATACACAACTTTTGAGAAATCTTTCACATTGTACTTTTTCATAAACCCTCTTTAACTGTACTTACCCAGACTAATGATCATTATAAATTTTATCACTGTACCTCACAATTATCTAACCCTAATTATGCCTATATATTAACCTTTAATGGATAAATTAACCCATCATAAGCTTGATAACTTTCCCTATTGCACTCATGTCATACTCTGTTACACTCTTGAGACAAATCATATCTACCATCAACCTCAAACATTTTGCAATGACATATGGTGATGAACAAACTTAAGCACAAACTCAAAATATGATTCTTCATAAATCAAGATTCATCCTTCCTTGAGGCCTCATGAAACTACTCTTCTTGACACTTATATCACCTTCAAACATATTTCAGCAACACCTTCTAGAAACCATTACACATATTTTGCACAAGATTCGGTAATCATCTAGATGCATCATTTTACTATTGATGAAATTGAACTATTGGATCACAACTTGCAAGGACTTAATTCATCATCACAAGGATTGTAAAATAACTTCAAAAGATCATGAACACTTCTCCACTCTTGAGGAACACCAAATTTTACTACGTACAAATATTTTAGTTTACTGAAGCTTGTGTTTCATGTTTAGACATATAGCCATCATCTTGAAAACTGTAGGTGGGCTTACTCTACCTCTTGAATCCATACATCAAATCAAGTAGAAAAAAAATAATCCCCCAACCTTCTTCAGATCAAGTACATACTCTGAGCCATTGTCATTCAATCAATACAAGGTCTACACATTCCCTTCATATACTCCTTATTAGAGAATAATGGAGCTACTTCCTTGATTAGACTTATAAACTATCATATGTACCTACACTTAGACACTCATATAAACTTATTTCAAGGATACAATAACTGAGTGTAAGTCAATAAGTCCATTCTCAGATATGAAACCCTTACTTTCACATAGTTTCTTAGACCTCTGTTTTGCTTGATAATGCTTCTCAGACCTTGTATTGTGAGTAGACACCCATCACAACTTATGATAAATGAGCTTTGATGAAAACTTCCTTAGCATGACATTCTCACACTTGATAACAATACTTTATATGCACAAAGACATTTTAACAGAGAATAATGACTATAAATATATCATTTCACTTACTAAGCACATCACATGGCTAACATATTGACATTAAGACCTTATGACAATCTAGACTTCACCATCCTCTTAACTTCGTGATATCTTGAAAACTTTGACAGACTCAGCACATAAGACTGACTGAGCATACTTAGAATGATTGAATTCAAGCATTTGAAACCTATTGATGGTGACACATACTAATAAAACTCCCAAGATCAACTATGTACACAGTGCCCAATAACACATTCTCTTGTATTGTATGGTTTTCACATTCTTTGAACACTATAGTTGTTACATACACACCTAAGATTCTTGACATAGAATCATTAGGAACTCTAACCAACTTTATTGATTCCATTATAGCTTAATGCTATGCATAGGAATTATAAACAAGCTCCATACATGACATAACATCCTATAAATACTTTAATGACACCATCAAGACTTAGAGTTTGTCTTTAAGCACTAAATCATACCTTAAGATCTTCATACATGATCTACATAGGTTTCTTGCCTCCCATTTACATGCTTCAAACTTCATATGACAGTTTGGACTCATGAATTTTCAACTTGATCTTATTCACATACATGACAAGGCACATGCTCACATATTATTTGAAAGAGATAACCCAATGTCACTACTTCATGTGAATCATACTTCAGAGCCTGACTGTAACAAATGGTTTTTCTTATATGTTTTCAGTTGCATGGGACTATAGAGGACAATTGACACAGACCAATAGGACCATGACAAACTTCAAGACAAGACTCAAAGATTAAAACCTCTTGAGATAGACAACTCATGACTTAAAGAAGACTATACTCATGAATCTAATCACCCCCCTGGGAGTATACACATTTTTGACATTAGTACCTTTGACCACATGCTAATGATGTCTAATTGACCATGAAATGTTGACACAAGACACAAAACAATAAGAGCACTACACATTATAGTTGACTCAAGACAAGCTTCACTTGGTAAATGACTACCTTACACAAACTGAATACATTGAGACAAAGATCTTCATGAAAAAATGAATCATATGCAGTCTTAACAGACCTTGAAGATTAGTTTAACAAACACAAAGATGATGAACATATGATGTTTGAAAATAGACCTTACAAGAAAATTCACTCAGACACCTATGAGAAGTAAAGACAAAATAATACAATGAGAGATCTACTTGACATACCTAATCACTTTTGATGTATCCAAAACTCCAAGTGAGTTCAATTTCTCATACACATAAGATTGAATAGATGAGAGACACATATGATGTTTTTTAGTTCTCACCCTTCTACTAAATCAAATAAACCTCCTTAAACTAGTTTGGATCCTTCTTTGATGCTACAAGTAATTTCTTTAACAAACTTAATTGTTTTAGGCTACAAATATGACTGAGAATTTGATCCCTTGGCTCTTATTTCTTGAACAACCACCTTCTTATCCTTAAGATCTATCAAAACATCCTTATACTCATTCATGAGTTTCTTCTTCTTGAGAACAATTCCATTTGGAGCTTGAAATGTGCTAGAGTACCTTGATGATCCCAATTGGTGACAATACCTTGCAACATGCCCTTGTTATGTTACACTTATAACATACCACAACATTCTTGTTCTTTTTAGGTTCAAAAACTCTTAGATTCCATCTGCAATATTTAATTCTATGCCCATATTCACAACAATGAGTATCATTCAACCTTGAAGAAACATACTTCATTCCTTGGAACCGTCTTTTATGCAATCTCTAGGTACTATGACAAAACTTGTGACAAATGAAACAATATCCATTGAATAAAGAGCCATACCTCATAAAATTATGTTGTTTAACTGAGTTAGAACTTCTTGGATCAGCCTTCGTATTCATATTCTCAATTGATTTAGTGTTAGGACCAGCTTCATCATCATAGCTTATTCTTGAAACCCTAGGCCCGATTCGTCATCAACAACTTTTTTCCTTCTAGAACACTATCAAGAGCTTTTTAACTCTTCTCAAGTCTCTCATACATCTTCAAGTTGTTATAAGAATCCTCTAAATATTATTTAAGAGCCTTCAATTTGTCATCATATGTGGAATATGCATCTTCCTTCTCCTTTTGATCTTTTTACAAAAACTCCAATTAAGTATTTCAAATCCTTGGTGGTTTGATCATGCTTTATCCCCATATCCTTGAACTGAATTTGATAGGCCTTAATAAATGGATGAGAAATTTCTTTCCTTCTTCTCAATATAGCCTTAATATCTACAGACTTACCCATTTCTTGAGCTTCAAAGGATCTCCTTCAAGCTGCTAAATTTTCTTTACAAGGACCTGCTCTGATACCAATTGTTAGAAGGCACAATGGACTGAGGGGGGAGAATCAATCCTAAATTTAATTTTATTCATTTACCAAACAATACATTCATCCACTAGATTTTTCATACAACATTCATTAGCCTTGTGTTCTTATTAAGAAGTGCAATATCAACCACAAGAGCAAGAAAAAAAAGTAATCAATACAAGAACACCATATGTAAGTGGGAAACCCTCATGGGGAAGAAAACCAAGCTGAAAATATACTTATATTAAAAAAATAAAATAAGTTTAGTGATAACACCAACTTCACAAGGAGCACCAAACCCTGATTGTAGTGTTGGCACCAATCCCACAAGAGGCACCAATCCCACAAGTAGCACCAACCCCTAGTTTAATAGAACACCAACCCTATAAGGAATACGAACCCCTAATTTAGTGAAGCACCCACTCCACAAGGTTGCTACAAACCCATAGAATGACACACCTACTCAGACACCTATAGATGTTTGATATAGGATATTGTTTTTGCTACAAATTATGGAGATCACTTATTCAACTCACAAACCCTAGCTCACACAATAGGTCTTCAATCTCTCATATTCTTGTTATTTCTTCACTTTTGAAAGCTATAATAACATGTACACATGCTATATAGATATTCCTCAACTTGTCATGCTCTTCCTCGAACTTCAAATCATTCTATCATACCTGCAAAATATCTTCCTCTAGGTCACACTTCTTCCCTCCAAGAGCACTAGTTAAAAAATGAACCCAAAACATCACTTTTATACCCTTTTCTTTCTTCTAACCCAAAGGAGGTCAAACGTACACCTTTGGTTAGACTAATGAAACACTATAAAAATCCCATAACTTTTCTCATAATAGCTATAAGCTACCTGTATAGGTTGGCCTAGCAAAAACACACTTTCATGCACAAAAAATCACTAAAACACATGCATTAGGATGCCAAAATTCTCCTCATTCCAAAACAATGCTTAGTAAAGCTAATATTTATCAAACATGAGTAACACATCATTTAAACGTCAAAGATGGTTGTAATTTTTGTTACCCAAACATATTATTTCATGTACTGGGCCTATTTCCTTTTGTAATTCTTAAAACAGATGTTTCCTGAACCCTTCAACACCCTAAAATTTTTATTTGATCGCTAAGTAAATTCAAGTCCTCCAAACCATATCATGTGACCACTTGATGGAAATATATGAATCTGTCGACCACTTCTAAGAAGGATATAATTGCATTCAACATTAATGGCTTCAAACTGGACAACTACTTTTGCCTTCACCAAAATAACCTACCAAAAACATTATTTGCAAAGGTCATCTCATTAAAAAAATTCTACATATACGGAATACTTTTAAGTTGATTCGATTTAATTCCCAATTCATAGACGCTTCACATTCCAAGTGATAGGAAACATCACCCAATCCATTTGATTCTTCAAAAATTATCAAACTTGCACTTGAATACATGTTATCTTGAACTGCCAAAAATATTCATGTCCAAAGAATTTACTAAAACTATGTCAAATGACCTCATCATGTGGAAAACCTCATATCACTAGAAATATATTTGAATAATATTTCCAAAACAAATTTAATCACTTCAACACTCCACCTATAGCTCAAGTTACAACCATTTTACTAAAGACTGCTATTTGAGATCCCAAAACTGCCCTTTGACCAGTCACCCTGTTTGGACCTCAAAACACCATGTACCTTCACGAAAATTCTCTAAAAACTCCATGAACATCAATATAAACTCTTGTTCATCATGCAAATTTTATTTTTTAGGTTATTGTTGTCAAAATTTCACCCCCCCTGGGTAATTTTGATAACATGCATCAGAATATTCAAGTCCCCAGGAAAATTGATTGATTCGGGGCCAAAAATCATGTTGCTAGAGTCCCCTCAAATATTTTCTAAGTTCCCTGTCTGAGAGGAAAAGAGAAAGCTCTGAGAAAATGCAAAAAAAATTTACAGAAGGCAAGTAGGTTGATCCAGGAAAAAATCATAAAAATGACTAAGTCCTAGTCCTAGGGGCTAGTCGTGCCATTTGGGACAAAATGGCCCGAACCGGCCGGCTCGGCCGAAGTAAGCACAAACAGCCCGCGAAGCAACAGGGACATCTGGGAAAAAAGTACGTGGCGGGCACGAAATGCCGTTCGACTGAGAAAAATTGGCTAACAATCGGCCAAAAAGGCTGCGAACCGGCCGAACCGGCCGAAAAGAGTCAAGTCAGTCCGAAGCAAAGTGGGACAAGCGGGCCAAAAATGCCCGAACTGGCCGAATCGGCCGAAATGAGTCCAGAGGGTCCAAAATCAAATGGGACATCCGGGACAAATAGAGGCAAAGTATGCGAAGGAGCCGAGGACCAATCAGAAACTGCCACGTGTCCTCACAGGAGAAAAAGTCAAAAAGTCAAGGGGCGAGTTTTCGAGCACCGATCCGAACCAATGGGATAGTGCCACGGTCCCAGCTAGGGCGCACAAGGAAACAGTTCAAAAGTCAGCCCACCGAAAGGTACAGGAGACAGAATTACGCGACCAATCAGATCCTGGCGCACGTGATACAGTCTAGGTGGCGAAGCACGGGAAACATATTTCGAAATCTGTCTTGGTCTGTTCCGTGCGCTAAATCTTCAGATCGCCATATCTTTTGATCCAAAGCTCGGATTTCCATGTTCTTTATATCAACGGAAAGCTGTTGAGATTCTCTACATGCTTCTGGCGATCAATCCGAGTTTTAGTGTAGTTTGAACATTCTGAGAAAATGGCAGGAAGCAGACCCTGGCGCAGATATTCAGATGGCCAGGAAGTAACTTTTGACTGGGAGCTCAGATTCACGCAGAATGGGTTGGATTCTTCTTCTGGAAAGCCTACGAAGTGTCCTCTGTCTAACGGCCGACTGGATATCTTTAATTGGGTGAGAACAAATTCTCCTCCAAAATCGGTCAAAATGACAGTTCGCCACTTTTGGGGTTTGCTGAGGTTCTCACCTACCGCCATAATGAGATTGTTTTGCATCTGCAGTCAATGGAGGAATGGGCTTGGGGCACGATTTCCCAGATTTCCTCTCTTCTCCCTGGGCTCTTTTTCATTCAATATAAATTGTAAGGATTTGGCTCATCTTAAAAAGAGAGACATTACAAGTGGTTCATTCTTTCTGCTCTGCCCTCCCTTCTTTTCTTCTCTAGGGTTGAAAATGGAGTTCGGACCTCCTCCCTTTCTCTGTAATGGCGTTCCTGCCTTTTACCATTAATGGAATGATGTTCTGTTGCAAACCTCTGGAGCAACAAAACGTGTTCTGTGATGCATCTGTCCATCCTCTCTCGTTTTTGCTTGTCTTCTTCCTTGCCTCTCTTCATTACAGGTGTCTGTGCATGTTTGAATGTTCATTGCAGGTTCGGAGTTGTGTTCATGGAGTTTTGGGACATTTTCTGTGTGAAATCTATCCTTGGGTTTGTGATGCTTCTGTCCATCCTTCCCAATGGCTCACCTCTCTTTGTCCTAGTGGCAGTTTTGATAGATGTTCAACATCCTCCTTCTCTGGTGTATCACCGTTTTAGTGTAGGCTTTTGCTGTTTTTCCCTTCTCTCTCTCTCTGTCTCCTTGGCATGGTTAGATTAGGATTAGATTAGCTTGCCTGCACTGGAATAGCTTGTGGCAGGGTAGTTTAGGAGCAGGAACCAGCCTTCTCTGGAGATTCCTCTCTCGGTTTCACAAGTCCCATGCTTGGAGAGAGGTTTCCATGTTGTGCAATCACACTGGATGCCTGAACATGAACCTAGAAGCCTGATGTGCGTCCAGGGGTGCTGTGATTTTTGCATCAACAGTTTTGGCACGCTCGGTGGGACCTTAGAGGTCTTTCACTTCATCTTTTGCAGGTTGATATGTTCCTGTGAAGATTTCAGCCTTTGGAGGCACTTGCAAACACATCTGGTGGACTCCATCTGGTCAACAACCATCTCTGAAGTTGCAGACCTTCCTTTCCATTCATTTTCATTCATTTTCCATTCATCCTTCTTTCCATCTCTTTCATTCTTCCTCATTCTTTGAAGTTGTGTAATCATGACTTCATTTCCATCATGGATTTCATATCAACAACAGCAGTATATTCCACCTCCAACAGGTTTTACAAATCCTCCAGATCAACATGCATATTCATATGAACAGCAGTGCCAAAGTCAGTTTGGCTATGGAGCTTTCCAAGAGCAAGAGTATGCATATAATGAAGACAATCAGATGCAAGATGCTGGTCTGTTGGAGAAAATCCAAAAGATGGAGGTAAACATAGTGCAGTCTAGGGCTCAGGCACAGATGAAAGCTTTTGGAAATCGGTTATGGAGCACCCTGTCCATGGGTGGGACCTTTTCCAAGGCATTACAGCCCTCAGGAGAAGCTTGACTTCATGATTGCAACGCTGCCTTTGCTTGCAAAGTGGATTGACGAAATAGAGGTGTATGAGAGAAGTATTCAGCAACCTTGTCAATGGGTAAGCACACCATCTCATGCCTTTCCTTTTCCTCTTTCCCAATCTGTTTCATTTTCAACACTATCAAGTTTCAAACCCTCCATCTGTTGTCCCAAGTGTTGAATCCATTTCTCCATCCCCTAGTCTTCCACCCCATCTCGATTCTTCTTTCCTTTTCCCTTCCAAATAGTCATCCCCTCCACAAGAGCTAACAGAAATACCCCCTCCTCCAAAGAAACAAGAGGTTTCACTGCCTCCACCACCACAAAAAGTGTAAAATCGGTTGAGTTTTAACCTATCCCTCCTTTTGCATTCCCAATTCCATGTGGGGAAGAAGAACTTGCAAAAATCAGTCATCAAGGACATCAAGAAGAGGAGCCCAATAGAAAAGAAATAACAGATGACTTGAAGGTTTGGACTACTAAATTTGGGATGACAAAGATCCCCTTGATGGTTAAGCCTACAAAAGAGGCTAGGGTTGGAGAACAAATGGTGGTGAGGACTGATTTTGTTGGAGAAGAAGATCTTGCGAGTCCCAACTTGTCCTCTAGAGCAGCAAATTGAAGAGTTTTGACTTGACAAACTTCATGCTGGAGAAGGAGTTCAATCAAGAGCAAGATTGCCTTCAAACATTGGAGGAAGGAGAAGCTGCTCCAAATCTAAAAGAAGAGGAGCACATCTTAGTTGTGGAGGAGAAAAGTGCAGATCCAAGGGCTTCGAGCACAAAGCAGGCTACAGGAGAACCTTCAGTTCTTCTTTCCACTTCATCTCTCTCAAGTTCTAGCACTGAAAAGGAGTTTGATCTCTCAAAACTCAATATTGGAGAGTGAAGGAAACCATGGTGGTCAAGTTGCAGATCAAGAGGACACCATGGAGGAAGTTGAAAACGAGCAGCAAGACAGTAATGAGGCAGTTTACCTGTCAGATTTGGAGGACTGTTTTGATGGAGAAGAGCCGGTTGAGCTTTCACCTTTCTCTCTTTCATCATCCACATTCCAAAACACCAGAGCCTGCTGCCATGAAGGAGAGCTTTCATTTGCAGCAGCCTGCATCTTACAGCAGCTCTTTGGGATCAAGATTGGAAGATTTTTATCTTCCATGTTCTTCATTGGAGGGAAGAGGAAAGGACAGAAGGATTCCACCATTTCTTCCACATCATCCATTCAGGTGGGTCTACAAGAAGACTCCATTCTTTGAAGTTGAAAATCAGAGCTATGGGCATATCAAACGGATCAGACCTTGCCCAATCAGGTATTTGGCTTCATTGGAGCCAAAGGAGAAGCCACAACCAGTCATGCTTGCTTTCTGAGCATGAGGATGAGCTACAAAGTACCAAGGATCAGCTGCCATACCTCTCCAATCCAAATGCAGAGCAACTAAAAGAGGTATTGGATTTTTCAGTTGATACTTTGATGATTTGGATAGAAGACCAGCTTCTTGTTGATTTTCCATCCATCCAAACAGCCATGATCAGTGCCAAATCAATTGCATGGCTGCCAATTTTGAAGAAAGGAAGCTATTTCTCACAACCAGTTGCAGGGTTTGTTTAGCTTGCCTTTGCTTCTAGTTAGAGTAGAGTAGCTAGGTTTGCTTTCAGTAGAAGAAGTGCTTGTGCACACTCTGCCTGTTCCATTTGGGGCATGTATGATTTTCAGTTTTGTACATAGTTTTGGTGTTGCTGGTTTTGCTCTTGCACAGTTCATTTCAGTGGCATCTTGGTGAAGGACACTCCAAGTTCAATGGGTTTCCAAGTGGCTCAGAGGGAGGTTTTCAAAGTTCAGATCAGTTGCAGGTTGCAACTCATGACTCAATGCCCAATGGATGCTTCAGGCTACTGATCATTCATCTAGCAGGCAGATGACCCCGCTGAGTCGTCAAACTGTTGTCAAAATTTCACCCCCCCGGGGTAATTTTGATAACATGCATCAGAATATTCAAGTCCCAGGAAAATTGATTGATTCGGGGCCAAAAATCATGTTGCTAGAGTCCCCTCAAATATTTTCTAAGTTCCCTGTCTGAGAGGAAAAGAGCAAGCTCTGAGAAAATGCGAAAAAAAGGTTGCAGAAGGCAAGTAGGTTGATCCAGGAAAAAATCATAAAAATGACTAAGTCCTAGTCCTAGGGGCAGTCGTGCCATTTGGGACAAAATGGCCCAAACCGGCCGGCTCGGCCGAAGTATGCACAAACAGCCCGCAAAGCAACAGGGACATCTGGGACAAAAGTACGTGGCGGGCGCGAAATGCCGGTTCGACCGAGAAAAAATTGGCTAACTGTCTGAGAGGGACGCAAATGGGACAATCGGGCCAAAAAGGCACGAACCGGCCGAACCGGCCGAAAAGAGTCAAGTCAGTCCGAAGCAAAGTGGGACAAGCGGGCCAAAAATGCCCGAACCGGCCGAATCGGCTGAAATGAGTCCAAAGGGTCCAAAATCAAATGGGACATTTGGGACAAATGGACGCGAAATGCCCGAACCTGCCGAAATGAGCACAAAGGGCCCAAAATCAAATGAGACATCTGGGACAAATGGAGGCGAAGTACGCGAAGGAGCCGAAGGAGCCGAGGACCAATCAGAAACTGCCACGTGTCCTCACAGGAGAAAAAGTCAAAAAGTCAAGGGGTGAGTTTTCGAGCACCGATCCGAACCAATGGGATAGTGCCACGTGTCCCAGCTAGGGCCCACAAGGAAAATTCAAAAGACAGCCCACCGAAAGGTAGAGGAGAGAGAATTGCATGACCAATCAGAGTCCTGCCACGTGTCGTCTAGGTGGCGAAGCGTGGGAAAATATTTCGAAATCTGTCTTGGTCTGTTCCGTGCCCTAAATCTTCAGATTGCCATATCTTTTGATCCAGAGCTCGGATTTCCACGTTCTTTATATCAACGGAAAGCTGTTGAGATGCTCTACATGATTCTGGGATCAATCTTGAGTTTTGGTGCAGTCCTGAAGAGAGAAAATTGAGAAAATGGCTCTGACGCGTGGTGCACGGCCAGAAGTGACATTTCAGCGGCCAAATTAATGCAGAGATGGGTCGCATTTCTTCTTCTGCATGGCCAGAAGTGACATTTTATCGGCCAAATTAATACAAATGGGTCGCATTCTCCTCCAAAATCACTTAAAGTGACAGGGTATGGGTTGGTAAGATCCTCCATGCTGATTTAATGCATCTGCAGTCAATGAGGAATGGGCTTGCACGTTTTTCCCATGTTTTCTGTCCCCTGGGCTCGACCCATGCAATGTAAAAGCCAGATTTGGCTCAATTTTTAAAAAAAATAATTTGTTCATTCTTTCTGCTCTGTTCTCCCTTCTTTTCTTCTCTAGGGTTGAAAATGGAGTTCAAACCTCCTCCCTTGCTCTGTAATGGCGTTTTTGCCTCTTATTAATGGAATGATGTTCTGTGCAAACTTATGAAGCAACAAAACGAGATTTGTGATGCATCTGTCCATCCTTCCTCGTTTTTGCTTGTTTTCTTCTTTCCTCTCTTCATTGCAGGTATTTGTGCATGGTTTGAATGTTCATTGCAGGTTCGGAGCTGTGTTCATGGAGTTTTGGGACATTTTCTGTGTGAAATCTATCCTTGGGCCTGTGATGCATCTGTCCATCCTTCCCATTGCTCACCTCTCTTTGTCCCATGGCAGTTTTGATAGATGTTCAACATCCCTCCCTTCTCTGGTGTATCACCATTTTAGTGTAGGCTTTTGCTATTTTTCCCTTCTCTCTCTCTTTGTCTCCTTGGCATGGTTTAGATTAGGATTAGATTAGCTTGCCTGCACTGGAATAGCTTGTGGCAGGTAGTTTAGGAGTAGGGAACCAACCTTCTCTGGAGATTCCTCTCTCGATTTCACAAGTCCCATGCTTGGAGAGAGGTTTCCATGTTGTGCAATCACACTGGATGCCTGAAGATCAACCTAGAAGCCTGATCTGCATCCAGGGGTGCTGTGATTTTGCATCAACAGTTATTCCTTTGGACCATCTTGTCCTAAAACATTCTTTTTCAGAAAATGCTATTTTTAGGTGGGGCCCACTCATGACCATGACCTCAACCATACATTTATGGAAATATAATAGAATCTTCTACAACATTATATCATCAATTTTTATTAATCAATAAAAACTGGGTCATAATACTTCACTTTCTCCTGACTACTCTTAGCTAGGGTTTAACTAGGGTTTTATGCCTCTTTACCTTCTTAACATTCGTTCATAAAAACGTAATGATCAACTGACCTCATTATTTTTTTGAAACCTTATAAACTCAACATAGAATCTTCCTTGAAAGGCACAAGGTCCCACACAAAGCACATTGTTCACAACGAGCATCTGAAGTTGAACTTCGAGTTGGAAATACACTTGATTTTGAACCTCTCTCACAAAATCAATCATACCTTGAAAAATACATGTCATGAGAAATTTAATTTTTTTTCAAAGAAGCATGACTCATCCCTCTAACATATCTAATCATCAGAACAGAAAAACCATAGCTCAATCTCTCTAGTCACTAATACTTACCTTTTCTTGCATTTTAGATCCTCTTTGTAGAAGCTAGGGGAAAACGACCCAAACATAACTCATATGCCATGATACACCTCAATACATGCTTCCATGAGCTCATATAGATCTAAACTATTTTATCACACCTCTAATCTACTAAACTTACTCCCAATGAGCACATGTAACAAAGTGAATCACCTGTACCTGCACTATGCCATTGTTGTGAGTGTTAAAGCACCCTAAAAACATGTTAGACATCATGACAACATGCTTCCCCAGCATCCAAAAAACTCTTACTATCATGCTACATCTCTTAGGCACCTATATAGGCTTATAAGAACAAGCAATCCTCGCTGAATCCCACTATATGAGCTCAAACACATCTGAACCAGAATGTTAGCAACAAGTAAAACATCATAAGATCACCATGCAACATTCACTTTGTCATTAATGTGGTTTTTTATCAATGACAACATCTATTAGGACAACATCACAATATTGCACTCTCTGCAGCCCCCTCTACACTTTGGTTTTCTTTGTCTTCAACCATCCGGCCCGTGTGAGGAACCCACATCCACGAGGAACCATTCCCTGAGTTCTTATTTCTCTTCGCACCCTTAAATATCCACAAAGCACTTCACTTGCTTCCATATCCTCTCCTTTGTTCTATTTTTCCTTGCGGACATCTGGCCCATGTGGAGAACTCAACCTTGGGAGGAATGTTCCTCCCTCCCTTCATTCTTCCGCATTGTTCCCTTCCCGTGACACTCGACCCGTATGGTTCCTTTCTCCCAACACCCATTTCTTGATCATCTTGTAGGTCCATACAGGGATTTTTTCGCCAGGAGGAACTATTTCCCTGAGCTCTGTCATTTCCTGCATTCACTCTTGATGCCGCATTAGACTCAAACCCCTTGCTTTGCGGCTTGAATGCCTTTGCGAGGAACTCGACCCCGAGAGGAACTTGTTCTCACTAGCCTCCGTTCTTTCGCATCCCCATTTCTCCGCAATCATTAAAACTTGAACTCGTTATCCTTCGGCTCCGAAGTCAATGTGGAGATCCTTGAACCTAAAGGATCATTCCTCCCAAGAGCCGTTTTTCTACATAACACTACGCCTTTACGAAATCCTTTTTTATTTCGGACCAAAACACAACGCGGAGAATAATGCATTCATCAGAATGTTCTTTAGTTCCTCATCTGATCCGTATTTCTGACTAACAGTACCCCTAGCCAAATTTCTTTGTTGTGTGGCCAAATGGGGAAACTGGGGAACAAAGGGAACTAGAGAATTATTTTGGGATGACCCTAGAAACCCGCAATACATTACAGAAGTGCAATTTTCTCAATTCTTTCCATTTTTCTTGTTTTTTTGGCTTAGTATGGAACTAAGGGATTATGCAAGGAGGAGTGAAGGCTTTAAATAATTGATTTTCTCCATTTCCAATAAAATTCACCCTTATCCAATTCTAAATAATCAACATAAGTTACCAAAATACCTGAAAAGAGGAATTTTAGATAATAATTTGGCAACTCAATAGGGATATGTCTTCCAGATGAAGAGATCAGTGGCCTTAAGGCATCAATTGGGGATGGAGTTAGTCTTATAATCAACAAACTGATCTGAAACTTGAACCTCTACCCTTTGAATCCACCTGTAGATTTTCTTGGACTTGGAGTTGATTTGTCATTATTTGAATTGACCATTCTCATTGTAAGAATTTTCTGAATTAAGTTTTATGAGAGTTGAAAATTTCCTTGAATCTAAAATCCCACCATAATTCTAAACATATCTTCTTTAGAGTCCTTCACGAAGCACCATGTATCGAAACCATGCCACCCAAAAGCAACAAAACAATGTGTAAATCACTTGGGGAAAGGAAACTACACTACCAACAAGACAATGTGTTGAAAAACACTTGGAGGAATTAAAAGACTAATCTACTATGTACAATGGAGGGACTCTACTTCAGTAGCAATGCTTAAGATAGATCCCATTGATTGGGATCTGCAATTCTTCTCTATCCAATTTTGACAATTGGAAAGCATTGTTTGTCTTGTAGATTGAAATCACATAGGGACCACTCCATATTGCATCAAATTTTGAGTGTCTACCTAGTTTGGCTCTATCTGCATCCCACTTCAGGACTAAGTCTCCTTCTTGGAAGCTTATAGCTTTTTCCTTCTTGTCAAAACTCATTTTGATCTGAACTTGATCTTTTTCCATGGTTTGCATTACTTGGTTTCTCAGCGCCTCTAGCTCCATGAGCTCTGCATACCTCACCTCCATGGATTCAAATTCAAACATTTCCAACTGTTTGATGAGATCTAATGATGGAAAATAAAGATATATTTGTAACCTTTCTGCCTTTCCATAAACCGGTTTATAGGGGGAGCTACCAATTGATCTTTTGGGGGTAATTCTATCATCCTATAAGGTTGATTTCAGTTTTGTGTGCCAATTCCTTTTGTTTTCATCCAAGGTCCTCCTTATGATCCTCAAAAGGTTTTTTTTTGTGGACTCAGCCTACCAGTTACCCTGGGGGTAATAGTTTGAAGAGGTTATCAAGTATATTCCATTTTTCATAGCCAAATCAAATGTGTTTGTGTTGAGGAAAACTATAGCATTATCATAAATGATTGTTGAGGGAACACTGAACCTGGTCACAATACCTTCGTAGAAGTCCAGAATTTTGAACTCATTTTCTTCCTTTAATGCAACTACCTTTTTCCACTTGGTGAAATAGTTTGTGGATGTGAGGATCCACTTGTGTCCCAAGCTTGAATTTGGATTGATCACTCTAATGATGTCAAATCCTTACTGCATGCATTCCTGATCTAAAGAGATGAGGTGGAGTAGAAGATATGGTAACATTTATTTTTCTGTACAGAAGGAACACTTCTTGTATTTCGTCACCCATGAATAACAGTAATTAATGAGGTTAGGCCAATAATATCCATCTTTCATGATCATGAGATTTGTTACCCTTGGAGCAAAGTGACCTCCTACTTCTCCATCATGAAACTCATGCAACAATTTCTTTATCTGATATGTTTTGATGTATCTAGGGAGGACACCATTCACATATTTCTTGAATAGAATGTCATTAATAAGAACACATGGAATGGAATGAAGTTTGAAATAAATTCTTTTATATTTATTCAATCCTTGAGGGCATTGACCTATTTGGAGAAAGTATATTACATCATGAGTCCAACAAAGAGTAGGCAAGGCATCAATTGGTTGTTCTTGGTCATGTTGGAGCACGAGGATGGTTTCTTCATGAGCGTATTGGTATGAAACTAGTTGCTCCCACAGTCATTTAACTCCTACTAGCTTGATCACCTTGATGTCAATGTCATACTCCATCACCTTAGTTGTCTAACTAGCTCTTTTCTTGTTCATATCCTTGTTCAAAAGGAAGTATTTTACACCAACATGTGAAACTAGTAGATGAATCTTGTTGTTGGATACTAGATGTCTAAATTTCTTTAAAAAAAAAGGACATGTTTATCAATAAACGAATATCTCACCTCATAATCCTCAAGATTTTGACTGAAAAATACAACAGGTTATTCTAGTCCTTCTCCATTCAACTGCACTAACATGACAAATATTTTTTCAACACCTCTAAAGGCATACATGGTGAAATAATTTGTGAAATATGGGTTAATAAGAGTTGGGGCTTGTGTAATTTCTTGCTTTATAACTTCAAAGTTGTCCTTTCCTTAAGTGGTCCATTTGAAGGCCATGCTCTTCCTTAACATCAATGTCAATGGCTTGACAAGGTTGGAAAAAATTGGAACAAACCTTCTGTTATCCAAAATGTGCCCCAGTGCATTTTTTGTGGCTAACTCCTTGTGTTCTTACCTCTCTTGTGCCTCAGTCCACATTTTTTGATTTTAAGGCACTCAAGGCTTTCTGGAAATGGCACCATCAAATAGAGCTCTCTCTCATCTTTCCAGAAAGGTAAAGTTTGCCTCCTAACTCCTTATATTTTTCAAGTTATGGCTCGACAGAGTTTTTGTGGAAAATTTTCCCATTTGAGGCCCGCGGCCAATAGGAAGCTGCCACGTGGCAGAGGAGTTCGGGGGTCGGAGGAAAATTTGAAATTTTTCCAAGTATTTTGGTCAAAGGTTCAAAGGCCAAAATCAACCCGCATAGCCCGCGCCTAATAAGAATGGGCCACATGTCCGTTGGAACCCGAGCAGCGGAGGAGAGGGTGAACTTTTCACTTAGTGTTTTTGCCAAGTTTTCGATGGGGTGAGTTGGAGGGTTGGCCAGAGCCAACCAGAGGAGGACACGTGTCCTAAGGAGAAGGGGAGTGTGGAGCTTAGGGAGGATTTAGAAAGTTTAGCAAAAATTTTTGCCGAAAAATTAAAAGCCAAAGGATGACCCCGCGCCCCTGTCAACGAACCAAATGATGCCACGTGTCCCAAGTGGCGGGGCACGGGGAATTTTTGAAACCAGAGCTCGGATTTTCACGTTCTTTATATCATTGGAAAGCTGTTAAAATTCTCTACATGATTCCATGGTCAATTTCTAATTTTGGTTTAGTTTGGAGAGAGAAAATTTAAAAATGGTTCTGGTACGTGTCCATGGCCAGAAATGACATTGCAACAACCAAATTTAATACAGAATGGGTCGCATTCTTCTCCAATATGGTCAAAAATGATAGGGTATGGGTTTGTAAGGTCCTCCATGCTGTTTTAATGCATTTTCCATTAATGAGGAATGGGCTCCCACGTGTTTTACATTTTCTCTCTCCTGGGCTCGACCTATGCACTGTAAAAGCCAAATTTGGCTCATTTCTTCATGGTTGAACACTTTTTGGTATAGAAAACTCCTTCTTTCACCTCTAGCAAGTGATAGTTGTAAGAATCAGACCTTTTTCAAGTATTGTAGCAGGTTTATACATCTTTGAGGGTGGAATGCAAGAGATTTTTACATGGAATTGACAGTGCAAACTCTGTGAATGCTTTTAGTCCTCTGTTTGTATTGTTTTACTTCATTTTAAGACCTCTAATTACATCTATCAGTTTGTGTATGTTTTCCCTTGTTGCATTTCATAAATTTGTGTCTATTTACATGGCAAAAAATGTTTCACCACTCCTTTTGGTGCATCACCATCTTTAGTTTAGTTTCATTTTTACATTTTTATCCCTGTCTCCTTGCAATCTAGGGTAGAATTAGGATTAGAACCTCTGTAGTTGTGCAAAATATAGATCTAAATCAGAGGAGTTTGAGGAACCAACCTCTATTTTGGAGATTCCTCTCTCATTTTTACAAGTCCCGCACTTGGAGAGAGGTTTCAATGTTGTGTAATCACACTGGATGCCTAAAACATCAACTTAGAAACCTGATTTACATCTGTTGGTTTTCAAATAGGACTTTTCAGAAGAGCAATAGTCAGGGGACAAGAAGTCCCTCCTCTTTGATGGGAGAGGTTCCCTTATTAAGAAATGAAATTATTTACAAATGTACAAAATATTATTTTATGGTTGAACTTGGATATTACGAAAGTGTTTTCTATGAAGGTCATCAATTACAAAAGGACTGAGGAAATGAGAGCATGGAAAAGAGCAGAAAGGCAAACATGCAGAATTATAGATATCAGAGTAATTCTTTATGTATGTGAAGTCACCGTGAATTGAAAACAAGATCATTTGTATAGAACAAGTAAGATGGAATTTAAAGACACAAAGTTCTGTAAATAACATCTGCCAGAACGCAAAGTTTCTTAATGTAACACAGATTCGTTATCAAGGAAACAAAGTTCCTTCTTGGTTATGCAAGATCACCGTGCTTGCAAGGTTGAAGAGTATGCAATCGATGAGACTAACGAATTTGAGATAAATGATCTTCACAAAGAAAACAAATGAAAGCTTAGAACAGATAGAGATCAGATAGACAAAGAAAGGAAAGTCCTTCTATATGGATTTCTCTTATAATCTATTTACACTTGCAGAAAATATGCCAAGTTCTTCCTCCTTTTTTGGAATGGCGTGGAAAGGCCATTATATAGCTTACAAATCAGTTACCCTTCGTAACCGTTTCTTTAATCAAGAACCGTTAAGGACTGCCAACCGCAATACCTCAACCTATTACAAAGAAAACGGAAAAGAAAGGGAAGAGGAGAAAAGAACAAGGAGAAGAAGACAGGTGGCCAGTTCTTGAGAGGGACCCACTAACTTCAGAAACTGCTGTCAGAATCTCTCTAACGCCTCAGCTATGTCCCTGCCACGAGGTCTGACGTGCTGGCCGAAGGATGCGTCCAAAATCCAAGACGTTCCTCTATCTCTTTATCAAACTCAACGTGAGTATGATAATCATTATTGGCTTCTTCAATGGCAGACTCGAGTGGCAAAATTTGTTCCTGTTTCTGAAACTTGATCTTCATACCAGTTAAAAAAAAGCATATTCGGGTAGAGCGGGAAAAACCAAGTATGAATGGCTTTTGGTTCACTAGGGACATGTGAGACGCGAATGCGTGAAACACGCGGCTCGGCCGGTTTGGACGAAATAAGGAGAAGACGCACAAATGTATTTTGGGACATTTGGGACAGAAATGTGCGAAGTACGTGGTTCGGGTGATTCGGCCGATAATTGGAACAACTTGCACTTTTGGCTTCGGGACAGATGGGACAGGAAAGTGTGAAGTACGCGGTTCAGGCGGATCAGCCGAAAGTGGAACAAAAGGCCCATTTGAACTTGGGACATTTGGGACAAAAAGTTCCGGAGTATGCGGTTCGGCCGGTTCGGGCGAAAATGGAACAACTCGCACTTTTTGATTTGGGACATTTGGAACAAGAAAGTGTGAAGTACGCGGTTCGGGTGATTCGATCGAAATTGGAACATCTCGCACAAAAAGTTTTGGGACACTTGGGACAAAAACTTCCGACGGGCCCGAAAATGGGACAAATTCAGAGGTTTCGGCCGATCGGAGAACAGAAGACCCGTTTGCACTTGGGACAGTTGGGACAAAAATGTCTGATAGGCCTGAAATACTTACAGAATTACCCAGAACTTAGATTTTTTTCGACTTCAAGACTTAGGCACTTCAAAGAAAAACACTTAAACTCAAAATTTTAAAATTTTCACTTTCATCAGAACAGGGAATTTTGAGTGGACAACAGCTGGCTCCTTCTGGGGATGACTTGGCATAAATTCAAGGAATGAGACAAGGCAAGAACTTAGGCAAACTCGGTGAAGTAGACTAGTGCCTTATCCATTGGGAAATGGAGTCAAAAATAGACCAACACAAAGGGCAACACACAAAAACAACAGAAGGGAAACACACCAAAACAACAAAAGGAAAACACTGTACAAAATATACAAAGGGACTCCCTAGTCACCTAGGACTTGAACAACTTGAGATACTGCCCACTATAAGGAAGTGGGAGAGAAGAACCATCCATGTAATCAAGATAAAAGGAATTCTCACCAGCAAAGTGTCTGATCTTGAAAGGTCCGAGCCATAGGGAATCAAACTTTCCATGGCTGCCACGAGGTTCATGTCTTTTGTCCCATAACAGCACGGTATCTCCAACTTGGAACTCTCTGAACCTAGCTTTCTTGTCAAACAGGACCTTTACCTTCTGCTGGTGAACAGATATCCTATCAGCAACCACCAATCTGTCTTCATTCAGCTTGTGTAGGTACATAATTCTCTTGTCCAGGGCATCTCTGAAACTAGTATCCTCAATGGCCTTCATTAGGTGCAAGGCTGGTAGCTCCATTGTCACTGGTAACTGAGCTTCTACTCCATACACCACTTGAAAAGGAGACATTCCAATAGCTCTCTTCGGTGTAATCCTGTCTACCCAAAGAGCATCATAGAGCTTCTTGTGCCAGTTTCGCTGAGACTCATTGACTAACTTCCTTATGATAGTCACCAGATTTTTGTTAGTAGATTCTGCCTGCCCATTTCCTTGAGGGTAGTAATCTGAAGAGTGAGCCAAAGAAATACCATACCCATAGCAGAAGTCCATTATCTCAGCTGAAGAGAAATTCGAGGCATTATCTGTTACAATCTTGTTAGGCACACCATACCTTACCAAGATGTTCTCTTTGATGAAGCTGCATACCACTTCAGAAGTAGTGCTCTTGATCGGAATAGCTTCCACCCATTCGGTGAAGTAGTCAGTGGCAGTAAGTACATGAGTGTGACCAGCACTAGAAGCAGGATTGAGTGTACCAATGAAGTCCAAACCCCACTGTTGAAATGGCTGCTCAATCACAACTGGCTTGAGAGGCAAAGAAGCCAATTTTGGTCTTCCCACAAAGGTCTGGCAGGCCTCACATTTATCCACCCACTTGGATGCATCTCTGAACAAAGAAGGCCAGTAGTATCCTCCCCGGAGTATCTTATGAGCTGTAACCATTGATGAATAGTGCCCTCCACATGCCTGATCGTGAAAAGCTTAGAGCAACTTTCTCTGCTGTTCTTTGTCCACACACTTTAGAAATCTCCCGTCCAAGCCACGTTTAAACAAAGCATTTTTCCATAATACATATTGTGCTGACCTCAATTTAACAGTCCTCTTTTCTTTGCCAGTTAAATGATAGGGGCATTCCCCATAGGTGAGAAAATGGGCAATGTCAGCATACCATTCATCAACTGAACTCAGGAACAGAACAGTAGGAAGGTCAGCTTTCTCCTCTAGCAACTCATGTTTGGCTCCTTCAGCAATGAGCTCACAAAGACCTTTTCCATGAACCAGCTTGGTTGGTTTGATATCAATGTTATACTCTTGGACCTTAGCCACCCAGTTCCCTCTCTTGGATCTAAATTCTTGCTGTGTAAGAATTGACTTAACAGTTGTATCTGGAACCAGCACCATAGAGTGAGAGTTGAGGATATAGAAACGGAACTACTTAACAGCTTTGACTACTGTAAAAGCATGCTTCTCCATCATGGTGTATTTTAGCTCATGATTCTTCAGGATATAGCTCATGAAGGCAATTGGTAGCTCATGTTTATCGGAGTCTTCTTGGGTTAAGACAGCAACCAGGGTATTATCTATAGCATAGCAATAGATGATGAAATCTTTGCTAAAATCAGGACAGACCAAAACTGGAGTTTTAGCGATAGCTTTCTTGATACCCTCAAAGGATTATTTTCCTTCAGAAGACCAACCAAATGTTTTCTTCCCTTTCATCATCTGAGAAATGTTCAAAGTTAACTCTGCAAAATCAGGAATGAATCTTCTTAAAAAATTGATCTTACCGAAGAAGGAATGCACGCCCTTTTTACTGGTTGGGAGAGGAATTTGCTGGATGGCTTGAACTCGTTCAGGATCAATCTTAATACCATCCTTGGAAACAATGTGCCCTAATATTTTTCCCTCTGTAACACAGAAGACAGATTTTTTAGGGTTCAGAGAGATTCCATGCTCTTTGCATCTCAGCAGAACTGTCTCAGGTGATCAAAATGATCCGCTCTTGTCTTGGAAAACACTGTCAGGTCATCAAGGTATATGACAATACACTTCCCTTTCAAGCTTCCAAAATTCAGATCCATAGCTCTCTGGAAAGTGGCACCGGCATTAATAAGCCCAAAAGGCATTCTCTTGTAGGCAAAGGTACGCCAAGGAGTGGTGAAGGCTGTCTTGTGTTGATCTGCAGTATCAACCTCTACCTGATTGTATCCAGAGAATCCATCAAGCATAGATAACATTTTAGATCCTGTTACTGCTTGCAATATTTGATCCATCATAGGCAAAGGGTAATTATCTTTCAGAGAAGCCTGATTCAGGTTCCTGAAATCAACACAGATGCGGATCTCACCATTTTTCTTCCTGACAGGCACAATATTTGCAATCCATGTCGAATGGTGAATAGGAAAAATAATTTTAGCCTTCAACAACTTCTGAATCTCCTAAAAGATGGTGTCAGCTATTTTGGGGTTATACTGCCTTTGTTTCTGCTTGAAAGGCTTAATTCCTAGTTTGAGAGGAATCGAGTGCTGCATATCTTTTGGCTTGAAGGATTTCAGATCTTCATAAGAATATGCAAGAACGTCCTTATACCTTCTTAGAAGATCAATTGCTTTTCTCCTTTCATCTACTGTACAACATTTTCCAATATTTACCAGCTTAGGGTCATTAGAACTCCCAATATCAATCTTATCATACTCAGTCGATTGCTGAGGTCCAGTAGAAGCTTTAGATTTCACATACCTGTCATGCTTATCAAATAGTTCCTCCAAACTCACCAACCCTTTAGGAATCTTGTTTCCTTTGAGATTGATGCATCCATCTTGATCTGTTTCTTCTCCTTGGGTGACGTCTTGGTCAGAGGACACACTCTCACGAGGTAGGTTGTCACTTCCCTCAAAATACAGTTGTTCGAAATTACCCTTGAGTTCCAGGAAGGAAAGCAAATGCTGGTCATCGTTGAAAACTTGCCAGTTATTGGTATTGTCAGGTATACTAGGCCGGTGGACCATTTCAATAGTGAACTTATCCTGAGAGAATTCAGGATGGGGAATTAGTAGTGACCCTGAGACATCCAGTGAATCAGCCCTGCTGTTCTTTTCTCTAGGTATTGCTTCAATAGAGAAAGCATCAAGGAATTCAGTGGAATCCCAAACCTGATTCCGGTAATGCTTCAGCCTCCCATTTTGTACCTGAAAGAGGTTTCTGACCTGCTTTACAATCAACTCTGCATCACCACGAGCCAGAAGGTTCTTCACACCTTATTCTTTGGCCACTTGCAGTCTAAGAATGAGATCCTCATACTCTGCTGTATTATTAGTGTTTTCAAACTGCAACTTAAATGAAAAAGGATGTAGGCATCCTTCAGGTGACACTAGCAGGACACCAGCTCCAGAACCAGCTGAGGAATAACTTCCATCAAATTCTAAAATCCAAACACCATTGGGATCTTTAGGTGATACTTTGGAGGGTTGGATTTTATCAGGGGACAAAATCATGTAATTACCATGCCCCATATCCTCATAGAGTATTTGTGCCTTAGGATCATCCGTTTTCTGCACAATATACTCAGACTGCTTCTCACGTAGTAACTTCTTCATGTGTCCATTGACAGGTATGAGTGCATGTGACCAATCCATTTGAATCTCCCCGCCCACATCTTTACAGAAGTTTCTACTTAGCAACATTACATAAGAAGGAGGAATGTCTGCTACTAGGATGGTAGCCAAGACTTTCTTTTCAGGTAAAGCAGCAAAGGCCACTTGTGCATCTTTAATCCTTCCAACCAAAGGCACTTCCTTACTCTCCATGGAGTAGCAGGATCCATAAGTACGAGTGAGGGTCAAGCCTAAAGCATGAGCTACTTTAGCAGGCATCACATTATCTGAGGCTCCAGAATCTATGACACAATTACTGAGCCTATGGCCAGCTATGAGAAGTGTTACATAAAATGGTTTAATTTTGTCACCAGGGGAGGTGACAGCGGCTACCAGACTTGGCTGTGGTGCAGAAGGAGGAGTAGGTAAAAGGCCTTTAGAAGTGGTCTTAGAGTTGGAATTAACAAAGTGGATCATTTTGGCAAAGGCTTTGGGATGGGTTTGATAGTACTCAGCTTCTGAGATTTGTACCTTGGTCTTTTTCAGGTGATCAACAATATCAAAGGATCCAGAAGTGGACGGGCCATCATCATTTGGAATTCTAGGCTTATCAACTTTAGGAGAAAAAGAAGAAGCAACTTTGGTAACTGGATTGATAGGACTCACCTTCTGTGTAGATGAAGTAGGGATAGGAGATCCTCTTCTTGCAATTACAGGGATAGTTGCTGACTGCTCCTTGGATTTCTTAGGTGGTTGGGTCACCTTCTCCCTCTGCTTTGTCTATTCTCGAGTCATGACAGCAAAAGATTCGTTGTTCATGTCTGCTACCACTTCATCATAATCATCAATGCCCTCAGTGGTAAAGAAATTCACTCGAGATCCCTCAAGTTCCTCTGCCTCATCATCAAATTCTCTCTCAAACACTTCGGAAGCTTTGTTATCTGCATCATCATCTGGTTCTTCCACCTCGCAGGTCGCATTGACAGGGACTCTAACAGGAGGTCCTTCAAGTGCTAATCTTGTTTGAGAAGTAGGCAAACGATTCCTGGGCTGGAAATTTCTCCTCGGAACGTCTGCATAAGGAGCGTGCTGAGCCAGCTGTTTCTTTATAGCGACAAGATCATTTGCGAGTTTCTGGACTAATGGATTAGTACTAGGTCCAGGGGTGGAAGAGGAAGAAGCAGCAGACTTATATTTGGGAGGGTCTCTTCTCAACTTCCCTGACATGATCAAGTCATCTTCGATACTAACAGCCAGTTCTTGATCCAGAGCTAGTGTTCCGAGATTATCCCTTCTTAGTGCATAACTAACTTTGGGCGATTGAGCATTTAGGAAGAAACACTTTTGAATTTGGTCGACAGGTCGGGTAGGCGTTGGAATTTTATTTACCAACCTGTTGAACCGGGCCACAAATTCCCTCATGGGCTCTTGTGAATCTTTCTTTATCTGAGAGACCTGGGCAAGCAAGGCATGCACATCTTCTGTCAGCTTGAAACGGTTCTCGAACTCAGTTCTCATTGTGTCCCAGTCGGTTATAGCACCGGCCAGAAGGTGATAGAACCAATCAGCAGCATTATCTTGTAACGTCTCAACAAACAGCCTTACGGAGACGTCTTCATATTCGACTCCCATAACTCCACATGCAACAACGAAGGCTTCGATGTGTTCGTCAGGGTGCACTTTGCCATCGCCTTTGAATTTGGGGAAGTTCTTCCGGTTTCCTCTGGGTAACTCATGAAAAGGCTGAGCAAGGGCCAGAGGCCCGACACGATGACCCCATGGTAATGGCGCTGCCATTCTTGGAAAAACGGCTTGGAGAGGAACTTTAACACTGGCAAGGATCAAAGCTCGTAGATTGGGACTAGCGGGCTCTGAAGGGATACCACCCGTAGGACTTCTATCTTGAACAGGTGGAGTGCTTGTCAAACGGGTCCTTCTATTTCTTGTTGAATTTGAAGGGAAAGGAAAACCTTGTTGTTCTAAAGCTGAAACTGAGAATCTTCGATACCAAGGGCCCTTCTCCCTCGAGTGAAACGCGGAGTCGCCAGATCAAAGGATGATCAAAAATTGTAGAACTGGAATGCGATTTTCCCCAGTAGAGTCGCCAAAAACTGTTGGTTTTCAAATAGGACTTTTTAGAAGAGCAACAGTCATGGGACAAGAAGTCCCTCCTCTTTGATGGGAGAGGTTCCCTTATTCAGAAATGAACTTATTTACAAATGTACAAAATATTATTTTATGGTTGAACATGGATATTACGAAAGTGTTTTCTATGAAGGTCATCAATTACAAAAGGACTAAGGAAATGAGAGCATGGAAAAGAGCAGAAAGGCAAACATGCAGAATTATAGATATCAGAGTAATTCTTTATGTATGCGAAGTCACCGTGAATTGAAAACAGATCATTCGTATAGAACAAGTAAGATGCGAATTAAAGACACAAAGTTCTGAAATAACATTGCCAAGAACGCAAAGTTTCTTAATGTAAAACAGATTTGTTATCAAGGAAACAAAGTTCCTTCTCCCTCTGCTTTGTCATCTCGAGTCATGACAGCAAAAGATTCGTTGTTCATGTGCTACCACTCATCATAATCATCAATGCCCTAAGTGGTAAAGAAATTCACTCGAGATCCCTCAAGTTCCTCTGCCTCATCATTCCAAATTCTCTCCTCAAACACTTCGGAAGCTTGTTATCTGCATCATCATCTGGTTATTCCACCTCGCGGTCGCATTGACAGGGACTCTAACAGGAGGTCCTTCAAGTGCTAATCTTGTTTGAGAAGTAGGCAAAAGATTCCTGGGCTGGAAATTCTCCTCGGAACGTATGCATAAGGAGGCGTGCTGAGCAAGCTGTTTTCTTTATAGCGACAAGATCATTTGCGAGGTCTGGACTAAGGATTAGTACTAGGGTCCAGGGGTGGAAGAGGGAAGAAGCAGCAGGACTTATATTTGGGAGGGTCTTTCTCAACTTCCTGACATGATCAAAGTCATCTTCGTACGACAGCCAGTTCTTATCCAGAGCTAGTGTTCCAAAGATTATCCATTCTTAGTGCATAACTAACTTTGGGCGATGAGCAGTTAGGAAGAAAACTTTTGAATTTGGTCGACAGGTAGCCGGTAGGCGTTGGAATTTTATTTACCACCTGTGAAACCGGGCCAAAAATTCCCTCATGGGCTCTTGTGAATCTTCTTTATCTGAGAGACTGGGCAAGAAGGCCATGCACATCTTCTGTTCAGCTTGAAACGGTTCTCGAACTCATTCTCATTGTGTCCCAGTCGGTTATAGCACGGCCAGAAGGTGATAGAACCAATCAGCCCAGCATTATCTGTAACGTCTCAACAAACAGCCTTACGGGAGACGTCTTCATATTCGACTCCCATAACTCCACATGCAACAACGAAGGCTTCGATGTGTTCGTCAGGGTGCCACTTTGCCATCGCCTTTGAATTTTGGGGAAGTTCTTCCGGTTTCCTCTGGGTAACTCATGAAAAGGCTGAGCAAGGGCCAGAGGCCCGACACGATGACCCATGGTAATGGCGCTGCCATTTCTGGAAAAACGGCTTGGAGAGGAACTTTAACACTGGCAAGGATCCAAGGCTCGTAGATTGGGACTAGCGGGGCTCTGAAGGGATACCACCCGTAGGACTTCTATCTTGAACAGGTGGAGTGCTTGTCAAACGGGTCCTTCTATCTTCTTGTTGAATTTGAAGGGAAAGGAAAACTTGTTGTTCTAAAAGCTGAAACTGAGAATCTTCGATACCCAGGGCCTTCTCCCCTCGAGTGAAACGCGGAGTCGCCACGATAAAAGGATGAATCAAAAATTGTAGAACGGAATGCGATTTTCCCCAGTAGAGTCGCCAAAAACACTGTTGGTTTCAAATAGGACTTTTTCGAAAGAGCAACAGTCAGGGACAAGAAGTCCTCCTCTTTGATGGAGAGGTTTCCCTTATTCAGAAATGAAACTTATTTACAAAGTAAAAATATATTTTATGGTTGAAACATGGTATTACGAAAAGTGGTTTATATGAAGGTCATCAATTACAAAGGACTAGGAAAGTGAGAGCAGGAAGAGCAGAAAGGCAAACATGCAGAATTATAGATATCAGAGTAATTCTTTATGTATGCGAAGTACCGTGAATGAAAACAAGATCATTCTATGAACAGTAAGATGCGAATTAAAGACACAAAGTTCTGAAATAACATTGCCAAGAACGCAAAGTTTCTTAATGTAAAACAGATTTGTTATCAAGGAAACAAAGTTCCTTCTTGGTTATGCAAGATCACCGTGCTTGCAAGGTGGAAGAGTATGTAATCGATGAGACTAACGAATTTGAGATAAATGATCTTCACAAAGAAAAAAAATGAAAGCTTAGAACAGACAGAGATCAGATAGACAAAGAAAGGAAAGTCCTTCTGTATGGATTTCTCTTATAATCTATTTACACTTGCAGAAAATATGCCAAGTTCTTCCTCCTTTTTTGGAATGGCGTGGAAATGCCATTATATAGCTTATAAATCAGTTACCCTTCGTAACCGTTTCTTTAATCAAGAACCGTTAAGGATTGCCAACCGCAATACCTCAACCTATTACAAAGAAAACGGAAAAGAAAGGGAAGAGGAGAAAAGAACAAGGAGAAGAAGACAGGTGGCCAGTTCTTGAGAGGGACCCACTGACTTCAGAAACCGCTGTCAGAATCTCTCTAACGCCTCAGCTATGTCCCTGCCATGAGGTTTGACGTGCTGGCCGAAGGCTGCGTCCAAAATCCAAGACGTTCCTCTATCTCTTTATCAAAATCAACGTGAGTATGATAATCATTATTGGCTTCTTCAATGGCAGACTCGAGCAGCGAAATTTGTTCCTGTTCCTGAAACTTGATCTTCATACCAGTTAAAAAAAAAGCATATTCGGGTAGTTTGGGAAAAACCAAGTATGAATGGCTTTTGGTTCACTAGGGACATGTGAGACGCGAATGCGCGAAACACGCAGCTCGGCCGGTTCGGACGAAATAAGGAGAAGATGCACAAATGTATTTTGGGACATTTGGGACATAAATGTGTGAAGTACGCGGTGCGGGTGATTCGTCCGATAATTGGAACAACTTGCACTTTTGGCTTCGGGACAGATGGGACAGGAAAGTGCGAAGTACGCGGTTCGGGCGGATCGGCCGAAAGTGGAACAAAAGGCCCGTTTGAACTTGGGACATTTGGGACAAAAAGTTCCGGAGTACGCGGTTCGGCCGGTTCGGGCGAAAATGGAACATCTCGCACTTTTTGATTTGGGACATTTGGAACAAGAAAGTGCGAAGTACGCGGTTCGGGTGATTCGGCCGAAATTGGAACATCTCGCACAGAAATTTTTGGGACACTTGGGACAAAAACTTCCGACGGGCCCGAAAATGGAACAAATTCGGAGGTTTCGGCCGATCGGAGAACAGAAGACCCGTTTGCACTTGGGACAGTTGGGAAAAAAATGTCCGACAGGCCCGAAATACTTACAGAATGACCCAGAACTTAGATTTTTTTCGACTTCAAGACTTAGGCACTTCAGAGAAAAACACTTAAATTCAAAATTTTGAAATTTTCACTTTCATCATAACAGGGAATTTTGAGTGGACAACAACATCCAGGGGTGCTACTGATTTGCAACAACAGTTTTGGCACGCCGAGTGGGACATTAGAGGTCTCATTTTTATCACAGCAAAGTTGATGTGCATCTGCTGCAATTTTCTTGCTTAAAAAGAGCTATAATTTGCACATCTGGCGACTCCAAGGGGAAGAATCAATTGGTTTCAGCAGTGTAGGCCTGAAAACTCATGAGAAGAATCACTACAAGATCAAGAGTTGGAGAAGAAGAAGTGTTGTTTGAATACCTGCAGTTATCTCCAAGAGTAAGGAAAAGTGGGAGGAGAATCCAAAGGTCTCCATCTCCACCAAACAGAACTCTCTCAACTCCTCCACCTGGTAGGCCTTTCATTCAATCAACAAGGGTTCTAAGGCCAATTAGAATGGCACAAAACAACCCCTATGTCAATTTCACTGGCAGCAGCCCATTTGCTCTCAATGCACAACATCCAATTCCAATTGCAGCCTTGAAGAACATTCCATACTTCACTGGAGAGAATCAGACTACTCCAGGTGATCATGTTAAGACATTGCCAACCTTGTGCAATTCATGAAATCAATGAGATGCAAGTGGCTGTCAAGTTGCTGGCATCTTCATTCAAGGGGAAAGCATTGCAATGGTTTAGAAGCCTTGGAGTTGGTTCAATCACAAATTGGAATCAGCTGTGTATAGCACTTCATGAGCAATTTGGAGAGAAGGGAGACAACTTGTCTCTTTTGGAGCAGTTGACAACCATCAAGAGAGCTCCCAATGAGTAGCTGACCGATTTCAACTTCAGATTTCAAAAGACTTGGGAGAGAATTCTAGTGGCAGTCAGGCCAACAGCGGAAGGTGCTTTTCTCTTCTATCTCAAAGCTCTAAATTCTGATATTTCTATGTTGATTCAGTCTATGGGAGGCATAACTATCCCTATGGCTTATAGCATTGCCATTAGGGCTGAAAATTGTTTGATCCAAGCTGGAAAACTTGCCCCTAGACCTCTCATGCCATTGTTTCCAAGTTTAAAGAGTCCAAACACCAATCAAGCACCTAATTTGACTCCTTCTCCCACTCCCAGAAATCAGAGTTCAAATGAAGCTTCTAATTCATCTCCAAGTGCCCAAAATGAGCTTCAAGAAGTCATGAAGCAATTGCAAAACCTAGGCAATGAGCTGGTTACTCTCAAAAGGCAACAAGCCCAAGGTTTTAGACCTTCTTACCGGCCTCAAGCTCAGCCTAACAGGCAGCCATACCAACCACAAAGACCTCCTAATCCAGCTGAAAATGTAAATCAAACAAGGCCTCCTGCCAATAGACCATTTCAGCCCTACAATCTAAATGTCATATCTGCCTCTAAGGCATTGGTGCCAACACAAAACAACATTGCTTAGGAGTATGACTGGTGTTTTCCATGCAATGAACCTCATAACCAATCCATGTGCTTCAATGGTGCTTTGAATCAAGCATTAATGGTGACAACTACTGGTGTGGAGGGTGAGGGCAGTCAAGGAAACAATCAACAGCAAGAAACATTCCAACAGTAATCAGCTAAAAATGACACCACGTTGGTAAATTGGCAAGCAGAGGATTTTTGTGGCATGAATCAATGGTCTCTCAAGGTGTTGCAGCCAACACAAGGTCAAAAAGAAGGAATTTGGGTGAAGAACAACCATTAGCTCCAACCAATCCACAACCTTCCATGGCTTCACAAATGGTTGGAAAGTAAAATCCAATTTCAAATGCACAAGGGCAGCCAAGAACAGCTCTTAGACCAACTCAAATACCAATTATTGCTGCCCACGTGCAAGGAGTGAATGTACAAGCAAGGGACAACAAAGAGATCCTTCATCACCATTTCAGTATCATTGATCAGATGAAGAAGACAAATGTTAATATATCAATGTGGGAATCCCTATTTATCCCAGGCCAAAGAGACTTGTTACAAAGCTGCCATGAAGGACTAACCAACTTGAATCAGCAAGTGCAGATGCAAGAGAAAGTGCTCACAAATGCTGCCCAGCCTAAGGGAAATCATGGAGGACAGCAAGGTAAATGTTGAAGCCCCCTCCTTTCTATGTTTAATTAATCATTGGAAATCAGTTAGTGCACAATTGCATGATAGATTCCGGGGCAAGTAGGTCAGTGATGCCTAAACAAATAGCTGATCAGCTAGGGCTCCAGTATGAAACCATATCCAAAGGGGTAGTGCAGCTAGATGGGGACAGTAGTAGCACAGTGGAGTGATTAAAAACTTAAGTCTTACCTTGCATGCATGTCCAAATGTTGTTGTTTTACAAGATGTATCAATCATAGACCTTCCACCCACTCTTTGCCCTTTGCTTGTCAAGGGACTTCACAGCTAAGATTGGAGGATATTTGTCTGCTGATTGGTCACACATGTTGTTCAGACGAGGTATGGAACCAAAGCTACAGTCAGGTCTGAACCTATTGTAAACTTCCACATTGAGACTTACACTCCAAGTCAGATTAATGCCAATTGCTCAGCATTTTATCAAGAAGATCACCCAAGCACTGATGAAGCTGACACCAAGGTTGGGAGCATGCCGAATCTAACTCTTGATGAATGGGCAAACAAGGTACATGCTTTTAATCCTTATCAAGAAGTAGAAGAATTTGAGCTAGGGGTCTATTGTATACATGAAGAAAATCAGCCTATTCCTAGCATCACCAAGCCAAACCACAAGGATGACAATGAGGTATGGCAGATGTTTTTTGATGGATCAAGGAGTAGACAAGGTGCAGGAGGTGGAGCTATGCTTGTTTTCACCTTAAGGAGTAAAGTACTATTCAGATTTAGATTTTCAGTTTGCATGCTCCAATAACACTGCTGAATATGAAGCCTTGGTGCAAGGGATGCATTGGGCAATCAAGAAGAAAATAAAGAACTTGCAAGTCTTTGGTGACAGTGAATTGATTGTAAATCAGGTCAAGGGACAGCATGTTGCCAAGAATGATCTACTCAAGTGCTACAAGAACAGGGTATGGGACCCCATGGAAGATTTTGAGGGTTTTGGCATCAAATCCATTCCTAGGAAAGAGAATCAAGCTGCTGACAGGCTTGCAATAGTAGGGGCAGCCTTTGATATTGTGGAAAGCATTCAAAAAGACAAGGTACAACCAAACATCCACGTGATTGTGAGGCCTTCATTGCCGGATACAATGTTAGTTGGTAAGTATTTGAGAATGACTAGCAAATCATCCATTTCTTGCAAGAAGAAGCTAAGTTCTCAGCTAAGAATCAAGAAAAACTGGAACAACAGTATGGTGACCAGTGGTACAGCTGAGAACTAACAAGCTACCAAAGGGACTTATCACTTTGGGAGTCCATTTTAATCTAATGATCAGTTTAGGAAAGAGAAAGCAAACATTCAGGTCAAGAGAGAAGATTCAGTATCCATCTTGGTAGAAGAGAACAAACCATTGCAAATTGGAAAGATGACAACTGAACAAGAAAGGTATGAATTCATGCAGCGATGTCAAGAAATTCCCAGATGTGTTTGTTTGGAGCTATGAAGATTTGAAAGGTTTCAATCCCAACTTAGCTCAGCATACCATTGAATTGGATCCAAATACTAAGCCTGTCAGGCAGAAACAAAGACCAGTCAATCCACCATGGAGCCTCGCATGAGGAAAGAATTGGACAAGCTGATTGAGTCAAGAATCATATTCCAATCAAGCATTCTAGTTAGGTTGCCAACTTGGTTCCAGTGAGAAAGAAGAGTGGGGAGATCAGATTATGTGTTGATTTCAGAGACTTAAATAGAGCATCTCTCAAGGACCATTACCCACTCCCTTCCATGGAGCAAATCCTGCAAGTTGTGGCTGGCTCCAAGAGGTTTTCACTACTTGATGGCTAATCAGGCTACAATCAGATTATGGTGAAGGAGGAAGACTAGTTCAAGACAGCCTTCACAACCAAATGGGAAACTTTTGCATACAAGAAAATGTCATTTGGGCTATCCAACGCTGGTGCTACCTTCCAAAGGGCAATGGACATGGCGTTTCAAAGGTTTGATTAACAATGTGGTTCTGATTTACCTTGATGATATCACTATTTTTTCAAAAATGTAGCAGACCATCTCTCTCATTTGAGACAAGTTTTCACGAGGTGCAGGGAGATTGGAGTGTCTTTAAATCCTAGAAAGTGTATCTTTCTTGCACATGAAGGAAAGATCCTTGGCCATATTGTCTCCAAACAAGGATTAGCAATTGATCTAGAGAGGGTTGAAGCCATAAGAGCACTACCATTGCCAAGCCACAAGAAATCCCTTCAGATTTTCTTGGGGAGGATAAACTTTGTTCGGAGGTTTGTCCCAGATTTTGCAGCCCTTGTCAAGCCCATCACCAAAATGTTAAAGAAGAGCATGGATTTCAAGTGGACACAGAAGGCAAGGAGAGTTTTGAAGCAATCAAAGAATCCATTTCTCAAGCACCAACTCTCATCAACCTGGACTTCTCCAAGGATTTCTTCTTTTATGCATTTGGAGGTAATGACACTATTTCTGCCATTTTGGTACATCAGAACAAGGATCCCAACCCCCCCCCCCCCCCCCGAGGGATAATGATGAGCAGCCAATTGCCTCTTCAGCCAGAGCTAGATGACTATGAGGTGAAGTACTCTTTTATTGAGAAGCATTGTGCTGGCAGTAGTAATGAGAAGCTGGAAAAATGAAGCATTTAGTCTTGAACAACAAGGTACAGTGCTGGTCTCACATGATGGGGTTAAGGACTTCATAACCAACAAAGATTTGAACTGAGAAAGGGCAGGGTGGATCACCCGTGTCATGGAGTATGACATTGAGATCAAGATCACCAAGTGGTAAGAGGGAAACGATTGGTGTGAGCAATGGTTTTTGGAAAGCAAAAGAAGTATGCCAATGAAGAAGAGCTATTTTGACAGTCCAGGACAGCCATGAGCCAAGTGGCAATCAAGGAAGAAGGACAATGCTAACCCCACTCGTTGTTGGAACAATGGTATATACCACGTCACTAAGCATAGGCCATGCCCCACAGAGATGAACACGACCCACAATGAAGACACTAGATTGCAGGCTGTTTTTTTTTTTTGGTTTTCGTACATATGCCATTGTTGATGGAGTTTTTTCAAGAAAAGATGTGAATGGAGTGACTGATAAGATTGCATAGCACAAAATCAATTCATAGGGTGTTTGGAAGAGTTCTTGGTGGACCAGCTGTTGGTCCATTTTGCACTAGCTGACAACTCTAAAAATAATGAAGGCTAGGTATAGTGGCCTAAAATTTTTAGTGATTTGCTATGCAGGATTAAGAGGTTGTAAGATTGTACAGTCTTCACAGAAAAAAAGAGAGATTTCTGCCCCTTCCATTGTGTCCAATCTCAGTTGGACCAGCCCATTCATGTAAAGGGGTTTGGACTTCATTGGAGTCATAACCCAACAAGTCAAGGGCACAAATAGATTTTGACAGCCTACGACTACTTCACCAATGGGACTGAAGCAGAGTAGAGTAGAAAAGAACAAGGAGAAGAGACAGGTGGCAAGTTCTTGAGAGGGACCCACTGACTTCAGAAACGCTGTAAGAATCCTCTCTAACGCATCGCTTATGTCCCTCGCCCATGAGGTTTGACGTGCTGGCCGAGGCTGCGCCGAAATCCAGACGTTCCTCTATTCTCTTTATCAAAATCAACGTGAGTATATAATCATTATTGGCTTCTTCAATGGCAGACCGAGCAGACGAAATTTGTTCTGTTCCTGAAACTTGATCTTTAATACCAGTTAAAAAAAAAGCCTATTCGGGTAGTTGGGAAAAACCAAGATGAAGGGCTTTTGGGTCACTAGGGAACATGTGAGACGCGAATGCGCGAAAACACGCAGCTCGGCCTGTTGGACGAAATAAGGAGAAAGATGCACAAATGTATTTTGGGACATTTGCGGACCTAAAGTGTGAAGTACTCGGTGCGGGTGGATTCGTCCGATAATTGGAACAACTTGCAATTTTGGCTTCGGGACAGATGGGACAGGAAAGTGCGAAGTACGCGGTTCGGGCGGATCGGCCGAAAGTGGAACAAAAGGCCCGTTTGAACTTGGGACATTTGGGACAAAAAGTTCCGGAGTACGCGGTTCGGCCGGTTCGGGCGAAAATGGAACATCTCGCACTTTTGATTTGGGACATTTGGAAACAAGAAAGTGCGAAGTACGCGGTTTCGGGTGATTCGGCCGAAATTGGAACATCTCGCACAGAATTTTGGGACACTTGGGACAAAAACTTCCGACGGGCCCCCGAAAATGGAACAAATTCGGAGGGTTTCTGCCGATCGGAGAACAGAAGACCCGTTTGCACTTGGGGACAGTTGGGAAAAAAATGTCCGACAGGCCCGAAATACTTACAGAATGACCCAGAACTTAGATTTATTTTCGACTTCAAGACTTAGGCACTTCAGAGAAAAACACTTAAATTCAAATTTTGAAATTTTCACTTTCATCATAACAGGGAATTTTGAGTGGACAACAACATCCAGGGGTGCTACCTACTGATTGCCAACAAACAGTTTTGGCACGCCGAGTGGGACATTAGAGGTCTCATTTTTATCACAGCAAGTTGATGTGCATCTGCTGCAATTTTCTTGCTTAAAAAGAGCTATAATTTGCACATCTGGCGACTCCAAGGGGGAAGAATCAATTGGTTTCAGCAGTGTAGGCCTGAAAACTCATGAGAAGAATCACTACAAGATCAAGAGTTGGAGAAGAAGAAGTGTTGTTTGAATACCTGCAGTTATCTCCAAGAGTAAGGAAAAGTGGGAGGAGAATCCAAAGGTCTCCATCTCCACCAAACAGAACTCTCTCAACTCCTCCACCTGGTAGGCCTTTCATTCAATCAACAAGGGTTCTAAGGCCAATTAGAATGGCACAAAACAACCCCTATGTCAATTTCACTGGCAGCAGCCCATTTGCTCTCAATGCACAACATCCAATTCCAATTGCAGCCTTGAAGAACATTCCATACTTCACTGGAGAGAATCAGACTACTCCAGGTGATCATGTTAAAGACATTGCCAACCTTTGTGCAATTCATGAAATCAATGAGATGCAAGTGGCTGTCAAGTTGCTGGCATCTTCATTCAAGGGGAAAGCATTGCAATGGTTTAGAAGCCTTGGAGTTGGTTCAATCACAAATTGGAATCAGCTGTGTATAGCACTTCATGAGCAATTTGGAGAGAAGGGAGACAACTTGTCTCTTTTGGAGCAGTTGACAACCATCAAGAGAGCTCCCAATGAGTAGCTGACCGATTTCAACTTCAGATTTCAAAAGACTTGGGAGAGAATTCTAGTGGCAGTCAGGCCAACAGCGGAAGGTGCTTTTCTCTTCTATCTCAAAGCTCTAAATTCTGATATTTCTATGTTGATTCAGTCTATGGGAGGCATAACTATCCCTATGGCTTATAGCATTGCCATTAGGGCTGAAAATTGTTTGATCCAAGCTGGAAAACTTGCCCCTAGACCTCTCATGCCATTGTTTCCAAGTTTAAAGAGTCCAAACACCAATCAAGCACCTAATTTGACTCCTTCTCCCCACTCCCAGAAATCAGAGTTCAAATGAAGCTTCTAATTCATCTCCAAGTGCCCAAATGAGCTTCAAGAAGTCATGAAGCAATTGCAAAACCTAGGCAATGAGCTGGTTACTCTCAAAAGCAACAAGCCCAAGGTTTTAGACCTTCTTACCCGGCCTCAAGCTCAGCCTAACAGGCAGCCATACCAACCACAAAGACCTCCTATCCAGCTGAAAATGTAAATCAAACAAGGCCTCCTGCCAATAGACCATTTCAGCCCTACAATCTAAATGTCATATCTGCCTCTAAGGCATTGGTGCCAACACAAAACAACATTGCTTAGGAGTATGACTGGTGTTTTCCATGCAATGAACCTCATAACCAATCCATGTGCTTCAATGGTGCTTTGAATCAAGCATTAATGGTGACAACTACTGGTGTGGAGGGTGAGGGCAGTCAAGGAAACAATCAACAGCAAGAAACATTCCAACAGTAATCAGCTAAAAATGACACCACGTTGGTAAATTGGCAAGCAGAGGATTTTTGTGGCATGAATCAAATGGTCTCTCAAGGTGTTGCAGCCAACACAAGGTCAAAAAGAAGGAATTTGGGTGAAGAACAACCATTAGCTCCAACCAATCCACAACCTTCCATGGCTTCACAAATGGTTGGAAAGTAACAATCCAATTTCAAATGCACAAGGGCAGCCAAGAACAGCTCTTAGACCAACTCAAATACCAATTATTGCTGCCCACGTGCAAGGAGTGAATGTACAAGCAAAGGGACAACAAAGAGATCCTTCATCACCATTCAGTATCATTGATCAGATGAAGAAGACAAATGTTAATATATCAATGTGGGAATCCCTATTTATCCCAGGCCAAAGAGACTTGTTACAAGCTGCCATGAAGGACTAACCAACTTTGAATCAGCAAGTGCAGATGCAAGAGAAAGTGCTCACAAATGCTGCCCAGCCTAAGGGAAATCATGGAGGACAGCAAGGTAAAATGTTGAAGCCCCCTCCTTTCTATGTTTAATTAATCATTGGAAATCAGTTAGTGCACAATTGCATGATAGATTCCGGGGCAAGTAGGTCAGTGATGCCTAAACAAATAGCTGATCAGCTAGGGCTCCAGTATGAAACCATATCCAAAGGGGTAGTGCAGCTAGATGGGACAGTAGTAGCAACAGTTGGAGTGATTAAAAACTTAAGTCTTACCTTGCATGCATGTCCAAATGTTGTTGTTTTACAAGATGTATCAATCATAGACCTTCCACCACTCTTTGCCCTTTGCTTGTCAAGGGACTTCACAGCTAAAGATTGGAGGATATTTGTCTGCTGATTGGTCACACATGTTGTTCAGAACGAGGTATGGAACCAAAGCTACAGTCAGGTCTGAACCTATTGTAAACTTCCACATTGAGACTTACACTCCAAGTCAGATTAATGCCAATTGCTCAGCATTTTATCAAGAAGATCACCCAAGCACTGATGAAGCTGACACCAAGGTTGGGAGCATGCCGAATCTAACTCTTGATGAATGGGCAAACAAGGTACATGCTTTTAATCCTTATCAAGAAGTAGAAGAATTTGAGCTAGGGGTCTATTGTATACATGAAGAAAATCAGCCTATTCCTAGCATCACCAAGCCAAACCACAAGGATGACAATGAGGTATGGCAGATGTTTTTTGATGGATCAAGGAGTAGACAAGGTGCAGGAGGTGGAGCTATGCTTGTTTCACCTTAAGGAGTAAAGTACTATTCAGATTTTAGATTTCAGTTTGCATGCTCCAATAACACTGCTGAATATGAAGCCTTGGTGCAAGGGATGCATTGGGCAATCAAGAAGAAAATAAAGAACTTGCAAGTCTTTGGTGACAGTGAATTGATTGTAAATCAGGTCAAGGGACAGCATGTTGCCAAGAATGATCTACTCAAGTGCTACAAGAACAGGGTATGGGACCCCATGGAAGATTTTGAGGGTTTTGGCATCAAATCCATTCCTAGGAAAGAGAATCAAGCTGCTGACAGGCTTGCAATAGTAGGGGCAGCCTTTGATATTGTGGAAAGCATTCAAAAAGACAAGGTACAACCAAACATCCACGTGATTGTGAGGCCTTCATTGCCGGATACAATGTTAGTTGGTAAGTATTTGAGAATGACTAGCAAATCATCCATTTCTTGCAAGAAGAAGCTAAGTTCTCAGCTAAGAATCAAGAAAAACTGGAACAACAGTATGGTGACCAAGTGGTACAGCTGAGAACTAACAAGCTACCAAAGGGACTTATCACTTTGGAGTCCATTTTTAATCCTAATGATCAGTTTAGGAAAGAGAAAGCAAACATTCAGGTCAAGAGAGAAGATTCAGTATCCATCTTGGTAGAAGAGAACAAACCATTGCAAATTGGAAAGATGACAACTGAACAAGAAAGGTATGAATTCATGCAGCGATGTCAAGAATTCCCAGATGTGTTTGTTTGGAGCTATGAAGATTTGAAAGGTTTCAATCCCAACTTAGCTCAGCATACCATTGAATTGGATCCAAATACTAAGCCTGTCAGGCAGAAACAAAGACCAGTCAATCCACACATGGAGCCTCTCATGAGGAAAGAATTGGACAAGCTGATTGAGTCAAGAATCATATTCCAAATCAAGCATTCTAGTTAGGTTGCCAACTTGGTTCCAGTGAGAAAGAAGAGTGGGGAGATCAGATTATGTGTTGATTTCAGAGACTTAAATAGAGCATCTCTCAAGGACCATTACCCCCACTCCCTTCCATGGAGCAAATCCTGCAAGTTGTGGCTGGCTCCAAGAGGTTTTCACTACTTGATGGCTAATCAGGCTACAATCAGATTATGGTGAAGGAGGAAGACTAGTTCAAGACAGCCTTCACAACCAAATGGGAAACTTTTGCATACAAGAAAATGTCATTTGGGCTATCCAACGCTGGTGCTACCTTCCAAAGGGCAATGGACATGGCGTTCAAAGGTTTGATTAACAATGTGGTGCTGATTTACCTTGATGATATCACTATTTTTTCCAAAAATGTAGCAGACCATCTCTCTCATTTGAGACAAGTTTTCACGAGGTGCAGGAGATTTGGAGTGTCTTTAAATCCTAGAAAGTGTATCTTTCTTGCACATGAAGGAAAGATCCTTGGCCATATTGTCTCCAAACAAGGATTAGCAATTGATCTAGAGAGGGTTGAAGCCATAAGAGCACTACCATTGCCAAGCCACAAGAAATCCCTTCAGATTTTCTTGGGGAGGATAAACTTTGTTCGGAGGTTTGTCCCAGATTTTGCAGCCCTTGTCAAGCCCATCACCAAAATGTTAAAGAAGAGCATGGATTTCAAGTGGACAACAGAAGGCAAGGAGAGTTTTGAAGCAATCAAAGAATCCATTTCTCAAGCACCAACTCTCATCAACCTGGACTTCTCCAAGGATTTCTTCTTTTATGCATTTGGAGGTAATGACACTATTTCTGCCATTTTGGTACATCAGAACAAGGATAATGATGAGCAGCCAATTGCCTTCTTCAGCCAGAGCCTAGATGACTATGAGGTGAAGTACTCTTTTATTGAGAAGCATGTGCTGGCAGTAATGAGAAGCTTGAAGAAATTCAAGCATTTAGTCTTGAACAACAAGGTCCAGTTGCTGGTCTCACATGCTGGGGTTAAGGACTTCCTCCCCAACAAAGATTTGAATGAGAAAAGGGCAGGTTGGATCACCCGTGTCATGGAGTATGACATTGAGATCAAGATCACCAAGTTGGTAAGAGGGAAACGATTGTGTGAGCAACTGGTTTTTGGAAAGCAAAAAGAAGTATGCAATGAAGAAGAGGCTATTTTGACAGTCCAGGACAGCCATGAGCCAAGTGGCAATCAAGAAGAAGACAATGCTACCCCCACTCTTTGTTGGAACCAAGGTATTATACACTTCCTAAGCATAGGCCTATGCCCCCCAGAGATGAACAAGACCCAATGAAGACACTTTAGATTGCAGGCTGTACCATATGCCATTGTTGATGGAGTTTTTTTCAAGAAAGATGTGAATGGAGTGCTGCTAAGATGCATTAGCACAAATCAAATTCATAGGGTGTTGGAAGAGTTCTATGGTGGACCAGCTGGTGGTCATTTTGCACTAAGAGTGACAACTCTAAAAATCATGAAGGCTAGTTATTATTGGCCTAAAATTTTTAGTGATTGCTATGCATGGATTAAGAGGTGTAAGAATTGTACATTCTTCACAGGAAAAGAGAGATTTCCTGCCCTTCCATTGTGTCCAATCTCAGTTGACCAGCCATTCATGTAATGGGGTTTGGACTTCATTGGAGTCATTAATCCCAATTCAAGTCAAGGGCACAAATAGATTTTGACAGCCACGGACTACTTCACCAAATGGACTGAAGCAGTAGCACTCAAAGAAGCAAATGAGTCCAGCATCTTAGTCTTTTATGAGGGGATAGCGACCAGATTTGGTATACCTACTATGATAATCTCATATAATGCATTGGCATTCATTGGATCCAAGGTGATTGAGTGGGCTGTCAATAATGGGATCTACCTAAGCACTCCATCAAACTATTACCCTCAAGGTAATGTCCAAGCTGAGTCTACAAACAAGAACTTGTTGAGGATCATTAGGAGGACTCTTGATGAGAATCCGAGGTCTTGGCATACCAAACTGAAATCAGCCTTATGGGCTGATAGGATAACTCCCAAGAGATCCATTGGTAACTCTCCATTCAAACTTGTCTATGGAAGAGAGGAAATCTTGCCCATGTCACTTGAGTTGCCAACATTAGAACTCATGAAGCAATTAGAGTTGCTAGAGTTTGAGCCCATGGAGGTGAGATATGCAAAGTTAATGGAGCTGCAGGAGGTCAGAAATCAGGCATCCCAAACAATGGAAAAGGATCAAGCTTTGATAAAAAAGACCTTTGATAGGAAGGCCAAGGATGGATCTTTTCAGGTTGGAGATCTAGTGTTGAAATGGGATGTAGATAGAGCAAAACTAGGAAGGCATTCAAAATTTGATGCCATTTGGAGTGGCCCATACATGGTCACGAAGTGCAAGAACAGCAATGCTTTCCAATTGGCCTCATTGGATGGTGAAGAACTGCAGATTCCAGTCAATGGAATCTATCTCAAGCGTTGCTTCTAGAGGGAAATTTACCACCTTGTAAATATTAGATTAGATTTTCATTCCTCCAAGTGCTTTGCACATTGTTTTGTTGTAGGTTAGTTTTGCTTTCCCTAAGTGCTTTGGCACAACTTGCTGTCCCTGGAGATGTTTTGCAGTCCTTACTTCCATCATGTGATATTCCATCTTCGTCCTTGCACAAGCTAAGTTGGTTGGGGTTCTAAACAGAATATTTGATGGCTCCATGCCCAATGGACTGCTTCAGGATACTGGTACTTTCATCTAGCAGGCAGATGACCCCTCTGAGTCGCCAAAATTGTTATCCAAAATGTGCCCCAGCTCATTTTTTGTGGCTAACTCCTTGTGTTCTTGCCTTTCTTGTGCCTCAGTCCACATTTTTTGATTTTAAGACACTCAAGGCTTTCTAGAAATGGCACCATCAAATAGAGCTCTCTCTCAGCTTTCCAGAAAGGTAAATTTTGCCTCCTAACTCCTTATATTTTTCAAGTTATGGCTCGGCGGAGTTTTTGTGGAAAATATTCCCATTTGAGGCCCGCAGCCAATAGGAAGCTGCCATGTGGCAGAGGAGTTCGAGGGTCGGAGGAAAATTTGAATTTTTTCCAAGTATTTTGGTCAAAGGTTCAAAGGCCAAAATCAACCTGCATAGCCTGCGCCTAATAAGAATGGGCCACGTGTCCGTTGGAACCCGAGCGGCGGAGAGGGTGAACTTTTCACTTAGTGTTTTTGCCGAGTTTTTGATGGGGCGAGTTGGAGGGTTGGCCCAAGCTAACCAGAGGAGGACACGTGTCCTAAGGAGAAGGGGAGTGCGGAGCTCGGGGAGGATTTAGAAAGTTTAGCAAAACTTTTGGTCGAAAAATTAAAAGCCAAAGGATGACCCCGCGCCCCTGTCAATGAACCAAATGATGCCACGTGTCCCAAGTGGCGGGGCACGGGGAATTTTTGAAAATTTTTCCAAAGACAAAAAAGAGGTAAAATTTGAAAATTTTTCCCGCCGATCCGTTTTTGGGCCGTTTTTGCCCTAAATCTTCAAACGATCATATCTTTTGATCCAGAGCTTGGATTTTTGCGTGCTTTATATCATTGGAAAGCTGTTAAAATTATCTACATGACATCATGGTCAATTTCTAATTTTGGTTTAGTTTGGAGAGAGAAAATTCAAAAATGGTTCTGGTACGTGTCCATGGCCAGAAATGACATTTCAACAACCAAATTTAATACAGAATGCATCGCATTCTTCTCCAATATGGTCAAAAATGACAGGGTATGGGTTTGTAAGGTCCTCCATGCTGTTTTAATGCATTTTCCATCAATGAGGAATGGGCTCCCACGTTTTTTACATTTTCTCTCTCCTGGGCTCGACCCATGCATTGTAAAAGCCAGATTTGGCTCATTTCTTCATGGTTGAACACTTTTTGGCATAGAAAACTTCTTCTTTCACCTCCAGCAAGTGATAGTTGTAAGAATCAGACCTTTTTCAAGTATTGTAGCAGGTTTATACATCTTTGAGGGTGGAATGCAAGAGATTTTTACATGGAATTGATAGTGCAAACTCTGTGAATGCTTTCAGTCCTCTGTTTGTATTGTTTTACTTCATTTTAAGACCTCTAATTACATCTATCAGCTTGTGTATGTTTTCCCTTGTTGCATTTCATGAATTTGTGTCTATTTACATGGAAAAAAATGTTTCACCACTCCTTTTGGTGCATCACCATCTTTAGTTTAGTTTCATTTTTACATTTTTATCCCTGTCTCCTTGCAATCTAGGGTAGAATTAGGATTAGAACCTCTGTAGTTGTGCAAAATATAGATCTAAATCAGAGGAGTTTGAGGAACCAGCCTCTATTTTGGAGATTCCTCTCTCATTTTTACAAGTCCCACACTTGGAGAGAGGTTTCAATGTTGTGCAATCACACTGGATGCCTGAAACATCAACTTAGAAACCTGATTTGCATCCAGGGGTGCTGCTGATTTGTAACAACACCTAAAAAAGTTGATTCTTCTCAAGAAACTTTGAAGTGATTTGTTGTTACTAGGCAGTGACAATGCAAGGATGACACTGACTCTTTCTGGGTCAATACTTGACTCTTCCTTAGAAACAATGTTTCCAAGGAGTTTACCTTAATGAGCGAGGAAGATGAATTTTTAGGATCGAGAGAGACTCCAAACTATCTACATCTTTCAAAAACTTGTCTCAGATGAAGGACATGATCAATTGCATTCTTAGAAAAAACCGTAATATTATCCAAGTACACAAGAACAATGTTGTTGATCGGTCCCTTGAATGCCATATCCATGGATCTTTGGAGCATATCTCTAGCATTAGACAATCTAAATGTCATTTTCTTGTATCCATAGGTTCCCCATTTTGTGGCAAAGGTTGTCTTAAATTGATCTTCCTCCTTTACCATGATTTGATTGTACCCTGTGTATTCATCTAGGAGATAAAACTTTTCAGAACTTGCTACCATTTGTAAAATTTGTTCCATAGAGAGCAGCGGGTAATGATACTTTAAGGAATCCTTTTTCAAGTCTCTAAAGTCAACATAACCTGATTTCTCCATTCCTCTTCTGTATTGGAACTAGATTAACAACCTAAGATGAATGCTTGATGAGTAATATTATGTTTTCTTTGGTCAACTTGTTTAATTATTTCTTCATTTAGGGCTCAATATGTGGATTGATAGGCCTTTGTTTCTATTTGATAGGCTTATCATTTGAATCCAACTAAATGGTATGTTGAGATAAACTAGGATCAAAACCTCTAAGTTATTCATAGCTCCATGCAAAAATATCAAAAAATTCTTGGCAAAGTTCTAAAAAATCATGTTTTACTTGTGAAGTACTTACCTTGCCAATATGACAAATTTATCCTTGACCAATTGAGATGGGATCTGAATATTCACCTTTAACCATTATGTTTTCCTTCTCTTTCCTGAACTGGTCATTGGGGTTGAAGATGAACTCCAAGGTCACTAGGCCCTTGGGCAACTTATTTTATCTGATTTGAACCACTTGGTCTCCATATTGTTTCTCCAAATTGTCTTGATTTCTCGAAGAAAACTCAGCCTCTTCTTAAATTAAATTGACAATCTGTTGATTGTTCTCAAATACTTGCCAATTTGTGACATTGTCTGGTATAGCAGCTCTCACTATTACCTTGATATGAGATTGTATTTTGTCCCTCTTGGTGTTTTCAACAACTTCAAACCTTCCTCCAATAGCATCAATTCTATCAACAGTTTCATTTTCTTTTCTTGAAATGGCCTAGATGTTGAAAGCTTCAAAATATTCAAGAAGATCCCATACTCTATGTTTATATGCTTTCAAAAAGTCATTCTTGGATGCATTTGATCCTCTGGCCTGTGTTACATCAACTCACTATCTTCAAAAGTCTGCAAAATTTTGATATTCCTTTTCCTTTCCCATTGAAGACTATGGATGAGGGACTCATATTCCATTGTGGTATTGGAGTATTTGAATTGAAATATGAAATAGGAGTAATAATTCATACCTATGGGAGATACAAGTACTACACTTCTTCCTACACCTTGTCTATTTCTAGATCCATCAAAGAACATTTTCCAAATACCATTCTCTTCTTCATCATTTGTCTCGGTAACACTAGGAATGGGTGCATTCTCCTCATGCAAATAGTAAATACCAAGGCAAACCTCTTCAATCTACTGATATGGATCAAATCCATAACATTCATTCCCCCATTCATCAAGTAAAAAATAAGGAATGCCTTCAGTTTAGTATTTGATTCTTGAGTACTTGGGTAGTCCTCTTGATCGAGGATGGTACAATTTGCATTGATCGGGCTAGGACCATAAGGTTATGTATGATATGTGGAAATAGGTTTAGACTTAATGGTATCCTCAGTGCCATACTTGGTCCTGAAGAGCATATGCGACCAATCCGCTGACAAGTACCCTCCAATCTTAGCAGTGAAGTCTCTGGATAGATAGAGAGAAAAGAGTGGGGGTAGATCAATTATGAAGATGTCTTGAGGAATTGAGACATTAGGACATGCATGACATGTCAGGATTAAACCTTTAATGAATCCAATAGTTCCTGCTACTATTCCATCTAGTTGTACCACTCCTTTAACAAGAGATTCATATTTGAGACCCAATTGGTCTGTGTTTTGTTTTGGCATCACGAAACTACTTACTCCAAAATCAATCATGCAGTTGTGCACCAAATTATTTGCAATGATAAAGGATACATAAAAGGTTGGAGGTTTCATGTTCCTGCTTGGTTGATCTTCCTTTTGTTGTATGGAATTAGTAAGAAATTTTTCAGCTTCCTTAGATGACTCACTTGAGATAGACAAGTTGGCCATTGCTTCCTGTAAGAGATCTCTTTGTCTTAGAAGAGCCAATGATTCCCACATTAATATGCTCACATTATGTTTCTTCATTTTTTCAAGGATGTTGAACGGAGTTGGATTATCCTTTTGTTGCACCTTGCTACTAACAACCTTTTCTTGCACTTGAGATCATATGGAAGGTCCTTTAGGCTGATTTTGCATTTGGATCTATGTTTAAATTACCAACTCCTTATAGTGTCAAAGAGGGTTATGGAGGTCCTACATTTGCTGATTTCCCTTTTTCAATAAATCTCTTCGTATATCTTGTTTTTGCAGCTAAACCTTGAGGAAAGTTCTGATTTACTCCACAAAAGTCATCTATTTTCCAATTTACAAGTGAAGTATCTCTTAGAGGTGTCTCTTGAGGACCATCTGCTGCTGATTTTCTTCTACTGATGCATCTTCAGAAACAAATGCACCTTGGACCATCAAAGCTTGGTTTAGAATTCTATTGGGGCATGTTTCTTGGTTTTATGGGAGATGAAAAGGGAAACACCACTCATAATATTGCATAGGGTTATTCTGAACATGCACTAAATCTTGAGATGAAATAGCCACATTTGAGTTATAAGGTTGAAATGGCCTTGCTAGCGGAAACTGATTCTGATTTTGAGGAATTGTTTGGGATGAAGGCTTGTTTGGATGGTAAGGGGACTTGTTAGGTTGGTATGGAGGTTGATAAGGTCTGAAATTTTGCGCTTGCTTCCTCTTAATGAATACCAAATTATTCCCAAAATTTTGCAATTATTTCATTACTTATTGCAACTCATTGGAAGGGCTTAAAGAAGTAGATGCTTCATTAGAAATTTGACTTTTGGGGGTTGAAATAGGAGCTAACTCAAGTGGTTGATGAGAAGTAGGTGTCTCAATCTTTGGGAATATAGGCATTGGAGGTTTAGGAGTAAGTTTTCCAGCCTAAGTAAGACTATTCTTAACCCTAATAACAATATCATAGTCATATGGAAATAGTCTAAACCCCATGGACTAAATCATGACTGAAATATCACTATTTAAAGCCTTTAGATAATAAATAAATGCATGTTTGGGTGTAGGACTTACCACTTGAGGAATCCTGTCCCAAATATTTTGAAATCTAGTGTTAAAAGTAGTCAACTTCTTGTTAGGGGATCTCTTCGTTGTTGTTAGTTGCTCTACCAAAGACAAGTGATCTGATTTATAATCAAAATGATTGTACACATTTGTACCAAGTTGATCCCAGTTGTTAATTGAAGTAGTTCTTAAAACCCTGTACCATTAAAAAGATTTTGCTTTGAAAGATGAGGCAAAAATTCTAACTGCAACATCTTCTTCAGTGATAGAATGAACTGAGAAAACATTAGCAACATCTTGGATATAATCAACTGAGGTAGTATGGTTTTCACTAGTGAAGAAAGAGACTCTTTTAAGTGCAGACATTGGTACATCATGTTGTGCATTGAAGGATAAGGGAATACCATCATTGAAACTAACAAAGGGCATATTTCTTTATGCTACCATAATTTGAATGGGTCTCAAAACTCTAGATGATTTTAAGAAAGGCCTACCAGGAGGTGGTGGAGAAAGAGTTCTATTCGGTGGTGAAGGTGATCTTTGAATTGATATTCTCATTATTATCCTCCCTGGTGACAACTGCAAGTAATCAAATGATCCTTCTTTTTCTATGCTTGACCTTGTTTGAATCCTTCTCATGAAACTGAGACACCAACACTACTAAAACTAGTAAATAGAATGCTTGGAGTCACCATATGCGTTGTTGCAGAGCCTCTAAAGGCTGAAATTTACCAAGATATACTCCAAAACTTGGAAAAATGGAAACATTAACTTCTAACCATCCCACCAGGTGTGTCAAAAATGTTAGAGTAGTGTAGGCACCAAGGTGGCTAGGATGCATACCTAAGAAATATAGCTTTCAATACTTCTCCCAAGAGGCGCGCCAGAACTGTTAGCACCAAAATACAACACCCTCTGATTTGTCATGAATGTGTGGATGATCAATCAATGTTTTTGGGAACATGGGATTGTCTCTCAAGTTTTGGGACTTTCTACTTAAGACAAACCTCTAGTGAAGGCTGGTTCCTGTACTTAATCCAAATGCTAAACTACTCCTAAGGAAGGAAATGTAACTATCTAATCCTACTCTAATATTCCAAGGGACCAGGGTGAGAGAAAGATGCATGAAAATGGAAATCATAAGATGAGGGGAGGTGATAACATCAAGAAAGGGGTGGAGATACTCTGATGAGGGAAAATGGAGAAGGGAGAGGCTAGAGAGAGGTGACATAGATCCAAATCTTCATTCAACATCTATTCTCCATGAAACACAACAAGATGAACCTGCACGTGATAGATACATACACAAAATACAAAAAGAATGGAGAGGCAAGGAAATAAAAATAAATATAAGCTAGGGTTGAGAGAAACACCACAAAAATAAGATTTTATTACTTTCAACGTATGTACAGTCTATTACATGTGAAGAAGAAGGAACAAGAACACTTGCCAAGTCCAAATGAAGGCTTGCAACTCACAACAACTCAAAAACAATTTTAGTAGAGTTTATTTGTATTTTAGAACACCCTCCTCACAAATAAGAGGTTTTTACAATATATAAAAGAATGAGAGAGAGAAGACGGAAAATCAAATTTATACCTTCACCCATAAATAAGATGAATTAAATGTTTGAAAAGGGGCATGGGTAGCCTTCGAAGACCATTCCTCCATGATGTCTTGCTTGTAGAAGAAGGAATGCACACCATATTTCATTATATCTAGTGGTTGAACAATTTGGAATTGCATCTTTTAATGCTGAGAAAATTCTCTTCTTTTTCTCCCACCTATCCTCACCCATCTCAAGATTTTTTGTTTCCATGTTGTATATCATAAAGATACATTTCCAACTGTATAAAGTTTGTCAAATCTAGGAAAATGTTATGCCCGTGTGGATCCAGCGGGTCAAAGAGGAACATGGGTTCTCTAGTGCTTATCTCAGTTTGCATTTAATCTATTCTTTTTTCCTTTGGCATGTGGATGATACGGTGGCAAGGAGAGCTGGGAGGGGGAGGGAACTGTTCGAATTGAGCCATTATCACTAGCTTTATCCGTATGGGCCTCAATAATTGTATTGATCGGTTATTTAGGTCTAAGGTGGAAATAGGAAACAGTTCCACCTAGACCATTTGATCTTGCAACTCAGGGCTCACCCACATTGCACTCTCTGTAGCCCCCTCTACTCTTTGGTTTTCTTTGTCTTCGTCCATCCAGACCGTGCAGGGAACCCACGCCCATGAGGAACCATTTCCCAAGTTCTTAGTTCCCCCGTACCCTTCAATATTCACAAAGAACTTCACTCACTTCCATCTCCTTTCCTTTTTTTTCCTTTTCCTTGCGGCCATCTAGCCCATGCGGGGAACTCAACCCTAGGAGGAGCATTTCTCCCTTCCTTTATTCTTCTGTATTGTTTCCTTCCTATGACACTCGACTTATATGATTCTTTTCTCTTGATGCCCCTTTGTTGATCGGCCCACCAGCCCATACGGGGAATTATTCTCTAGAGGAACTAGTTCCCTGAGCTCTGTTAGTTCCTGATTTCACTCCTGATGCTACATCACACTCAAACCCCTTACTTTGTGGCTTGTCTACCTTTGCGGAAAACTTGACCCCAAGAAGATCTTATTCTCACTTGCCTCCATTCTTTTGCAACCCAATTTTTCCACAATCAGTAAAACTTGAAATCCTTGCCCTTCGGCTCCAAAGTCAATGCAGAGAACCTTGAACCCAAAGGAATGTTCCGTAGTTCCTCCTAGGACACACATTTACGCATAACACTACACCTTCACCAAATCCTTTGTATTTCGGACCAACATGCAATGCAGAGAACCATGTGCTCACCAGAATGTTCTTTAGTTCCTCCTTTGATCCACATTTTCACATAACACGACCTCTATCAAAATTTCTTTTTTGTGCGGCCAAATCAGGAAACTAGGGAACAAAGGGAACTAGAGAACTATCCTGGTTAGTCCCCAGAAACCCACAATACATTGCAGAAGTGTAATTTTCTCACTTCTTTCCATTTTTTCTTCATTTTTTGGATATGGAACTAAGGGATTATGAAAAGAGGAGGGAAGGATTTAAATCATTGAATTTCTCCATTTCTAATCCACTTCACCATTATCCAAGTCCAAATAATCAACATAAGTTATCAAAATACCTAAAAATGGGAATTTTAGATGACAAAATTTATGATCCATACGATGTAAATGGTGAGTCGAATGGAGATATGAGGCTCAAGATATGAGTGAAATTGTGCAAGGTTTATTAGTTGTTATAGTGGTTGCAAATAGTAACTATAGTGTAGGAAAAATTGGAATTACTATATATAGTAATAGTGAAACGTGAATAATATTTCATTTATATCGAGATCAATTGAGATTTAGAGCTTTGAGATGTGAGGATGCTACATGTTAGAGCAACAAGTTTTACTAAATTTGAGAGAGTAGCAATGGTCGTGGCTTTGTAAACGACCAATGAGTTGGTATGTATGATGATTTTTAGAAAATTTTGTCAAACATGTCTGTTTTCATTAATTTTTGAAAAAAATGCATTTATGTATTTTTCAGGGTTTCTACTCCTGAGGACACTAATGCCCAATTGCAAGTATTAATGACCTAATTCTGGGCACCCATGACCTACTCTTGGGCACTGGCGTCCCAGAGCAGGGATTGGGCATTGTATCATGATTTGCTGATACTATGATCAATTTGATGCTATGATAAGTGATTTTTCCAATATGCGTATTGTACTAATGCGAGAATTTTTTGTTATTGTGTTGTGAAGAGGGATATAGACTAGAGAGAGTTTCGTGCGGGTCGACACTTGAGTACATTTCTTACTTTGGGCTTATTAGATGCAAAGTCGGATATATTGGACCGTGTTGGCCTGCGGAACATAACTAAATTTGGGGAGGTACCCCATAACATTCCTAAGTTGATTTCTTTGTGTGATAAATGTTGCATAAATACATGTACATTCTGGTTGTCTACTGGTGAGATGATGGTGACCCTGGAGGATGTATACATGGTATTACAATTTCTTATTATAGGGGAGGAAGTACAAGTGATGAGTATGGTGGATTCCTAGAGGCAGACGAGGGCATCGAGGTGATATTTCACAAGAACACGAGTATGGGAAGAGACTCATATTGGTTTGGATGTGATAACGATATCTAGTGTTCCACGGTTGTAAAAGTTTATTACAATGATTCTAGTATCATCGATGGCATTGGAGGGTGGGGAGTTGGTATATTGTACAACATGCATGATATTTATCGTAGGATAGAGGATCATGAGACGAGGTATGCATGAGTGTGGTGTATATTGTCCCACTTGTATAGATATTTGTATAGATTCACGCGGGAGGATCATGGGGGTGGACTAGGAGTCACAAATTTGTTGTAGGCACGGTCCTATAAGCATATTGCAATATTGAGGCCACTTAGGGGCCACAAGTTGATTGGGTGAGACTCGAGATATTTGTAGTGAAGTGGGTAGTCACCCATAGCATAAGGATGGATATGATCACCTATATATCAGTTCTAGATCAGATGGGCCCTAGGGCCATTATATGGAGACTGTATAGAGACTATGGTGGATTGGTAGAGGATGCTATGGAGTTGCGGTGCATTCGGTGCACCATCTAGTTAGAGGATCACTTCCTAAGGGTGATAGATTTGTTCCAGAGAAAGTGAATATCTAAACAGTTTGGCATGGCCCAAGATGTGCCTCCAGATCCATATATAAGGTTGAGATATACTAGAGCAGTGAGACGACCAAAAGTGAAGTCAGGTCTGACAAGAGCATAACTAGTGCGTCCTGGTCCAGATAAGGCTGATGCGGCTATATGGCCTATACATGTTGACGACATGGGGTGCACCTAGGCCTATATTGAGTGGTGGGTGACACATTCATGGGTGTTGTTGTTTCTAGTAGTAGTGGATGCGGTTGGTGGCCCAACAGTTGGAGGAGTAGAGGGGAAAGCACCTGCCCTCGATGTAGATGGTGTAGTAGCAACATGAGCTGAATGTAAGTATTGTTTATTATTATTTGTTAGTCATTGTTTGTGTATGATATATTCCAAAGGTATGTATTAGCTAATGGTGGTGTTCATGATTGCAGGTGATGCCTATTGGTCATTGATTGTAGATTCGTTGATACATAAGTTGACACGGAATGTGCCTCCAGATGTGCTCGTGGGAGGTGATATGCTAGAGAGAGTTGATACTATTGCGGGAGAGCATGCCCATTTGTTCGAGATGGTGGCTATAACAACAACCATGTGTAGCATGTTATTGAGCGAGCGCAATGAGGCTCGTGCATAGACTAAGTGAGCTAAGAAGGCTATAGGAAGAGGAGCCCTAGCTCATGATGTTTTCTCTAAATATGTAGAGCTACAGGGTTGATTCATAGAGTAGGTGGCCGATATTTTTATACTACGGATTTAGTTAGAGAGATATAGAGGTTGAGGCCTATGTCGTAGAGTAAGCAGTGAAGCCTCTAGTTCTAGAGCTCCCGTGATTGTATATAGTGATAGAAAGGATGATGTATGATGTTTGTTATATGATGTATCGATGTATAGGGGCTTGGACCCTAGCAAGTATATGTTGCTACTTATGATTTTGGATGATATATATATGTTGACATGTGTTGATGTAGTATGTATGGTTGATGTGCATTGTGCACTATGTGATGATGATGATGATATGTTCTAGATAATGATTGTGTAATGTGATATATTTTACGGTTATTGTTGAAATGATTGGTTGAATTTGAAAATCATGATGATGTGGAAAGAAATAGATAATAAGGATAAGTGATAGATCATAAAAATGTATGTATGTGACGTAATGTGGTGGATAAAGAAAAACAACAATAATGATGTGTTGATAATTGAATAATGATGAGGAGTAAAGTGATGCTCATAATAGCATGTGATGAGAAATAAGGAGGAAGAAGAGTGATTCCCCCCCCTTAGTGTAAGAATGAGGTTCATTTATAAATGCCCCCTCAACAGTCAAGAATCAACCATATAAAAAGAGTGCCTCATCGAGAAAAAGGTATGTCACATGCAAAGAGATACTAGAAAAGATATGGCATAAAGCACAACACATGAGTTGTGAAAAGAGAGGTTCATTGATGTAGTATTCCCTTAATAGTCAAGTGTGATTGTGACGCCCCAAAATTTTACCTGTAAAGCAACTAGGTTAGAGGTGGAAAAATTGTGAAATATTTTTTTTGTTTAATTTTAGAAAGGATTAATAGGAAGAAAGTTGCAAGTTTACATTATTAATGGTGAACTAAGCATCGCTACGCGACGCTACTGGGTTTTTGCACTTGCGGTTATTCACTTTGTGTGTTTAAGAGATAAATGGTCAAACTGGTATAGCCATTAACCATGCAAATATAATAGTTCGTAGAAAATATTGAGAGAGGTCATGAGAATGGACCCACGATGATACACCTATAAGTTAGATTTACATTATTAAATATTCACATACGGATAATTCCTTTAAGTTTTAATTATGACACTTGTCTTCATCTTGAAATTCCTAAATCAAATGACACCTTAGTTTCTTTGAAACAACTTACTATCTATTTGAGGACAAATCAGTCAGAAGCTAAACTCACACCTATTTATCTTGTATAACTACAAATTTTTAATATCAACTACACTAAACACTCAATTAATCCTACAATAACTCTCACATTATCCATTACCCTATTTAACATAATTACCACCATATATAAATTACAATAATCTTTTACATTTTGATTTAACTAACTCATGTGTGTGATACAATATTATCCATAAACTATGATAACACCACTATATTCTTTGTGATTAAACACCTACACATTAATGTTATATATGTAGTACAATAGTATTATAAAATTCTAATAGCATAGCATAATTTGGATTATAACGTGGCATCAATTATAATAAATAACATTTATTTTAAACTAACCATTTTATTATATAAAATGAACTAACTATATTAGTTATGTTATATAGATAGTATACGGACTATATAACAACATATAATATATATTATATTATTCTAAAGTACCTAAAACCCTAACATATTCCCTATCTCCACGTATGACTTATATTTTAACTTATGTTTTATTTTATATTCACCTTTTTAAAATCCATAAGCCATAAAATGCCGAAGAACCACATCCATGTTTCCCATATAGTTATTATTATTATTTCTTTCTTAAACTTAATTCTTGTTTATTGGTGTTACTCTTACTTTTGTTTATGGTTGTGCAGGTATGTAGAGCGGTGAAGGAATGAGGAAGGAGGGATGGAGGTTGGAGGAGTGAGGTGGGTTGGCTTATAAGGTACACCTACCCTAGGGTATATAGAGTTTTTGGAAAGTGGGACAAGGTTTACTTGTTCCACACACCTTCTAAAATTGTCCTCAAAGGCCAAATTTGAGTTTTCAACCATAATTCAAGAGTCACAACATCCCAAAAATAGAATGGGGTTTACATTTTACAGTCCAACTTACAACTAATTAATCATTTTTTTTATTATTGGCAAATACTTTTGAAGGGACTATACCCAATTACAAAAAGACTCAAAAGCTAGATACACAGGAGGAAATAGCAAAAATGGATCAAAATATAGATATTACAAGAAACCTAGCTGTAGTAAAAAAAGAAACTACAAAATGGAGACAAGATAGGTATAAAACTACATAAAACCAACAAGTAAACAACAACAGAACAACATCAAAACAGATCCGTAGTAGATTACTTCTTAGAAGCCCTGTAAATTCCTTACTTAGCAGTCTGCAATGAGGTAAAGAGAGCCAGGGTAGTAACATGTGTAAGATCATTGACATCTAGTTGAGAAAGGACATGAACCCTTTCAACATTTGTGCCCCAAATAGCTTCAGAGATATCACTGAGAATGCTAATACTTCTTACCTATTGTTCAAGGAATTGACAAATAGCTCTAAAAAATAAAATGTTATGATCGTGACTGTCGTTAGAATTCCCTAATCTGTTATCAAAGATAATCAATTTAGTTAAACCCAAGGTTAGATTGAAAATAAAAAATAAATTTAAATCAAGGAATAAAATACAACATTAAACTAAGTTCACATTACACAACAACATTCCTCAACCAAATTCTAAGCCCGAGTGACCCATTGTTGCCTAATGAGCCCCATGTGAGTTAATCCCCCTTCATCATCTTTTGTTTTTTTTTTTTTAATTTTGGTACTATTCTCCTGAATACATGTTCGTCATCTGCAAACTCAACAAACACATCATATTTGTGTGAAATGATATATGCAAGTAAATTCTAACCATTGCAAAAAACACACATGCACACACATCATACAATTTTCACACAGTTAACATATATCATTTTCAAGATCAAATTATCAACAACAATTAAGTTCACTAGAATTTTCATGATTATACATTTTTAATAGAACACGAAAACTAGCTTATTTACATCAATTATTCATCTATTAGTTAGTCGCTATTCATCTATCAAGCCTATAAAGACACACACATACATACTAAAATCTAATAATTAGAATGTGTTAATAAGTTTCCATAAGTTGAAAATCAATTATTTCCATAATTACCATGTTTCCATAATATAATGACTAAAAATCTAATTCATTCTTGCAAACCAAATTAAATTATATAAAAATCATAATCCAACAAAATCAATCATGTGTACTATATTAAAATTGCATGTCGTATCCAAGCTATTCTGATCATAAGGTTGGCACCTCATGCTAACTCAATGTCGCAAAGGGACATATTCCATGTAACAACACATCTAAGTACCCTCGTGCCAATAAAATGCTTACAAAGAGTTATATTATGCAAACTATAATATGTAAGAAGAAAATCTATCTCAAGAGTGTTTAAGGGAAGTGGGCACTACAATGAACCATAACACGAGAGTGCGTCATAGGGTAATGAAATGGAAAATGAATTTCATCTACCAGAGGTTAAGAGGCCTGCAAGGAATAGATCTAGTGCAAGAAGCAACAATATCATGAGAATAAGTGCCAAATTGAATGCTAGATGGAATGTGACCAAGAATAGAAGGTGTGGTTGGAGGAAGTGTGGAAGCAAGAGGCTTAGGGTACCAGTGAGGTAGTGTTTGTGAAGAAGGAGATGATGCAATCATAGATGGATTAGATGGAGGATGTGGATGATTAATGACCTTAGGAGTTAGGCATATGATAAATTTTTATGGAGGTGAAGGAGATAAGTGAATAGCGGTAGAAACACACTTATGCAGAATAGGAGAAAGAGAGTGCTCACGAGAGCGAGAGCAAAAAGTATTGACACCTTTGTCTTCTAATTATTGCAATTTTTCATGGAGAGCATAGCAATCATTATCTTGATGACGATTAATGCGGTGGAAATTGTAGAAAGGATAGTTATGCTGATGTTGTAAGAGGTGAGGTGGATGATGCTCAGTATAAGGTAAACAGATTAAGTGCTTGGTAAGTAAAGCATGAAATACATCGCAAGGTTTTGCATTATGTGATAATTAAAATGGTTCATTAGTAGGTGGCAGAGAAGAATTAGGTGTATGCCAACGTCGATGGAGGTGAAGTAAGACTCTTACACGGAGGCATAGATTGAGACCATAGATGGAGCTTAATGGTGGGAAGAGGAGAAGAAGTAACAAATGAAGAAGTAGAAGGGGGTGGTATAATATGTGTAGAAATTAAATCTTGTTCCAAATCAATGACTTTGTAGCATAAAAGAGTAAAAGATTCACATGTATCATATAATAATTTTTCTTTAAATGTAAGAATCAAGCCACGACAAAATATAAATTGCTTTTCCAAATAAATGGGCTGGAATAATAAGCAATGAATACAAGAATTGAAGTGTAACATGTAATCTACAATTGGTTCTTTTTTTCCTTGATGGAATTAAGGAAATCATTTGTATGATTCTTTAGGACCATTATTAGAAATAAATTGCCTAAAAAAACATCCTCCATATCACAATAAGTACTAATAGATCCATACGGAAAATGGGTATACCTTTGGAGAGCATCATCCACAAGGCTATGAAAAAATGCTTTAAGTAACAAATGATCATTAGAATAAACAGACATGGCCGAACGAAAATGATTGAGATGTAAATAAGGGTTGTCAGTTCCATCAAAACATGAGAAGTTAGGCACGATGAAGTATTTTGGAAAAGATGAATTTTCAATATTTTTTTAGGAATAAGGTTTCCATGGAAATAATTATTATCAATAGAATCATAAGATGCTTTAATTTCAAGATTCGGTGTGTGAACTTGAGATTACAAAGTGCCAACAACATGCATGAGAGATAGAATATCATGTGAAAGAATGGTTGGTGAAGTAAGAGGAATATGGAGAGGTTTAATATGCCATTGTGAGTGATCATGGGAATGTGAGGAGGAGTGGATGTGGAAAGAGTAGGAGGAGTTAGAAGAGGAGGAGAAGAAAATGGAGGCTCGTTGGGAATACTAGATGTAGACTCAGGAGATACAATGAGAGGTGTACTAGTGGTATGGATAACATCATCATGAGAAACAATTTTAGAAGTATAAGAAAGATGTGAAATAAGAGGAGAGGAAAATGTAAGATCTATGGGAATGCTAGAAGTAGACTCAAAATATATGATAAGAGGTGTACTAGTGATAGGATTAGAATCATCATGTGTAACAATGTCAGAAGTAGAAGAAAGAAGTGAAGGAAGAGGAGCAGAACATGGAAGATTGATGGGAATGATAGAAGTAAACGCATAAGATATGATAAGAGGTATACTAGTGGTAGGAGTAGAATCATCATGAGTAACAACTTCAGAAAGAGAATAAAGAGGAGTAGTAAATTCAAAAGTAGTAAGAGAAGTAACATCATCACTAGCATGCCGATGGGGTGGGAGTGGTGCGGTCAAGACACTTGGTTGTGTGCTTGCCCACCTGGTTTCAAATCCCCCTGAGGCATGATCCTCCTCGGAGGTGGTTTCACTGCTAGAAGCGACATCTCTGCTCGTGCTGACACTGGTGATTACTCCTCACTGCTGACACTGGTGGCTGCTCCTCTCATTGTCGATGCTGGTGGCTCCTTCTCCTCTCGCTGCTGACACTGGTGGCTGCTCCGCTCTCTGGTGCTGCTCCTCTCACTGCGGTCGTGGCTGCTCCTCTCGCTACTGAAACTTATGGCTGCTCCGCTTTCTGCTGATCCTGGTGGCTGCTCCTCTCGCTGCCGATGATGGTAGCTGCTCTAAGTTGTCCCACTCGCTATGGTCGTTGTCGACGGTCGCTGCATCTTCACTTCGATTTCATGGTTGCTTCAATTGGGTTCCTATTGAGTGGTCCCCTTCATTGTAACCAGGTTTTGGATACTCTCAAAAATCCTCATGTGTACAAGGATGTGGGTCCTTTCAAACACCCTCAATTTACCCTCAATCCAAAAAAAACATCATCACTAGCATGTTCATGATCGGAAACATAATCGACATCACTATCAGACATGTTTTCACAAACAAGTATTTCATCAAGACTATCATCAACATAGAAGTAGTAGGAGTACTAATATTATATTTATCATTGCATTCATTAGAAGCATTTTTAGAAGTAGGTAGAGTAGGATATTTGACTTTACATTCGTCTTGCCTACTAGTAGAAATAACATCATGCATATGTAAATTTTCAACATTATAATTAAAAGTATAGGATTTCATATTATCACAAGAAAGAACGTTACCAAGAAAATAATCTATAATAGTATTATCATGTGTTATAATGGTAGTGGAAGAAGGTGGAACAACATGAGTGACTACGGGAGAGAAATAAAAACATGAAGTAAATTTTTGGTTAGGAGAGACTAGGCAAATGCTAGAGTTGTGAAAGTTAGTAGGAAGGGTGTTTTGGAAAGCAAGAAGTTTTTAGAAGATGGATGAATTGAAATGAGGTTTTTGGTAGAGATCACGAAATTCATCTTGTACAAAAACATCATCAAAGGTAGGGTTCAAACATGTATCGACCATATGGTGCTTAGGAGATGAGGATATCTTCTTAGCCATGAGGGTTTTGGGGATCCTAGGGTAGGAAGTTTGAAGAAAAGCGGGTTCACCAAATGATTTAATAAAATATTAATTAAATCTAATTGTAGAGTAACATATATGATAAAATACAATAGATATACCAATGCTAAGCACTCAAACAATACAACACTACAAGAAAATATGAGAGAGATATAACTTACTTGAATCCTACACAATCTAGAACCAATATGGGTGGTGTAGAGTGTTGAATAGGGCTAGAATTGTATCACAATTTCTCTCTGTAAAATTTGGATCTTTAGAATGATGCCAAAAAGGGGCACCTGGGTGTAGGTGACTATTCTTGGGCACTGGTGACTGTGCAAAAGGTCAGAATCTACTTTCTTTTGTGTTACTAAGGTTTCTCTATCACTTTCTTTTGATCACCTATTATTCATTATTTGATTGTCGAGGGTACCTGTAACCTGCAACACAAATCCTAGCTACCTGCACAAGATCACAAACACATCAAATTGGAATGAAAATGAAATATGTGAATTCAAACTTACCCTAGAGGTAATCTGAAAAGAGAACTTATGATCGAGCGCTGAACTACATTCCAAACTCCATGTAGTTCTTTGTGCATGTGTATGTAATAGTGTCCTTATGTTTCCCTCACGTTAATGATGCCAAGATAGCGAGCTATGGCTAGATAAGATGTAAATGTTTGATATGGAATTGAGAACTTCCCCTTCCCAAGCAATGTATGCAACCCAAAAATGTAGTTCCTTATAATGGTAGTGATAGTATGTAGATGAGATCGCCCCTTAGAATTGTCAGCTAGAATAATAGAGTGTATGTTGTGTGTGTGTGTGTGTGTGTGTGTGTGTGTGTGTGTGTATGGATCTCTTATTTGAATTTTGACACTATTGACCCAAAAGAATGACTATGAGCTTGAGATAAGGATAAGAAAACTAGAAAGGCCAACCACAAATGCCAAAATAAGTAGAAAGAAAAAACAAGATAGGAGCGCCTTGGCGCAAGTTTCCAGAATGGGTGTTAGTATCCTGGGATAAATGACGAAAGATGTGAAAAGATAGGAAGACAGGGATCCTTGTGAATTGACCAGAACTAGGTACAAAAGTGATAGATGTGAGAGAGAAATACAATAGAAACAATTAAAACAAGTTTATGGGAAAAGGATTATGTCACCATTGAATACTTTTCATACTTAAGATCCATGAATATGACAACATACTTGATGAAATAGTAAAATAGTAGCATGTTCATGGTTTTGTGTCTACATATATAACAACTTAGATTTTTTCTCTTTGATTGTATGAGATAGATGGTCAAATGATTGAAATGTTTCAAATACGATCGATTTTTGCAAGGGAGAAAGTAAGCTTTGAGTAAAGAGATATTGTAATTCACTATCAAATAAGGTATTGTTCATCTTAGTAAGCATGGTTTGGTATCATAATACATAATCGTTAATAGGTTCATTACATCCTTTTCACATCTTAGACATTTGTGTATATAAAATTTTGTCTCCAATGTTGATAGAGAATTGTGCCAAGAATTGATTTTCTTAAGCAGTGAAAGAGTGCACAAAATTTATGGGAAGGTCATAAAAGCATTTCAATACAAAATACTTAATACTCCTATAGAATATCTTGGTGAGAAAGGTATCATAATGTGTGTAATTAATGATATCCACATGAAATAAGTGACGATTCTAAGAAATTTCACATATTCCGTCATAGATAGGAAGCTTATGAGAAACAAAATCAAGAGGCATAGGATAAGAACCACTTTAGGTGCAAGTGGGTTGTGAAGAAGCTAAGTAGAATCCTTAACATGAGGAGAAGTAGATGTACCTTGTTGTAATTATAAGATTTTAGCTTGTAATGTATGAACAAGGGTTTCAAGATCCTATGTGTTAGATGAAGAATAATGTAAACCATTATGATTTCCTATAGAATGTGAAGTAACAACATTGGTTGCAAACATAGGAGTACAGATATTTATAATATTAGTTACCCCCAACTGTGTAGTCATGGTAGATGTAGGAATAACATATGTCTTACTATCAAATAATGAAGCATGCTTAATTTTATCTCATGAAGTGCATAGAAGAATATCGATATTGGTATGATTATATTATAAGCAATGTGTAAGTTATTGTGCTTCATCCTTAGAAAGTTCATGGTCATGATTTCGAGAGTGAGTATTGGGCTCCTCACCTTGAACATGATTAGTATTAATAGTTAAAATGAAAGTTTTAAAGATTTCAAAAGTAGAAGAAGAGCTAATGGTAGGGACAATTGTGCCACAATGTATGCAAACATAAGGGGAATAATATAACATGATAGTGGGAGATCAAGAACCTCTAGGTTGAAGTAAATGACTAGAAAAGAGTCGAGGATTAATCATGATGAGTGTAACACCTTTGACAAATAATTATATTTCTCTTTTGCATTACAAGCATTGGCATGTGATTTTCTTGAATGAGGTGTGTTTCCTTGATTGTTGAAAATCATGTTTGTTATGGATAAATCATTTCTGCACTTGGATTCATTGGACTGAAATGATATGGCTTTCAAGAATCCATTTTCACTTCTTGTAGGTGATTTGCAATCTAATTTTGAAAGTTTCAAACTTATCTCTTTTAACTGACTCATCCTTGGATCAATTCCTGTTATCCAAAATAAGCCCCTACTTATTTTGGCTAACTTGTCTTCATTCTTTCCTTCCTGTGCCTCAGTCATATTTTTACACATTTCAGGCACTCAAAATTTTCTGGGTATTGCTTCATTAGATAGATAATTTTCCCCCCTTTCCAGAAAGGTATAGATGTCCTCCTAACTCCTTGTATTTTGCAAGTTATGGCTCGATGGAGTTTGGAGGGGAAATTTTCCCAAAACGAGCCCGCGGGAAAAATTTTGGCACTACGCCTTTTGGGGTCAAATGGTCAAAAAGAAAATTTTGGCCCGAAATCCTACAAGGAGATAAGAGGGTGTCACATGGCAGGTTGGAGTGGTGGGGCGGGAGGACTTTGAGTTTTTCGGTGTTGGGGTCAAAGGGGTCAAAGGGGAAAATCCAAGCGAAAGCCCGCCGAGCAATGAGAAGACACCATGTGTCCTATTAGCGGCAGAGGTCGGGGTGGCGGAAGGACTTTGGAAAATTTTCCAAAGTGGTTAGCGGCTCAAAGGTAAATAGTGGAGTGCATCCCCGCTAAGCAACCAGATGGTGACACGTGTCCCAGAGTGGCTAAGGCACGGAGTAATTTTTAAAAAAAAATTGAATTCGCAAAAGGGGCAGAACGATCGTTTGAACCCATGGATAAATGAGATGGAGCCACATGATAGCGTAGGTTGGGCCAGCGGATAATTTTTGGGAATTTTTCCCAATTCGAAAAGGAGGGAAAAATTTTGAATCTTGGCCCGCGAACCATAATTTTGCCCTAAATCTTTAGAGGGCCATATCGTTTGATCCAGAGCTTGGATTTTTGTGCTTTTTATATCATTGGAAATATGTTGAAACTCTCCACCCGATGGATTATTCAATTTTGTTTTTTTGGTGGAGTTTGGTGGGAGAAAAATGAGAAAACATCTCTAGCATGCAAAAAATGCAGAACTGACATTCAACTACCAAAATTAATGAAGTATGGGTCGTTTTTTGGATCTGCGGAGCAATGTACTTTGGAATATGGGTTTTTCCATGAAGCCCATCACTTTGTAGGTGAAATTGAAAGGATTTGATTGGTGGTTGAGCTCATAAATCAATTTACCCACATTTTTCTTTTCCTTCATTCTGCTTCACCATTAAAAGCCAGTTTTGGCTCATTTGTAAAGGGTTGGGCATTTTTTTTCTTGCAGAATCCCTGAAAAGAGTTTGCAATAATCGAATCAGAAACAAGGCACCATGAAGTAGTTGCACTCCAACGGAATCGTGATAGCTCCAGCGATAGCAAGGAAAAAATTGATCAGTAATGGAAGAACTTTCTCAACAGAAACAAAGCTTGCATAGAGGAAAGACAGCGGAGTGTCTTGGCATGCTCAAAAATGATTAGAAAAGGGGTACATATAGGGTGCTGAGTAACCCTAGTGCATGACACATATGAAACCCTAAACCTAACCCATGTGTGATAGCCCTCCAACATGAGAGGAGGAAACATAGGATAACTCACACTAACACCCCCCCTTCATCAAAGCTGGGGGTAACGACTGTGATGAGTCAGATGGAAGAGGAAGACACTCCTAAACAAATAAGAAAGATGTGTCAATGGGGCCCGGAAATTAAAGGCCTGATAAAGTGCCCATATACAAACACAATCTTCCTAGAAGAAGAAGAAGAAGAAAAGGACTAAATAGCCCGAAGAAGATGGGCAGGTGTAGAAGATCTCACCCCAAGAAGAGACCGTAAGTGAAGAAACTTCATCTCAGTGAAAGGCTTGGTGAATAAGTCTGTAATCTGATTAGCTATATGAATGTACTGAGTGTCGATGATACCATCATGAATAAGCTCCCATATGAAGTGCATATGGATCTTAATGTGCTTCGTCCACTGATGCTAAACTAGATTTCTGTAAATAGAGATAATGCTCGTGTTATCACAGTAGACAATGGTAGGCTGCCAAAAGTGGATGCCAAACTCTGTCAGAATACCCTGTAGCCAAATAGCTTTTGTGGCAGCATTAAATGCTCCTCTGTATTCTGCCTCTGTAGATGATATTGCAATTGCATTCTACTTCTTTCTAGACCAACTAATAGGACCCAAACCAAGAGAGAAACTGTAGCCAGAAGTAGATTTTCGATGATCTAAGTCACCGGCCTAATCAGAATCTATGAATCTAATCAAGTCAATATCAACCCCTCCATGATAGTGTATGTCATCAACATAAGCGCCACGAACATAATGAAGGATCCATTTAGCTGCTTTCCAATGCAGCTCATGTGGCTCCTGCATGAATTTGGACATGATCCCAACAACATATGATAAATCCGGTCGAGTGTGAGTCAAGTAGATCAAGCTCCCCACTAACTGTCGGTAAAGAGTACCATCAACCAAGGGAGTACAGCAATCTGAAACCAACTTAACCTCGGAAAGAAAAGGAGTAGGAAAATACTTGCAATCATACATCTGAAATCAAGCTAGCAAATCAAGAGCATACTTAGGTTGCAAAATCAAGATTCCCGAGTCAGATTGTGAAATCTGGATCCCAAGAAAGTAATGAAGCAGACCTAAGTCAGTCATGGAAAACTTGTTGGCTAAGGCGATCTTCACAGGATCAATAATAGAGGAAGAGCTACTTGTGATCAACAAGTCATCAACATATAGAACAAGAATGAGTAAGGAGTCATCTTTCCGTAGAATATAAACATTTGGATCAGAGTGACACCTAGTAAACCCTGATGTAAGTAAGAAGGAGTCCATCTTGGCATACCAAACCCGAGGGGATTATTTAAGGCCGTAAAGAGACTTCTTTAACTTATAAATGAGGGAGGAATCTTAGACATAACCCGGAGGTTGTTCCATAAAGATATCTTCCTCTAGGTCACCATGAAGGAAGGCACTCTTAACGTCCATTTGATGGACTTTCCATCTGTTCGCTACGGAAATGGCTAGGGTCAGTCGAATAGAAGTCATCTTCGCAACCGGAGCAAAGGTTTTTGTATAATCAACCCCAGCTATCTAGGAGAAACCCTTAGCTACTAATCACGCTTTAAAATTGTAGACGTCTCCATCTACTCCATACTTTGTTCAGAACACCCACTTACACCGAACGATTTTTCTTCCTTTCAGAAGAGTGGTGAGATCCCAAGTATCATTCTTCATGAGAGAGGAATACTCCTCATCCATGGTAGAATCCCACTCAGGAATACTAGAATCCTCCCAAAAAGACTGTGGATCAGAAGTAGAGGCGAAGGAGTGGGATCCAATGAAATCTGAGTGAGTACATCTCATATCCGAAGTATCTCCAACTAAATCTCTAACACTTTGCAAAGTTTTCTTGGCCCAAAGGCGACCAGGAGGATCAAGCTCAGAGTCAGAAGATTCTTCACTTGAGTGATAAGGGACATAGTCCTCATCATCACTACTGTCAAAATCATAAAACTCAAAGATCTGATGGTCGGGAGAATCTAGAAGAGGATCACGCTCAACAATATCATCATCTAATGAGTCAGAATCCGAATCAGTGAGTTGAAAAACCTCTATAGGTGGAGAAGTAGAAGTCGAAGAAGACTCATCGAACTTAACACTTCTCTCAATATATAGCTCATGAGAAGTAGAATTTATCAATCGATATCCCTTCCCGCCATCAGGATACCCTACAAAGATACAAGGTTTGGTTTGTGGTTCCAAGGCCTTGTGTTTCTTCTTGGGAATCCGAGCCATAGCCTTGGATCCGAAGACTCGAAAGTGTTCAACATCATGCTTGCGTCCAAACCAGGCTTCAAAGGGTGTCATCCCTCTTATTGCCTTGTGTGGAACATGGTTCTGAATGTAATTTGCACAATTCATTGCTTTGACCCAATACTACGGAGGAAGAGACTTCGATTGAATCATATAAGTGGCCATCTCCTTCAGAGTACGGTTATTTCTTTCTGCGACTCCATTCTGCAAAATGCTATAAGCAACTATATACTACAGAGAGATCCCTTCAAAAGTATAGAAATCCATGAACCTATTGTTTACATATTCACCTCCATTTTCAGTTCGAAGAACCTTGATAGACCGTTCCACATGTTTCTCAACAAGAGCCTTAAAGTCCTGAAAATGTTCAAAGACTTCAGATTTAAGCTTAAGAAAATATACCCAAGTATATCGCGAATAGTCATCAATGAAGGTTAGCACATAAAGAGCTCTAGTAAATGAAGGAGAAGGAAATGGACCAGAAACATCGCTGTGAACAAGATCCAAGGGACGAGTGGCTCTCCGGGATTTTCCTTTGTCAAAATTCTTTCTAGGATGTTTTCCAAGGGTATAACCCTCACAAAGACCCTTAGAAAACTTGACGCGAGGCAACCCGTTGACCATTTCATTTTGACTCAGTTGTTCAAGGTAGCGGTAATTTAGATGTCCAAAATGCTCATGCCATAGCTTACTAACCTCATTTGCATGAGTGAACAAGGCAGTGGGAGTAGAATCATAAGTAAAGTGGGAGAAGGTGTACAACCGTGAATGGTGATCTTTCTTTCCGTCAGCTACTATAGTGTCATTGTTAAGCTCACAAATGATCACCAAGTTAAGACCAAATTCCACTCGCATTCATTCACCAAGGTGAGTAATTTGGTAAACTGATAGGAGATTGGTAGAGAGATCAGGAACACTCAACACTTGGTTAAATGTTCCCCCATCTATCTCTACCGATTCACTACCGGAAACCGACACTGTCGTGTCATTACCCATCGTGATTTGGGACATTCCATAAGGTTCGATGTTGGAAAACTCAACATGCGAAGAACCCATGTGGTGCAAGGCACCGAAATCTATAATCCATGTTGATGAAGGAGCAACTTTGGCTACAAGGGCCTTTCTTTTCTTCTTATCATTTTTAGCACCTTTTGCAGCAGAAGACTCGGCCTTCGGAGAACTTTGTTTTATGGATTCAGGAACAATTATTTTATTTTTCTCAAGTAAATGAGATAAGTGATCAATCTATTTCTTAAAACAGTGTTGCTCGTTGTGATCAGTCTTCTTGCAATAGGAACACAAATACTTACTTTTCTGCGCCCTAGGCTCAAAAGTCGAAGTGTTTGTGTCATTTTTAGGTTTGATCTTGGTTTCTTTCTTAGGTTGATCCTTAGTTTCTTTCTTCTTTTCAGTCTTCTTTCCCTTGGTAGTACTTGCTACAAGGGCATGTGACTTGGACTTGAGAGACCCCATGTGAATGAGTTTGTCATGTTCTCGAATGAGTTGGGACAAAAAATAGTGAAAGGAGGGCATCGTCCAAGTATCGCCCAAAGAAGCTTTTGCAGTGTAGAAAGTTGACATGAAGATAGAATATTTGGGACCTAGCTTAGAGAGAATTGACAAGATCAATTGAGAATATTTATTTTCTACTTGACATCCTTTTAACAATAATTTAATGTGGACAAATTTCAAGTAGAAGGCTTGTAGGTTTTCAAAGTCACTAGGATTTAACCCTAGTAGTTCATTTTCCAACTCATGCACTCTCATGTCATTTAGTTGTCCAAACATCACATCCAACATTTTCCACATAGATGTAGGTGTTTCAGATGCCTCAATGTGGAAGAGAAAGTCAGGAGAAACAAACATGAAAAGAAGACCTAAAGCTTCATCACTACGGTTTAACCACTTAGATTTTTCAGGTTCGTCTTTTGGTTTAGTTTTAGTTCCCATGGTGATGCAGAATAACCCTTTACCCTTTAGTTTCATTATTATTTTCAATCTCCATTCGAAAGAGTTTAACAATGTAAGAAAAGGAATTGAAATTACATCCATAGTGAGAGAGAGAAAGAAATGCAGAAAAGAAACACAACCATCTAGGACAATAACAACCCCCCTGCTTTCAGTACTTTATAGGTTAGTGCGTTGATTACAATCGGGTCCGTGCATGTGGTTTGAAACACTTGGTAACTCATCTTGCAATTAGCGTAATAATGTGCAAGAGAGGAGACCACAACAGTGTTTTATGTAGCGCAACAAAAAAGGACACCATAAACAAGCACAAGCAAAAAATAGAAAGGAGGCGAAAGCCAACCCTAGTGGTGAGAAAAAGTGTCTCACGTCGCACAAAATAATCCCTTTTTCGTAAGACTGTGGCGGATGCGCTCACAAGTCCACGAAAAAAAGGAATAGAACGAAGCTAAAAAAATGAGTTGAATTAAGCAATACAAAGACACCCCCAGAATGCGACACTTTATAAAATTAGTGTGTTTACAAATCTAATGATCCCATCATCTATAGTGTGAAAAAAAATGTAACTTTGACTAAAGAAGTGCTCAAAACCAAACAACGAGTCAAAAGTTATAGCAAAAACCAATTCTCGCAATTGATGAGAAAAAGCCAATAAGCATGCAAACAGATTAAAAAAGCACCCTAAACGTATGCAAAAGGTGTCGTATGTATGCCCATTGGAAACAACACGGAATTTGAGATAGGGTTTGTTAATATTGCGAGGGGGATTAGCCACCTGCTAATCCTGAACCTCACCCTTCGTCTTCGGCACTTGACGGAAGGTTAAAAAAACAAGCCAAAAGACCAAATTATAATGCCAAGGAAATATTGTGTTTAGATAATATGAAATTAATTAAAGATAGATTTAATTAAATTAAATCTAATTAATTTCAAGAAATAATTAAGATCTAAAAAATGATTAGAATTTTAATTTAGATCTTTTAAATATTTGATGAAACTTCTAAAAATAAATTGCTAAAATGGTTTTAGAAACTTGTCATATATAAAAAACACTTTAAAGTTAGAAATGTTTTTAAAAAATTACCAAAATATTTGATTTGTTTTACCAGACAAAAAACTGAGCATGGATGAAAAAACATGACTCGTTTTTGTTAAAAAGTAGAGGATTTTGAGATAAAAAAGAAGGAAATTAAAAACTTTACCAAAGGAAAAAGGCGTATGGTGAAACCTTACCACGTTTGGCTTTTATTACACCAAAACCAAGAAGAACAGCTGCGCGGAAGGGGGAAAAATGTAGAAGAATGTTGCAGGCCATGCGCAGATAGTTTCCAGTCATGTTTTTTGTTGCCAACTCAAAAAAATGCCCTTTTAAGCAAAAAAACGTGGCTGGGTTGTGGAAAACACCCTTACAAGCAAAAAAAAACGTGGCTGAGGGTTTAAAACGCCTGTGAATGAAAAAAATTTCAGCTGTGTTGTTAAAAATGCCTGTGGTGTTTATAGATGCTTGTTGGCAGATGTGTGGGCACCTAAAAAGAGATTACAGGCCATGCACAGTCAAAAGTTCCTCCATGAGCAACCACATCAGAAGAACACAAAAATCCTACAACCACAAACTATAATGCATAGAAAAATATCCTGCAAAAACCAGAGATCTTAAAAAATTTCACTTTTATTTAAATAAATTAAAAAAATGAAATGAATCTCTATCTTGGATTTAGTTACATCCAACTAAAAAGAGTAGAAAAACCTCTGATTTCTCAAGGTATTTTGAAAAAACCTGCACATGCACAAGAAAAAAACACAAAAAAACTTTCCGAGAAAGCTTGTTAGAGATATTTGCAAGATAATTTCTAGAAAATAGTGATCAAAGGACTTACATGCAAAGTAAAATAATGAAACCAAGGAGTAATAGCAACAAAAAATAAATCGAGTGCACGTTTACCCAATCTCAGCTCTGATACCATGAAAAGAGTTTGCGAGAATCGAGTCGGAAACAAGGCACCACGAAGTAGTTGCACTCCAACGGAATCGTGATAGCTCCAGCGATAGCAAGGAAAAATTTGATCAGTAATGGAAGAACTTGCTCAACAAAAACAAAGCTTGCATAGAGGAAAGACAGTGGAGTGTATTGGCGTACCAACTGATTAACATGATGAGATCCCTCTCCACCAATAGTTCGAGCTTTTGGTATGACGGCAAGTCATGCATCTTTGATACCAAGCAGTTAAGCGCGCCACCCCAGAGTAGTTCTGGGATGGGTGACCTCTCAGGAAATTCCTAGTGTCACTTCCTCTTAATATGTCATCGGGCCTGATTGGGTGTATACCTGGATCTATCGTGCGGGAGGGTATTGGCATAGCATCTGTTTAACATGATGAGATCTCTCTCCACCATTAGTTCGATCTTTTGGTGTGACGGCAAGTCGTGCAACTCTAATACCATGAAAAGAGTTTGCAAGAATCGAATCGGAAACGAGGCACCATGAAGTAGTTGCACTCCAACGGAATCGTGATAGCTCCAGCGATACCAAGGAAAAAATTGATCAGTAATGGAAGAACTTGCTCAACAGAAACAAAGCTTGCATAGAGGAAAGATAGCGGAGTGTCTTGGCATGCTCATAAACGAATAGAAAAGGGGTACATATAGGGTGCTGAGTAACCCTAGTGCAGAACACATATGAAACCCTAAACCTAACCCATGTGAGATGACCCTCCAACATGAGAGGAGGACACATAGGATAACTCACACTAACACTCCCCTCTTCCCCTTGACATGTGAATTCGAGGAATTTCAGACCTTCCATGGAGATTGTGGCACATTTTTTTCCTCTCTATAATTGTAATGCATTGTATTAAACTTGAGCATGCTAATGCATGTTTTGTGAATGATCTTCCAATCCTCTCATGCGTTTATCATTGTCTTCTAATATTTCATTATATTCTTGCAATCTATGCATGCTTTGGTATTACATCTATATGATTTGTGTTTATTTGCAAGACAAAAGTTCATCACTCCTTTGGTGTATCACCGTTTTAGCTTAGTTTTGTTTCCCTTTTCCATGTTTTATCTCAACTCTGTCTCCTTGGTAGATTTAGAGTAGGATTTTGAATCAGAACCTCTGAAAAAATTGCATGCATACAACTAAAAAGAGGGGTAAGAACCAGCTTCAATCTAGAGAGTTTTCTCACATTGCAAGGTCCCACACCTTAGAGAAAACTCCATGTTGTGCATTCACACCAAATTGACCATTTATCTACAACAGATTTGAGGGTCATTTTGGGGGTGTTGTAGATTTGCAAAAACTATTCCAAGATCTAAGGAATGTTTTAAATATCCTTACTGGACTGAATGGTAAATTGGCATTCATAGGTGGAGAGACGTAGCAGACTGAAGTTTGTATGTTACAAATTCTTTGGTCTTGTATGAACGTTCCTTCATTCGGTTGTATGATTGTACTTGGATCTTTGGGATTGATCTCTTTAGGACATTTAATGGCGTAAGAAAAATAAATTATTCTTCATGACTATGAAGGGGACCTAAATCCTAAACCTAAAGGATTATTCTAACAGTATCCTAAACTAGGTAAATGCACCTATTTCCTAGCTATGTCTACTTATTTGGGTTACAATCTAACCTAAGCTTCTTATTCAATTTTGTTGGGATGGCATCCTAACCTAAGTTCTTGTACTAAATGAATAAGGGAGAAATTACCAAGGTAATGCTATGTTATTTTAACCTATTACCTAATACTATTTGATTGTGAATATGATCTAACATAAGGTGAGAATTACGTATGAAATGATTTTGAATAAACCTATGGTTATAACCTAAGTTTTGGAAAAGCTATCCTAAACTATTGAAAGGGAACTTGGGGTTGCATGACATTATGGTGATGGTTCCAATGGCATTTATTTGATTTGATTTGGTTAAATAAATGGGAGTTACAACTAGTTTGGCAAAGGTAAGTAAACTTTAGTGGAAGCATGTGTGGAGGCTTCACTAAAGTTGGAAATGCATACTGAAGCAAAAATAGCATTTGCCAGTTTTAGGAGGCGATGGCAAGGAGAGATAGGTGGGAGATTTAGGAGTAATTGCATTAATGAACCTTGGTTTTTGCATGTAAATTGTCTTTGAAATAAGGAAGGCGGGTTTTTTGGAGGTTGTTTGATCTTGCATGCATTGCAATTTTTACTCTACATGGAGCTATCTGGTTCTTCGAACAAACAGTTCAAATTTTACTTTGTGGCTATTTTTGGTTTCTCTGGTCTATTTTTGATCGAAGCAAAGTATATGAGGCATTGGAAGAAAAGATTTTTGGTTGTTGATCTTTCGTGAAAGAGAAAAAGAGTTAGAAGCTCAGCTAGAAGTCTCCTTCAAATTGGCAGAAGCACTATCAGGCATAATAGGCTCTACCCATTAAGATTTCTTACTTTCTTCTAAATGATTCATTAAAACAATTCTTTTCTCATGAGACAAATGTTTAAATGATTTTTCTGGTTAATTAATTTCTTGGTTTTAAGAATCTGTATGGTTTCTAGATATGAATCCATTGCATGATATTATTAGCCTTTCAAAACTCTCACTGTGCTAGTTTAGTTGTGACATGCATGTAGAACTTGTATTTGAGGCTTGTTTCTACTTTTAACTCGTCTTCATGGCTTTGTGGTTTAGTACTGACCTCTTATTCTAAGCTTGCGTGTTCTGAATTTGTATTCGAAGCCTTGTGGTCATTCTGAACTTGTGTTTGAAAATTCATGTTTAACACTAAACTCGTATTCAATACTTGTGTGTTCTGAATTTGTATTCAAAGTATTGTGTTTGGTTCTATACTTATATCATGAGCTTTGCATTTTACTCGTATTGAAGGTTTTAAGTTGCTTAGAACTCATATATGGGACTGTCTTCTCGAAAAAGCTTGAGAGAATATTTTTGGTTTGAGTTGATTTGGTAATCTCTTTTGAGACATTCTCCTTGTAGCTTCTTGAGTTTGGAAGGGTTGTAGTACTTTTGTTTTGAGACTGTACCGATTTCTTTGAACTTGTAAGGGTGTGTAAATATGAAAGATATTCTTCTCTCCTATGCGCTGAAAAATTTGCGTTTTATTGAAGGCTTAACTGTTTTGCTTAAAGGTTAATGGACCTTTTAGGGAACTATATCTTGTTATGGGAATAAGGAACCTCTGGTTTGATATTGAACTGTTATTTACTCTTTGGGTTGATATAGAGATTGTTTAAAATAATCGTTAACGGTTTTTGAAGTTTATGGAAATGCAGTATGTATACTCCTTGTGATTGATGTTTGGAACAAATACCTTCTCTGTCACAATCTTTATAGATGGAGTTATGCAAGTCTTTTTGTTGTGAATTCTGTTTCAATCAAGTTCAAGGTAATGTTGAGACCTTTCTTGACTTAATGTGTATTGGGGTTTCTTAATCTCTTTCAGATCCTTTTAATTGATTTCTAGGTTTTTAAAGAAAGATGATTTGAATACTCTCGTGTATTTGAATCTTGTATGGAAGGATTTATTACCTCTGGTTCAATATTGTTACATATAATTGTTCTTACTTGGATCACGAACTATATGTTTTTTTTGTATTTAGCTGTTTAAGTCCTTGTGTTGGGATTTCAGTTACTTTTGATTTCATGAGTATTTTGGAGACCTTACTCAAGCTTAATATTGTTGTTGAGTTTTAGTACCCTCTTATAGATTCATTTGAATGAATTTTTGGGTTTTTAAAAGGGAGAAAGGAATATATTTCTTTTGTGGACAATATACTGTTTTTGGAACTGTATTGTGTACTCTTTTCTGTGGAATGTATTCAAACTTGTGTTTAAATAAATTGGAATAGATGAAGCAGGTTGTATTGATTTTGTAAGGGAAATTAGAAGTGTTGCCTTCTATAAACTGTGTTTGGTTTTGTGTTCTCTCTTGGGAACTAGTAAAATAACTTCTGAGTTTGAAATAGAAATGGGAATTCATTTGATATTCTAAATGAAAATGAATTCTTGATTGGATCTTTTCTATTTGAGATCCTTTAACTCTTGTAAGGATAAGTTCACTTGATCGAACTTCTCTGTAGCACGAATCTCATCTCTGACTGTAGAGTGATTGTTCTCCTAGACCTTCTCAACATCTTGGGTACGCCTTTTTGTCCTTCCTGTCTTGTAGGACATAGTGAGAAACCACTCTTCTGAAATGGAAATTTCCTTGTGGATTGTTTAGTCTACTTTGTACTAAGTCATTTGTTGTAATGATGTGGAAAAAGAACAACTGATTCGGTTTGATAGAATAAAAAATGTAATTATGTTTAGACTGACTGCTTTGTTTGAGTGAGTCATACTCTATTTGGATATTTTATTGGAAGGATTTCTCTTTTTGCACTCTATCTTATTATGAATCCTCCTTGGATGGACACGAGAAGAGATTAACCTTGTGTGAATCTTGTTTTGATTTATGGAACATTTGGTTTCAGGTATTTGAATGATATATTCTAACATGTAGAAGTTAGTTAAAACTTGCAGGTAGACTATTTTGATTATCTATCCCTTCTCGGATTGATTTGGGATTCTTGTTATAGATGTCATCTCTTTAAAGTTGAATCCTTATATTGTTTTCCTTGAACTGAAGCAATTATGTGGGTAATTAGTTGAGTGTTTTCTGAACCTGTTTCTGTCTTTTAAAGGATTAGTGAATGGTGGATAGTATGTATTGATTCTTCTTTGTTTAAGTTGTGGAATGAATCATTCTAAATATGTACTATGCTGAAGCTAATTATTTTTGTTCTTAGTAAAGATAAATTCGGTATTTCCAATTCAGAATGAATATGAAATCATTAGATGACAAGATTTGTTAGTTGTTTAAAAAGTAATTGATAGGATCAATTAAGCTAGATGTTATAATGTAGATGTTACAGGATTATATTATGATCTTTTCTTAAAAGTGAATTTAGACTCTTTATTGGTACTTCTTTTCTGGTTGTTATTACTTATGCTTATTTGTATGATATATTAATTATTTCATTAAAGAAGAGTTATTTTAATGGAATAATTAGTGGAATGCACTTCGTTTTAATGCTGTAGTGCTTATCATGCTCAGTTCATTGAACTGACATGTGCTGATAATTATTACAGATGGACATCGTAAGTGATAAAAGAACATAATTTTTTTTATGATGCATTGGATTATTTAATTCTAGATCTTATGTAAAGAATTTTGATTCATTCTTGAGTTATATTGGAAAAGAAAAGTGATTTTCTTTTATGATCTTAATGTTGATTGACATGCAATATGTCTGAAATGCATGGTCTTATAAATTTATATTTTATCATGAATAATTGAAAGGTTTGGAGAAGGACTCCAATTTGTGGTGTAAATTCTCTTGTACTTTATATGAAGGAGATAGTAGTGATATCTTGTCGATATTCTTTATATCTATTTGTATACTATTTTTCTTATCAAATAATAAGTTAGATTAAGGGGATAGTGCAATCTCCCTTACTATAATGAAACTTGTTAAATTGTAATGATGTCCATTCTTTAACTAAACAACTATATTTTAATACAGAAAATATGTGTTGGTCATACTATTAAACTATAAGAGTAATGAATGATAAAAAGGTTATGTTAACCCTAACATCTAACCATGTAGAGGAAGAATCTTCCTCTCTCAAAAGAATGAAAAATAAATGGAATGGTGGTTATGATCTTTAATCCTTGTGCTTCATTTATAAAGAGTAAACACTAGCTAAATATAGGTGAATGATACACCTTCTTTGGACAATTAGGTTGCATGAAAAATTAACTGTCTGATGTTTGCTTCCCTATTTTTTGGATAACTGCTCGCTAGGCCACACTAATGAACATTAATGCAAGCATGAGTTAGTGAAGTTCTTAATATCAAATCAGATTAATTATGGATAAAGAACATAATGAATGTTGAAATTAGGGTTAGTATTGGTTGCTGCAATCTGAATCTTAATCCAATTTAATTATGAATTTAATGACCACTAAGGGGTATGTACATTGTGATGAATTAGTTCTAACAGATGTTAGCACACGCCAACTACAGGAATGTACCTTCGAGAAGTCTAGGGGATTCTTGAGGATACCGTGTTGTAGTTGACATGTGGTAACACCCTTCTGTATTTGTTCATCTAGATCTACACACATCTGGATTTGAACTTAGTTTCTCTATAGGTTAAGTTAGCAACATGTTTAGGATAGGGGGTAGCTTTATATGACTCAAGGTACCTTGGCACATTCAGTTGACTTAGGTCGATTGATTATGCCCATATACCCTACGTCATCGTCAGCGTCTTACTATAAAAAATTATGTTGCTAACTTGGGCTAGGGTCAAACCTTGGGAAAATGGACTGACGGTAGTCAGTAAAGACCATTCTAGATAATAGAAGAGTGAGGTGAAGGACGCATTTTGAAATGACGTGTATTCCGTTTAGGAAAAGTAACATGAACAATATGTTGAAAATATTTGGCCAAAGTATCGCAAGTTGCTGGTTGTATTGTCCTATGTTACCTAGTTTAAAGCAACGTGATATCAGATGAATATTGGTAAAACAAATATTTATATAGGTTATTTAAACAGATCACTCAGTACCCTAAATAGGGTAGGAAAACAAAGTATACATAGTATACATAAAGTATTCTATAATTTAAGACAAACATGAGAAATCAGTTGGTAACCGAGTCATGGAATGAAAGATCGGTAAATTACTCGAGTTATTACAGCTGCATATGGTTATCTGTTATGAGATTGATTGGCATGGAATGTGTGTTCTAAATGATGTTTTGTTTAGAACAGAGAACATTGTGTTTGAAAAAAAAAATTCCCTTGTTTCTAAAGTCTTAAAATGGGAATGTTACATCTTGGTATTAGAGATGAAGGTTGCAGCTCTTGAACCTATTGTGTCCATAATCTAATGAAACTTAAATTTTATTGTTAATGAGAAAATGGTTAGAACAAGAGGAAATTTTGTAAATGATCCTCCACCTGAGGAAGGAGTAGCAACTGCCCAAAAACTTGATGAGATCATTGCTTCCCTATTGGACACAAGGGATCATTTGACTATACTTGAACAAGAAGTAATGGGAAATAAGGAGGAAGAAGATGCCGGTAATAATAATCAACCACCTCCTGAAGACACCAATTTATGTGTTGATGATAAAAATGTGAACATACCTGATCATCCTGAGAATAAAAAGGCTAGGCTGGCAGCTGAACTCACTAATGATAGAAAAAGGATAAGTCCACCCAAGTTTGATGGAACCACATTAGGATATGGAGCTGAGAATTGACTCAGCGAAATGGAGAAGTAATTTTCAATAAGGAATTTCTCAGAAGAAACAAAGGTAATATGGGGAGCATATCAGCTTTCCCATGAGGCATCTTCTTGGTGGGATAACCATAAAGCTGAGTTAAAGATTGATGAAAAAAAGATTATATGGGATCAATTAAAAAGGTTACTTTAGGCAACGTTGGTTGCCACAACTTTTCTATGATCAGAAAATGACTGAATTTCAAAACTTAGCTCAAGGAAAGCTAACTATAACTGAGTATTGGGAAGGGTTTACTAAACTCCTTAAGTATGTACCTCAGTATCAAACTGATGAGAAGTTTATGATACTGAACTTCATCATGGGATTGAATCCCGTTATAGGAGGAGAGGTTGATGTTCACAGCCCAACCATGATGGAAGGGGTTGAAAAAACCATAAGGTAGGAACATAAATTAAAGGTAATTCTGCTCATATGGAGGAAGTAAAGAAGAAAGTCCCCAACTCCTCTTCATCATCTCTTGCACCTAAGAAAGGACCATAGAAGAAATTTGGATCGAAAAGTAAGTTTTTTACTGATAATAATAAGAAAAGCAGCATCAAATAAGTCTATTGGTACTGCATCGAAAAAAATTGTCAAGAAAAATAATAACAGGCATAAGTCCTATGGAGGTCAGAATGATAATTCTAGGGCTGGAAATAAATTCAATCCTAGAAAGGGACCTGTAGGAGGTTTTTATAAACTATGGAAAAGATCATTACGCAAATCAATGTCCTTTGAAAAATGATGATTGTAATCAGATAGCACAAGATACATGCTACAGTAGCTGACAAGCAAGATGAAAAATAGACCACGCCAATAGAGGTTCTAGGTAAGTTATTTGACATACCTATAACTATTCTTTTTGATACCAGAGCTACTAAATGTTTTACTTCTAGTAAATTAGCATCAAAACTGAAAAGAAAAGATGGAAACATGGATAAAATATGGATTGTACATTATGGAAACAATTTTGTCCATACAATTAGTATATGTCTTTTTGGAGTAGTCCTTGACTTACCTAGTTTTCTCACTAAGGTTGATCTTTATGTTGCAACTTTGGGGTCTTATGACATAATCATAGGTGTTAATTGGTTAGCTGAACATAAGGAAAAAGTGGATTGTTTTGAAAAACATATTAGTTTTTAGATGATCTATAGAAAATAGTAGAGATTCAAAGGTAATTGGTGATAGAGAGGTAATTGGACCTAAAATACTTACGAAAATGGAACAAGTTAAAATGATTCGTGAACACTTGAAAGAAGTAGTAGATAGAAAAAAGAGTTTATGTTGATTTACAGTGAGATGACAGGAAATTTGAACTTGGTGAGAAGGTCTTTCTTCGGGTTAAACCAAAAAAGACCTCTATAAATTTTTGCAAGGCTACTAAGTTATCACCTCGTTATGTGGTATCTTTTATAATAGTTGAAGTGATCAACCCTGTAGCTTACCATTTAGCATTACCTTCTGGTTTTGTCACGAATGCATGATATTTTCCATATTTCTTTACTTAAGAAATATGTTTCAGATGTATCACATGTTAAATTGGAATTCCTTACAGGTTTAAGACCCAGGAATAATTGTGGTTAAACCCATATGAGTGCTGGAAACTCGCCAGTTGTTCATTTAAGAAACTTCATGAAATAAGTCAATGTAAGGTCTAGTGGGGACCAGTTTAACGAAGAAAGTGCAACTTGGGAAAATATGGAAGATATGAAAAGTACTTTTCCATATTTATTTGATAAAAATTGACTATGATGACTGATAAAAATTTATGATTTTATCTTTATAGGTCAATAAGTCGGCCAGTTTTGGGCAGATAACTAGTTATTTTTAAATAAACAACTATGTGAATGCTGATTTATGGAACTTTAAATTATGATATTGTTGCAAACATATGTTAAGTAAGTGAATAAATTGATTATCCTTAATGCAATGGTCAAACATAAGACAATCATTGAGATGATGATTCTTTTTAGGAGGGAAGTATGTATCACCTTTGACAAATAATTATATTTCTCTTTTGCATTACAAGCATTGGCATGTGATTTTATTGAATGAGGTGTCTTTCCTTGATTGTTGAAAATCATGCTTGTTATAGATAAACTCATTTATACTCTTGGATTCATTGGATTGAAATGATATGTCTTGCAAGAATTCCATTTTCACTTCTTGTAGGTGAGTTGTAATCTGGTTTTGAGAGTTGCAAACTTATCTCTTGTTAACTGACTCATCCTTGGATCAATTCCATGTGATCCAAGGAATGTTTTATATCTCCTTACTGGACTGAATGGTACATTGATATTCATATGTGGAGAGATGTAGTAGACTAAACTTTGTATGTTACAAATTTTTTGGTCTTGTATGAACATGCCTTCATTTGGTTGTATGATTGTGTTTGGATCTTTGGGATTGATCTCTTCAAGAAATTTAATGGCATAAGAAAAATAAAGTTCGCTTCGACGACTATGAAGGGGACCTAAATCCTAAACCTAAAGGATTATCCTAATGGTATCCTAAACTAGGTAAATGCACCTACTTCCTAGCTATGTCTACTTATTTGGGTTACAATCTAACCTAAGCTTATTATTCTATTTTCTTGGGATGACGTCCTAACCTAAGTTCTTGTACTAAATAAGGGAGAAATTACTAAGGTAATGCTAGGCTATTTTAACCTATTACCTAATACTATTTGATTGTGAATATGATCTAACATAAGTTGAGAATTACGTATGAAATGATTTTGAATAAACCTAAGATTATAACCTAAGTTTTGGGAAATCTATCCTAAACAATTGAAAGGGAACCTAGGGTCGCATGGCATTATGGCGACGGTTCCAATGGCATTTATTTGATTTGATTTGTGTTAAATAAAGGGGAGTTACAACCCAGTTTGGAAAAGGCAAGTAAACCTTTAGTGGAAGCATGCGTGGAGGCTTCACTAAAGTTGGAAATGCATGCTGAGGTGAAAATAGCATTCGCCAGTTTTAGGAGGCGGTGGCAAGGAGAGATATGCGGGAGATTTAGGAGTAATTGCATTAATGAAACTCAGTTTTTACGTGCAAATCGTATTTGAAATAAGGAAGGCGGGTTTGTTGGAGGTTGTTTGATCTTACATGCATTGCAATTTTTTCTCTACATGGAGCTATCTAGTTCTTCGAACCAGTAGTTCGACTTTTACTTTGTGGCTATTTTTGGTTTCTCTGGTTTATTTTCAATTGAAGGAAAGTAAATGAGGCATTGGAAAAAAATATTTTTGGTTTTTGATCTTTCATGAAGGAGAAAAAGAGTTGGAAGCTCGGCTAGAAGTCTCCTTCGAATTGGTAGAAGCACTATCAGGCATAATAGGCTCTACCCATTAAGATAATTCTTGCTTTCTTCTAAATGATTCATTAAAGACAATTCTTCTCTCATGGAGACAAATGTTTACATGATTTGTTTGGTTAATTACTTTCTTGGTTTTTGAGAATCTATATGGTTTCTGGATATGAATCCATTGCTTGATATTATTATCCTTTGGAAACTCTCATTGTGCTAGTTCAGTGGTGACATGCATGTAGAACTTGTATTCGAGGCTTGTTTCTACTTTTAACTCATCTTCATGGCTTTGTGTTTAGTATTGAACTCGTGTTCTAAGCTTGTGTGTTCTGAATTTGTATTCAAAACTTTGTGTTGTTCTTAACTTGTGTTTGAAACTTTGTGCTTAACACTATACTCGTATTCAAATAATTGTGTGTTCTAAACTTGTATTCGAAGCATTGTGTTTGGTTCTTGTACTTGTATCATGAGCTTTGCATTTTACTCGTATTGAAGGTTTTAAGTTGCTTAGAACTCATATATGGGACTGTCTGCTCGAAAAACCTTGAGAGAATCGTTTTGGTTTGAGTTGATTTGGTAATCTCTTTTGAGACCTTCTCCTTATAGCTTCTCGCGTTTGAAATGGTTATGGTAATTCTATTTTGAGACTGTACCACTTTCTTTGAACTTGTAAGGGCATGTAAATATGGAGGATATTCTTCTCTCCTCTGCTATGAAAAATTCACAGTTTTTTTGAAGGCTTGATTGTTTTGGTTAAAGGTTAATGGGCCTTTTAGGGAACTGTATCTTTTTGTGGGGAGTAAGGAACCTCTGGTTTCATACTATACTGTTATTTACTCTTTGGGTTGATATAGATATCGTTTAAAATAGTTGTTAATGGTTTTTGAAGTTTATGGAAAAGCATTATGCATACTCCTGCTTGTGATCGATGTTTGGAACGAATACCTTCTATGTCACAATCTTTATAGATGGAGTTGTGCAAGTCTTTTTGTTGTGAATTCTGTTTTAATCAAGTTTGAGGTAACGTTGAGACCTTGCTTGACTTAATGTGTATTGGGATTTCTTACTCTCTTTCAAATCCTTTTAATTGCTTTTTGGGTTTTAAAATAAAGATGATTTGAATACTCTTGTGTACTGAATCTTGTATGGCAGGATTTATTACCTCTGGTTTGGGATTGCTACATATAATTATTTCTTACTTGGATCACAAATTATATGTTCTTATGTATAGAGTTGTTTTAAGTCATTGCGTTGGGATTTCAGTTACTTTTGAGTTTGTGAGTATTTTGGAGACTTTGCTTAAGCTTAATATTGTTGTTGAGTTTTAGTACCCTCTTATAGATTCATTTGGATGAATTTTTGGGTCTTTAAAAGGAGAAAGGAATATATTTATTTTGTGAACAGTATTCTGTTTTTGGAACTGTACTGTGTACTCCTTTTTGTGTAATGTATTCGGACTTGTGTTTAAATAAATTTGAATGGATGAACCAGGTTTGTATTGATTATGTAAGGGAAACTAGAAGTGTTGCCTTCTATAAACTGTGTTTGGTTTTGTGTTCTCTCTTGGGAACTAGTAAAATAACTTCTGAGTTTGAAATAGAAATGGGAATTCATTTGATAGTCTAAATGAAATGAATTCTTGATTAGATCTTTTCTATTTGAGATCCTTTAACTCTTGTAAGGATAAGTTCACTTGATCGAAACTTATCTATAGCATGACTCTCTTCTTGGCTGTAGAGTGATTGTTCTCCTAGACCTGCTCAACTTCTTGGGTTCGGCTTTCTATCCTTCATGTCTTGTAGGAAATAGTGAGAAACCAATCCTCTGAAATGGAAATTTCCTTGTGGATTGTTTAATCTACTTTGTACTAAGTCATTTTTTGTAATGATGTGGAAAGAGAATGGCTGAGTTGGTTATGTAGAAGAGAAAATGTAATTATGTTTAGACCGACTGCTTTGTTTGACTGAGTCATACTCCATTTGGATTTGTTATTAGAATGATTTCTCTTTCTGCACTCTATCTTATTATGAATCCTCCTTGGATGGACATGAGAAGAGATTAACCTTGTGTGAATATTGTTTTGATTTATGGAACGTCTGGTTTCAGATCTTTGAATGATATCTTCTAACATGTAGAAGTTAGTAAAAACTTGCAGGTAGACTGTTTTGATTTTGTATCCCTTCTCAGATTGATTGGGGATTCTTGTTATAGATGTCATCTCTGTAATGTTGAATTCTTATATTGTTTCCCTTGAACTGAAGGTAGTTATGTGGGTAATCAGTTGAGTGTTTTTTGTACCTGTTTCTGTCTTTCAGAGGATTAGTGAATGATGGATAGTATGTATTGATTCTTCTTCTTTGTTTAAGTTGTGGGATGAATCATTATAAATATGTACTATGTTGAAGCTAATTATTTTTTTTCTTAGTAAAGATACATTTAGTATTTCAATTCAAAATGAATATGAAATCATTAGATGACAAGATCTGTTAGTTGTTTAAAAAGTAATTGATGGGATCAATTAAGCTATATGTTATAATGCAGATGTTTCTGATTATATTTGCTCTTTTCTTAAAAGTGAATTCAGACTCTTTATTGGTACTTCTTTTCTGGTTGTTATTACTTATGCTTATTTGTATGATATATTAATTGTTTCATTAAAACAAATTAATTTTAATGGAATAACTAGTGGAATGCACTTCGTTTTAATGTTTAGTGCTTATCATGCTTAGTTCATTGAACTGACATGTGCTAGCAATTTTTGCAGATGGACATCGTAAGTGATAAAAGAAGGGAATTTTTTTTATGATGCATTGGCTTATTTAATTTTGGATCTTATGTAAAGAATTTCAATTCATTCTTGAGTTGTATTGGAAAAGAAAAGTGATGTTCTTTTATTATTTTAATGTTGATTAACATGCAGTATGTCTGAAATGCATGGTCTTATAAATGTATATTTTATCATGATGAATTGAAAGGTTTGAAGACTGAATCCAATTTTTGGTTTAAATTATCTTGTACTTTATATGAAGGAGATAGTACTGATATCTTGTCGATATTCTTTATATATGTTTGTATACTATTGTTATTATCAAATAATAATTTGGATTAAGGGTATAGTGTAATCTCCCTTACTATAATGAAACTTGTTAAATTGTAATGTTGTCATTCTTTAATTGAACAACTATAGTTTAATAAAGAAATATGCATTGGTCATACTATTAAACTATAAGAATAATGAATGATAATAAGGTTATGTTAACCCTAACATCTAACCATGTAGAGGAAGACTCTTCCTCTCTCAAAAGAATGAAAAATAAATGGAATGGTGGTTATGATCTTTAATCCTTGTGCTTCGTTTATAAAGAGTAAACACTAGCTGAATATAGGTGAATGATACACCTTCTTTGGACAACTAGGTTGCATTAAAAATTAACTTTCTGATGTTTGCTTCCTTGTTTTTGGGATAACTACTCACTAGGCCATGCTAATGAACATTAATGCAAGCATGAGTTAGTGAAGTTCTTAATATCAAATCAGATTAATTATGGATAAAGAACTTAATGAATGTTGGAATTAGGGTTAGGATTGGTTGCTGCAATCTGAATCTTAATCCAATTTAATGACCACTAAGGGGTATGTACATCGTGATGAATCAATTCCAATAGATGTAAGCACACGCCAACTACAGGACGGTACCTTTAAGAAGTCCAGGGGCTTATTGAGGATACAATGTTACAGTTGATATGTGGCAACACCCTTCCCTATTTGATCATCTAGATCTACACACATATGGACTTGAACTTAGTTTATCTGTAGGTCAAGTTAGCAGCATGTTTAGGATAGGGGGTAGCTTTCTATGACTCAGGGTACCTTGGCACATTTGGTTGACTTAGGTCGATTGAGTATGCCCATATACCCTAATTCACTGTGAGCATCTTCCTATGAGAAATTATAGTTGCTAACCTGGGCTAGGGTCAAACCTTTGGCAAGTGGACTAACGGTAGTCAGTAAAGAGTATTCTAGATAACAGAAGAGTGAGGTGAAGGACCTATTCCAAAATGACGTGTATGTCGTCTAGGAATAGTAACATGAACAGTATGTTGAAAATCTTTGGCCAAAGTATCACAAACTGCTAGTTGCATTGTCCTATGTCACCTAGTTTAAAGCAACGTGATGTCAAATGAATATTGGTAACAAATATTTAAATAGGTTCTATTAAACAGATCACTCAGTACCTGGAATAGTAGTAGAAAAACCAAGTATACATAGTATACATAAAGTATTATATACTTTAAGAAAGCATGAGAAATCAGTTGGTAACCGAGTCATGGAATGAAAGATCAGTAAATTACCAAGTCATTACAGTTGCATATGGTTCTCTGTTATGAGATTGATTGACATGGAATGTCTGTTCTAAATGGTATTCTATTTAGAATAGAGAACATGTGTGTTTCAATTTTTTTTTTCCCTTATTTCTAAAGTCTTAAAATGGGAATGTTACAATGAGAAATAGAAAAAATATATCACCAAGAGAGAAGATATGGAACATAAACAATCCCTAGGGAAACTAGGGCTTGAAAGAAGGTGCAACATAAAATGTTAGCTTCCACCCAAATGTTTAGAGACTTTTTAGATTTATAAATCTTATGTTTAGTGAATTAAGTACACTAATGCTGTAAGATTATGTATGATGGGTTATTCTAATTAATTAACCACCAATATTAATCATATAATATCATAACAACACATTTAATGCCAATATAACATGCTAAAAACTTAAAAATACAAGGGAATGTGTGCACTTATCTTATTATAGATGGTTTTGGGAAGATTCGGGTTTGTAGATTGCTAGAAATATAATATTTGAACATGATAATTCTTCATTCCTAGAACCATGAATGGAAACGTACCTGGGGGAAGGACCATACAACTCTACTAGCACCATCTATACAATCTTGAGCTTATTACTATTGTTTTCATGCTAAATGTATAACATGCAAAATTGAATTTTTTTATCATGAAAACTAAGTCCACCATTTGAAAACCTATATCTCGGTCATTGTGAACCCTTCCTTCAGCAAGCCTATCAACTCACACAACAACTCTAGGTCTATGTCATCCTCATTCTGGAGAAGAGGAAAGTGGTGATATGGTTTTTAAGTATGTTTCCCGTATAGGGAAATGGATCTATTGGAACATTGTAATATTAAGTGTTCTTATAGATAAACTATAGTTTATAATTAAATAATTTAGAATATATAATATAAACTATGTGTTTATTATGTTAATTGATTATTTAAAAATCAATTAATGGTTTCAGGGTACGTTGTGAGAAGTCACACCCTTTAATTTTATTTATATTGACTTTTGGGGTCAATTGAATTATACGTGATATGAATGTAATAGTGATTTTGCAAGGTAAAATCACTAGAGGAGAGAAGTGAGGGGAGGAGATGTACTGAACTGTGTTTCTCAATTAATGGAAAATCTACTTCGTAGTTTTTTATTCATGGAGGGTTTTCCACGTTAAAACCTATGTTGTGTTATTTTGCTTTATTTAAATTTTCTATAATGTTTATTTGTAATGTTGTGAGTTTCTTTAATTAATAATAAATTGGTTAATGATTAACCCCTCGGACCTCACATGGTACCAAAGTGGATTTTAAAAATATTTAATTAAATATATGGACTGTATAACGGTTGGGTGATTATAATTGATCGGAAATAGATAACACACCGTCCCTCCATTTTGGAACCAACCTTCTAATCCTCATGCAAATTTTCTCTCATGGTAAAATATTATGTAAAGTTTGATCTACTAGAAATTCATCCTCCAGGCCCACTCTCCATTCGTAGGTAAGGTCTATTTGGTGTTGAATAAATTTGAAAAAATTAATTTATTGTTTTGTATGGTTCAAATGCCCAAAAAATTCATTATTCCCAAAGGTAAACAAAAGTTCTCTAGGATGGAGACAACCCTCTACGAATATAGAGTTTATAATTTTTCCTATTGGCCAGAACTAAATCTTGGTTAGAGGTTGGAATTTCTCAAAACCTATGTCTAACCTTGTTAAGTTGGACATTGTTATATAAATTTATATTATACTTAGATTCGAACCTATATGTTCTTTTTAATAAAACATAATAACCTAAGTTTATATACTATAACAATGGCCCATATACATTTAAGTAATAATTATTGCCCCCCTTCTCATATATTTTTCCATAACATCTTATAAAATTTAAATAAACCCTTAGTGCATTTTTAAAAACATGGCATAGTTTTTATTAGTTGGCTACTTATATTAAATCATATAACTATAGACTTAAGTTACTTTGGTTAAGTGGGTGGAGATGTTGTACGTTGTATATAAAATACATTTTATAAACCTTATATAATATTAAAACCCTTTTAATATGATTCCTCTCACGTATGCAATTCTTAGTATATATGTTAATTAAAAGCTTCCTATAACCCGCCCCCTCATTCACACATGGTCTTAGGACCGCTCCATTTTTTTAAAACATTAAAACCGCTTAACACATGACATATAACTTAGGTGGATATGAGGACTCACGGTGGTTAATTGGTGGATGGGTTATCCTGCTTTGCATTGAATTCCGACATTTGAAATTTTCTTTAATGGTATATGCGCTTGTGTGTGCTCATCCACATTTCATGTAAGGATTAGACAAGACTTCACATATTTTTAAAGGGATTAATACTTAAATCTTAACCACCCCCTCCAACATATGTGGCATGGTGGTATTTGACCATTTTTTTTTTTTGCATTGGTTGCTTTTAAATAGACATCCTTTCTTGTTTGGTCATAGAAAACTTGTATCCTATATGCCATTTCTTTAGCTTATAAAATTTGGTTCCTGCACCTTTTATTTACATATAATTAAAACCCCACTCCTAACCGCCACCATAACATTGTTTGGCTTGATTAATGGAAGTTGATTATTTATGGTGGCCTCTTAAAACCTATCTTCCACCTTACCTTTTGAGTACTAAAATAAGAATAAATAATTCCTAACACTATTTCAAAATCCTTTTTAAATCATATATGTGGGAGTGGAGAATAAAATGGGATAATATCCCAGGAAATAAAATGTGGAATGCATTATTTAAAATGATAACTCATTGGTGGCCCACGTGGAGTGTGGGAAATGTTCAAAATATTGATGGAGTGAATAATACATCTATGATGCTCATAGTAAGCATCAAGATTAAAAAATTTACTTTGAGGATTGCTCACATCAACCTCAAATGGTGGATGGAGAGACACAAGATTACACTCAAGAAATATGAGATTGTTTTACGAGGATCAATACAAAACCCCGTGCACATTAAAGAGGATGCACTCCAACGGTGATGTGATAGCTCTAAGTAATCAACAAGAATCAAATAAAAAAGGAAAATCATGCATAAGGTAAAACAATGTCTACTCATTCTCGTAGATCAAAAAGAGGGTACATATTAGAGTGTTGTGTAACTCTTGTTCCTGGACAATTATTCCCTGCATGAGGAAAAGAGGAGTTACGATTTCAAATAAGGAATGTAACTCTTATGATGCCACTAACGCATATGAAAATGAAAAATTCTATGATGGAATCTTCCATGTGTCATATAACTCCTAAGACCTATGATCTTGCTTAGCGAGACGACTCACCACTTGATGTGTATGAGACCCTGAGTGATGGAAAGGAAATCACACAGAACAACACCCCTCCATCGAAGCTGAGGTAGAGGTCATTGTTATCCAAAATAAGCCCCTTGCTTATTTTTTGGCTAACTCCCTTCATTTCTTTCTTGTGTCTCAGTCAGCAATTTTTATCTTTTAGGCACTCAAAATGTTCTGGAAATGGTTTCATTGGATAGAGCATCTTCTCAGCTTTCCAAAATGGTAAAGTTTTCCTTCTAACTCCTCATATTTTTCAAGTTATGGCTCGGCGGAGTTTTGAAGGGAAAATTTCCCATGGGGAGTCCACTAACCAATGAGAAAGTGCCACGTCAGCGGCAGAATGGCAGATCAGCGGGGGGCAACTTAGAAAATTTTGCTAAGTCTTGGTGGGGTGCACAAAAGAAATTTTTTGGCCCGAAGGCCCGCCAGCCAGTAGAAGGAGGCCACGTGTCCCTAGAGCGTCGGGAGGTAGAGGGGTGGAAGGAAATTTGCCCTTTCGCCAAATTATGGGAAAATATTGAAAGGAAAGCCCTGCCCGCGATGGTCCGTGCCAATCAGAAGCTGCCACGTGTCCCTGTGGAGGGTAAAAATCTTAAGGCGGGTCCGAAGAGGGGAATTTTGGAGCCTAGGCCCACGCCAATCAGAAGGTACCACGTGTCCCATTTGTAGCAGTGGTCGGCAGCGATGGAAAATTTGAGAGCAGGAGCCTGCCAGTGAATCAAAACACGCCACGTGTCGTTGGGGCGTTGGACCGGCAGAGATTTTTTGGAAAATTTTCCAAAGACCAAAAAGGCGTAAAAAGGTGGGGGAAAGGCTTGCGACCAATCAAAAGATGCCACGTGTCCTCGGAGCTACAGGAGGTGGATATTTTTGGGGAATTTTTCCCAAACGTCAAAATAGAGGGAAAATTTTGAATTTTCGGCCTGCCAATTTAAATTTGCCCTAATTTCACCCTAAATCTTTAGAAGGGCATAACTTTTGATCCAGAGCTCAGATTTTCATGTTCTTGGTGTCATTGGAAAGCTGGTGAAATTATCTATACAATGGAGTGCTCAATTTTTTGTTTAGTGGATTTTGGTGAGAGAAAATAAAAAAACGGCTCTAGCACGGGAAGGAGAACAAAACTGACATTTCAACCACCATTTTTAATGAAGGCTCGCATTCTCTCCCAGCATGGTCAAAAACATTGAGGAATGAACTTTTGAGGGTGCCCATGTTGTTCTAATGAAATTTGGTTGGTGGGTTGAAGCATCCTTTACATGCTTTCCTGCGTTTTTCTCCTTCTTTGGGCTCAAATATTTCATTGTTAAAAGCCAGTTTTGGCTCATTTGAAAAGGGTTGAAAATTTCTATCTTTTGTAGACTCCCTCTTTCACCTTGAAAAGGGATTTTGTGGAATATCAGACCTCTTCTAGAACTGCAACATGCTTTTTTGCCTCTCTTCTATTGTAATGCATGTATTTTTGATATTGGAAATGACAATGCAATCTTTGTGAATGAGTTTTTGTCCTCTTCTTGTGTTGTTGCTTCATCTCTAATCTTTCATTACATTTTATCAGTCTGTGCATGTTCTTTTGTTGCATTGTTGTGATCCGTGTCAATTTGTAGAAGTAAATGTTCACCACTCCTTTGGTGTATCACCTTGTTAGTATTAGTTTTATTTCTTTTGCATCTTTCATCTCTGTCCCCTTGGAAATTAGAGTAGGATTTATAGTTTAAACCTCTGTAATTTACAAGCATACATCTAATCAAAGGAGTTGAGGAACCAGCCTCTAACCTCGAGATTATTTTCCCATATTTACAAGTCCCACACTTGGGGAAAAGATTCAATGTTGTGCAATCACACTGGATGTCCAAATATCAAACTAGAAATCTGAAAGAACATCCAGGGGTGTTGTGAATATGCACCAATAGTTTTGGCATGCCCGGTGGGACCTTAGAGGTCTTCATCTTCATTGCAACAAAGTTGATGTGCATTTGTTGTAATTTCTTTCTTGAAAAGAGCCCTTTTATGCACATCTGGCGACTCTAAAGACAAAAATCCACTGGTTTTAATTACTCAAAGTATGAAGATTCATGAGAAGAATCAACACAAGGTCAAGAGCTAGAGAGGAGGGATTGTCTGACTATCTACAGCTATCTCCTGGAAGAAGGCATAGAGGAAGGGGGATTCAAAGGCCTCCATCTCCACCAAATAGAACTCTATCAACTCCTCCACCTTCTAGACCTTTCACTCTATCAATAAGGGTTCTCAGGCCAATCAGAATGGTACAACCCAACCCTTATGTTAACTTCACTGGCAGCAGCCCACTTGCTCTCAATGCACAAAATCTAGTTCTAATTGTAGCATTGAAGAAGATTCCATATTTCACTGGAGAAAATCAGACCACTCTTGGTGATCATGTTAAAGATATTGTTAATGTGTTTGCAATCCATGAGATTAATGAGATGTAAATTGTTGGTATCTTCATTCAAAGGGAAAGCATTGCAATGGTTTAGAAGCCTTGGGGCTGGTTCTATCCCAAAATTGGAATCAGTTGTGCATATCTCTCCATGAGCAATTTGGAGAAAAGGGAGATAACTTGTCTCTATTGGAGCAATTGACAACCATCAAGAGAGCTCCCAATGAGCAGCTGACAGACTTCAACTTCAGATTTCAAAGGACTTGGGATAGAATTCTAGTGGCAGTCAGGCCAACAACTGAAGGTGCTTTTCTATACTATCTCAAAGCTTTAAATTATGATATTTCCATGTTAATTCAGTCCATGGGAGGTACAACTATACCTGCAACTTATAGCATTGCCATTAGAGCTGAAAATTATCTGATTCAAGCTGGCAAACTAGCTCCAAGGCCTCCCATGCCCTTGTATCTAAACTTGGAAAGCCCAAGCACTAGTCAAGCACCTACTATAGCTCCTATTCCCACTCCTAGAAATCATAGTTCAAATGAAACTTCCACTTCATCCTCTAGTGCTTCAAATGAACTTCAAGAAGTCATGAAACAATTGCAAAATTTAGGCAATGAGCTGGTTACACTCCAGAGGCAGCAGGCCCAAAGTTTTAGACCTTCTTACCATCCTCAAGCTTAGCCTAATAGGCAACCATATCAACCTAATAGGCCACCTAATCCAGCTGCAAATCAATATCAAGTAAGGCCTCCTGCCAATAGACCATTTCAGTCCTATAATCCCAATGCTGCATCTGCCTCTAAAGCCTTAGTGCCAGTACAAAATAACATAGTTCAAGAGTATGATTCGTGCTTTCCATGCAATGAACCTCACAACCAATCTATGTGCTTCAATGGTGCCTTGAACCAAGCCTTGATGGTGACAACAACTGGTGTGGAAGGTGAGGTGAAGCCAAGAAACAAACCAACAACAAGGAACATCCCAGCAAAATGCGGCTCCAAATGAAACCACACTTGTGAATTGAGCAAGCTGAGGATTTTTGTGGTATGAATCAAGAAATGTCTCAGAGTGTAGCAGCTAATACAAGGTCAAAGAAAAGGAACATTGGTGAGGGGCAGTCATTAGCTCCAGGTGATCCACAACCTTCAATCACTCCACAAAGTGTTGGCAAGCAAAATGTCAGTTCCAAACATGTAAGGACAACCCAAGCCATCCTCTAGACCAACTCAAATGTTAGTTGTTTCTGCCCATGTGCAAGAAAAGAATGTACAGATCAAGGGGCAGCAAAGAGATGTTTCATCTCCATTTAGCATCATTGATCAGATGAAGAAAACAAATGTGAATATATCTATGTGGGAATCATTATCCATCCCAGGCCAAAGGGATATTCTACAAGCTACCATGAAGGATTGGTCATCTTCAAATCAACAAGTTCATATGCAAGATGAACTTGAAGGTAATCGTACAAATGCTGCTCATCCTGAAGGTAATCATAGAGGACAGTAAGGTAGAGTTTTGAAGCCCCCTCCATTCTATGTTTCATTGATCATTGGGAATAAATTAATACACAATTACATGATTGATTATGGGGCAAGTAGTTCTGTAATGCCCAAGTAAATAGCTGATCAGTTGGGCCTACAATATGAGGTCATATCCAAAGGGGTAGTGAAATTGGATGGGACAACAGTAACAATAGTGGGAGTGATTAAAGATTTGAACCTTACTTTGCATGCATGTCCAAATGTCACTATTTTACAAGATGTCTCAGTGATATATTTTGCCACCACTCTTTTCCCTATGCTTGTTAAGGGATTTCACAGCTAGAATTGGAGGCTATTTATCTGTTGATTGGTCACACATGTTGTTTAGAAAAAGATATAGAACCAAGGCCACAATCAAGTCTGAATCTATTGCAAACTTTCACATTGAGCCTCATACTCCAAGCCAAATCAATGTCAATTGTTCAACATTTGATCAAGAAGATTATCCAAGCACAGATGAAGTTGATACCAAGGTTGGAAGCATCCCAGATTTAACTCTTGATGAGTGGGCAAACAAGGTACAATGCTTTTGATCCCTACCAAGAAATAGAGGAATTTGAACTAGGAGTTTATTGCATACATGAAGAAAATCATCCTATTCCTAGCATCACCAAGCCAGATCATAAAGATAATAATGAGGTATGGAAACTATTCTTTGATGGATCAAGAAGTAGACAAGGTGCAGTAGGGGGAGCAATGCTAGTTTCACCTCAAGGCATTAAATATTACTTAGCCTTTAGATTTCAGTTTGCATGTTCTAACAACACTGCTGAATATGAAGCTCTGATACAAGGATTACATTGGTCAATCAAGAGAGGTATAAAAAACTTACAAGTATTTGGTGACAGTGAGCTGATTGCCAATCAAGTTAGAGGGCAGCATGATTCTAGGAATGATTTTCTCAAGTGTTACAAAAATAGGGTGTGGGACATCATTGAAGATTTTGAGGGATTTGACATCAATTCCATCCGTAGGAAAGAAAACCAAGCTATTGACAGGCTTACAACAGTTGGGGCAAGCCTTTGATGTTGTTGAAAGTATCAAGAGAGATAAAGTACAACCAAGAATTCATGTGATTGTAAGGCCATCAGTGCCATACAACAATGTAAGTTGGTAAGTGTTTGAAAATGACAAGCAAATCGTCAATTTCTTGTAAGAAGAAGCTGAGTTCTCAGCCAAAAATCAAGAAAAATTAGAACAGCAGTATGGTGATCAGGTAGTACAACTGAGAACCAACAAAATTCCAAAAGGACTTGTCACTTTGGATTCCATTTTTAATCCTAATGATCAATTCAGGAAGGAGAAAGCAAACATCCAAGTCAAGGGAGAAGATTCAATGCCCATCTTGGTTGGGAGAAGGGAAGTCACTTAAAATTGGTAGAGTTGCAACCAAGCAAGAAATGTATGAGTTTATGTAACTCTGTCAAGACTTCCCTGATGTATTTTCTTGGAGCTATGAAGATTTGAAAGGTTTCAATCCCAAGCCAGATCAACACACTATTGAATTGGATCCAAGTGCTAAGCCCATCAAGCAAAAGCAAAATCCAATCAATCCACACATGGAGCCTCTCATGAAAAATGAATTGAATAAGTTAATAGAGGCAAGTATCATATTTCCCATCAAACATTCTAGTTGGGTTGAAAACTTGGTTGCAGTTATAAAGAAGAGTGGAGAAATCAGATTGTGCATAGACTTCAGAGATTTGAATAGAGCATCTCTCAAAAATCATTACCCACTTCCTTCTATGGAGCATAATTTTCAAGTTGTTGTTGGCTCTGAGAGATTTTCATTGCTAGATGGTTATTCAGGGTACAATCAGATCATGGTCAAGGAGGATGATTAGTTCAAGAAAACCTTCACTACTAAATGGGGGACTTATGCATATAGAAAAATGCCATTTGGGATGTCCAATGCTAGAGCTACCTTCTAAAGGGAAATGGATATGGCATTCATGGGATTAATCAACAAAATGGTGCTAGTATATTTAGATGATATCACTATTTTTTCTAAAAATACAGTAGATCACCTCTTTCATTTGAGACAAGTGTTCGAAAGATGTAGAAGATTTGGGGTATCCTTGAATCCCAAAAAATGTATTTTTCTTGCTCATGAAGGAAAACTCCTTGGCCACATTGTTTCCAAAAGAGGATTGGCAATTGATCCAGAGAGGGTTGAAGCCATAAGAGCACTACCATTACCAAGCCACAAGAAGGCCCTCCAAATTTTCTTGGGAAGAATAAATTTTGTTTGAAGGTTTGTCCCAGATTTTGCAGCCCTTGTCAAACCAATAACTATGATGTTGAAGAAAATCATGGTTTTCAAATGGACAGCAGAAGGAAAAAGCAAGTTTTGAGGCAATCAAAGAGGCTACCTCACAAGCTCTAACCCTCATTAACCCATATTTCTCTAAGGACTTTATCCTTTATGCATTTGGAGGTAATGATACAATCTCTGCAATTTTAGTACAATAAAACAAAGAAAATGTAGAGCAGCCAATTGCCTTTTTTAGCCAAAGCCTGAAGGAATATGAGGTGAGGTATTCTTTCATTAAGAAGCAAGTTCTTGCAATGATTAGGAGCTTGAAGAAATTTAAGCATCTAGTTTCAAACAACAAGGTTCAACTACTGGTTTCTCATGTGGGAGTCAAAGACTTCATCCTCAACAAAGATTTAAATGAAACATGTGCAGGGTGGATTAATCGTGTTGATTATGACATTGAGATCAAATTTACCAAGATGGTCCAAGGAAAAGGATTATGTGAAAAACTGGTCTTAAGCAAACCAATGGAAGCATGAAATGAAAAATATGTTGTTTTGGTGCCGCAAAACAACCAAGAACAAGGAAATGTTCAAGAAGAGGATGATTGTGTCCTCACTCCTTGTTGGACCCAAGACATAATGCACTTCCTACACACAGGCCTATGCCCTCTAGAGATGAACAAAACCAAGAGAAGAAACTTCATATTGCAGGTTGTCCCATATGCACTTGTTGGTGGTGTTTTGTTCAAGAAAGATGTAAATGGAGTGTTGTTGAGATGCATTGGAACAAATCAGATTGATAGAACATTAGAAGAGTTCCATGATGGGAAAAATGGGGGTCATTTTGCACAAAGAGTGATATCCTTCAAGATCATGAAGGCTGGCTATTATTGGCCCAAGGTATTCAGTGATTGTTATGCATAGATCAAGAGGTGCAAGAATTGTGCATTCTTCACAGACAAAGAAAGATTAACAGCCCTTCCATTGCACCCAATTTCAGTTGACCAGACATTCATGTAATGGGGTTTGGACTTCATTGGAATCATCAACCCAAACTCACGCCAAGGACACAAGTGGATTCTAACAGCCATAGATTACTTCACCAAATGGACTGAGGCAATGACACTTAGAGAAGCAAATGAATCTAGTATTCTAGACTTCTATGAGGGGATAATAACCAAATTTGGTGTACCTGCCACTATAATATCAAATAATGCCTTGGCATTCATAGGATCAAAGGTGAATGAATGGGCTATCAAAAATGGAATTTATTTGAGCACTTTCATCAAATTACTACCCTCAAGGTAATGGCCAAGCTGAGTCTATAAACAATAACTTGTTAAGGATCATCAAGAGGACCCTTGATAAAAATTAGAGGACTTGGCATACTAAATTGAAATCGGCCCTTGTGGGCTGATAGGATAACTCCCAAGAGATCCACATGTAATTCTCCATTCAAGCTTGTTTATGGAAGAGAGACAATTTTTCCCATGTCACTTGAGTTACCAACATTGGAACTCATGAAGCAATTGGAATTGTTGGAGTTTGAACCAATGGAAGTTCGATATGTAGAGTTGATGGAGCTCCAAAAGATCAGAGGGAATACAACCCAAGCAATGTATAAGGATCAAGCCTTGATTATGAAGACATTTGATAGGAAAGCTAAGGCTAAAACCTTCCAAGTTGGAGATCTAGTGTTGAAATGGGATGCAGACCAAGCAAAGATAGGAAGGCATTCAAAGTTTGATGCCATTTGGAGTGGCCCCTACATTGTCACATGGTGTAAGAGCAACAATGCATTCTAATTGTCTACATTGGATGGTGAAGAATTGTAAATTCCAGTTAATGGAATCCATCTAAAGCATTTCTACTAGGAGGAAAACTCCTCACCTTTTACATATTAGTTTAGATTTTCGTTCCTCTAAATGCTTGTGCACATTATTTTGTCGTAGCTTAGTTTTTACTTTCCCTAAGTGCTTTGGCACAAGCTTGCTGTCCAAACATGTAGTTTTACAGGGAATGTTTCAAATCAGGTGATGATTCTACTCTCAAAATATTCCTCCTTGTAATTTTCTAATCAGTTGGGGTTCCAAGTAGAGAATTTGATGACTCCATGCCCAATGGATTGCTTCAGGCAACTGGTAACTTCATGCAGCAAGCATATGATCCCTCTGAGTCACCAAAATTGTTATCCAAAATAAGCCCCTTTCTTATTTTTTGGCTACCTCCCTTAATTCCTTCCTTCCTTGTGTCTCAGTCAATTTTTTTTTATCTTTTAGGCACTCAAAATGTTCTGGAAATGGTTTCATTGGATAGAGCATCTTCTCAGCTTTCTAGAATGGTAAAGTTTTCCTTCTAACTCCTCGTATTTTTCAAGTTATGGCTCGGTGGAGTTTTGAAGGGAAAATTTCCCATGGGGAGTCCGCTAACCAATGAGAAAGCACCACGTCAGTGGCGGAATGGTGGATCAGTGGGGGTGACTTAGAAAATTTTGCTAAGTCTTGGCGGGGCACCACAAAAGAATTTTTTTGGCTCGAAGGCCCGCCAGCCAGTAGGTGGAGGCCACGTGTCCCCTAGAGCATCAGGAGGTGGAGGGGTGGATGGAAATTTTCCCTTTCACCAAAATATGGGAAAATATTGAAAGGAAATCCCGCCCGCGATGGCTTGTGCCAATCAGAAGCTGCCAAGTGTTCCTGTGGCTAGAAATTTTTTTAAGGCGGGTCTGAAGAGGGAATTTTGGAGCTTAGGCCCATGCCAATTAGAAGGTGCCATGTGTCCCATTTAGGGCAACGGTTGGAAGTGATGGAAAATTTGAGAGCAGGAGCCCGCCAGTAAATCAAAACATGCCATGTGTCCTTGGGGGCGTCGAACCGACGGAGATTTTTTTGAAATTTTTTCCAAAGACCAAAAAGGCGTAAAAAGGTCAAGGAAATGCCCGTGACCAATCAAAAGATGCCACATGTCCTCAGAGCTACAGGAGGTGGAGTTTTTTGGGGAATTTTTACCAAAGTCAAAATAAAGGGATAATTTCAAATTTTCAGCCTGCCAAATTCAAATTTGCCCTAGTTTCACCCTAAATCTTCAGAAGGGCATAACTTTTGATCCAGAGCTCATATTTTCACGTTCTTGGTGTCATTAGAGAGATGGTGAAATTATCTACATGATGGAGGGCTCAATTTTGTGTATTGGTGGGGTTTGGAGAGATAAAATCAAAAAAGCCTCTGACACAGGAAGGATAACAGAACTAACATTTCAACCACCATTTTTAATGAAGTATGGCTCAAATTCTCTCCCAGCATGGTCAAAAACATTAGGGAATGAACTTTTGAGGGTGCCCCATTTTTTTTTAATGTAATTTGGTTGGTGGTTGAAGCATCCTTTCATGCTTTCTTGCATTTTCTCCTTCTTGGGGCTTGAAGTTTCATTGTTAAATGCCAGTTTTGGCTCATTTGAAAAGGGTTGGAAATTTCTATGTTTTGTAGACTCCCTCTTTTACCTTGAAAAGGGATTTTGTGGAATATCAGACCTCTTCCAAAACTGCAACATGTTTTTTTTTCCTCTCTGCTATTGTAATGCATGTATTTTTGATATTGGAAATGACAATGCAAGCTCTGTGAATGAGTTTCAGTCCTCTTTTTGTGTTGTTGCTTTATCTCTGATCTTTCATTACATTTTATCAATTTGTGCATGTTGTTTTGTTGCATTTCTATGATCTGTGTCAATTTGCAGAAGTAAATGTTCACCACTCCTTTTGTGTATCACCTTGTTAGTATTAGTTTTATTTCTTTTACATATTTCATCTCTATCCGCTTGGAAATTAGTATATGATTTATAGTTTAAACCTATGCAATTTACAAGCATACATCTAATCAAAGGAGTTGAGGAACTAGCCTCTAACTTGGAGAATATTTTCCCATATTTACAAGTCCCACACTTGGGGAAAAGATTCAATGTTGTGCAATCACACTGGATGTCAAAATATCAAACTAGAAATTTGATAAAACATCCAGGGGTTCTATGAATCTATACCAACAGTCTTTACAAGTCAGAACAAAAAGAGAAATCCCATAGAAAATTAAAAAAATGTGTATCAATGTGGTCCTGCAACTAAAGGATTAATAAGGTACCCATATACAAATAACATCTCTATGAAAAATAAGAAGATGAGATAGACTAAAAAGCCTGAAGAAAATGGGTGGATGCAGTATACCTCACCCCAAGAAGAAACCTCAAGTGAAGAAATTCCACCTCTATGAAGGGCTTGGTGAATATGTATGCAACCTGATCAGATATCTTACAATACCACAATTCGATGATGTCCTCATGTATCAGCTTTTGAATGGAGTCCATGTGGATATCAATGTGCTTCATCCCCTGATGTTGAAAAATATTTTGGAAAATAGAGATGGTGCTCATGTTGTCACAATAGATAATGGTAGGACATCAAAAGTGAATACCAGACTCTGTCAAGATACCCTGTAACCAAACAAATTTTGTGGCAACATTAACTTATCCTCTATAGATGATATGGAAATTACATTCTGCTTCTCGTTAGTCAACTGATAGGACCTGAACCAAGATAAATTATTTTATCCTGAGGTAGATTTTTGATGATCTAGATCACCAGACCAATCCGAGTTTGTTTATCCAACCAAGTCAATCTCTTTCCTTCCTAAACAGTGAATGTTGTCTATATGTGTTCCATGAACATAGTGATGGATTTTCTTTATTGCTTTCTAATGCAAATCACGAGGCTCCTGCATAAATCTAGACATGATCCCAATAACATACGATAGATCTGGCCGAGTGTAAGTCAAGTAAATGAAGCTCCCCACAAACTGTTGATAAAGAATACCATTAACCAAGGAAGTAGAGAAATAATAAACCAAATTAACCCTCGAAAGGAAAGGAGTAGAAGAATGCTTACAATCAAACCTATGAAATTGAGCTGGAAAATCAAGGGAGTACTTAGGTTGCGAAATTACAATTCTCGAGTCATATTGTGAAATTTGGATCCCAAGAAAGTAATGAAGAAAGCCCAAGTCAGTCATGAAGAGCTTATTGGCCAAGACGATCTTCACATAATCAATGATAGAGGAAGAGTTTCCTATGATCAACAAGTCATCAATATACAAAATGAGGATGCACATAGATTCATCCTGCCATGAAATATAAACATTTGTGTCAGAGTGACATCAAGTGAACCATGATACAAGTAAAAAGGAGTCTAGCTTGGCATATCAAGCCTGAGGGACTTGTTTAATCCCATAGAGAGACTTGTTGAACTTTCAAATGAGGTAGGGATCATGGAAATAACCCGAAGGTTTTTCCATATAGATCTCTTCCTCTAGGTCCCCATGAAGGAAGGCACTCTTAACATCCATCTGGGTGGGCTTCCCATTTGTTGTTGATAGTGATGGTGAGCGTTAGTCGAATATAAGTCATCTTTGAAAATAGAGAAAAGGTTTCCGAGTAATCAACCCCAACTACATGGGAGAAACCCTTAGCTACAAGACACGTTTTATACTTCTTAAATTATCCATCGACACCATACTTTATCCGGTACACCCACTTATACCGAATGATTTTTCTTCCTTTCGGAAGAGGGGTGAGATCCCAAGTATCGTTCTTCATGAGTGAGAAATACTCCTCATCCATGGAAGAATCCCACTCAGGAATCCCAAAAGCCTCCCAGAAAGACTGAGGTTTAGAAGTAGAGGTGAAGTAGTGGGGTCTAATGAACTTCGAGTGAGTATGTTTCTCATTCAAAGGATCTCCAATCCACTATCTAGCACTCCACAAAGTTTTCCTAGCCCAACAAGGACCATGAAGATCAGGCCCAAATTTAGAAGATACTTCACTCGAGTGAGAAGGGAAAAAGTCCTTATCATCACTACTTTTAGAATTGAAAGACTCTAAAGCATGAGGGTAGGGAGGAGTAGGAGGATCAAGAGGAGAAACATGCTCAACAACATCATCATTCGAAGAGTCAAAATCAAAGAGAAAAAGAACCTCAGAGGGTGGAGAAGTAAAATTTGAAGATGACTCATCAAACTTTACACATCTCTCAATATAAATCTCATGAGTAGTAGGGTTCAACAATCTATGAGGGAAGCTCAACCATATCTAGATATAGATGGGAAGTTGCATACCATACATAGATAGGGGTATTTTTGGTCCCCGGATAGAGATTTTCCCTACTAGCCAACCTACTCTATATAGAGTCATCTCTCTCATCCAACCTTTGATTCCCTAACCAAATCTCAACTCACCCCTTCACGATTTTAGGATACCCTAAAAAAAATATAAGGTTTGGACTATGGTTGCAAGGCCTTGCTGTATGTTTTGGGAATTTGGGCCATAACATTGGATCTAAAGACACAAAATTTCTCTACATCAGGATTACGTCCAAACTAGGCTTCAAAGGGTGTCATCCCCTCTTATGGCCTTGTGTGGAACATGGTTTTGAATGTAGCAAGCACAATTCACTACTTCAGCCCAATACTACGAAGGAAGGGATTTTGAGTGAACTATACAAATGGCCATCTCCTTAAGCATTCAGTTATTTCTTTCCGTAACTTCATTTTGTGAAGGGATGTAAGCAACTGTATGCTTCAAAGTAATCCCTTTGGAGGTACATAAATCTTTGAACCTATTTCCCACATACTCACCTCCATTGTCTCGTTAGAATAACCTTGATATAAATTTCACTTTGTTTCTCATCAAGAGCCTTAAAGTCTCGAAATTGGTCAAAAAATTTAGACTTTAGCTTAAGAAAATACACCCAAGTGTAATGTGAAAAGTCATAAATGAAGGTTAGTATATAAAGATCTCTAGTAAATGAAGGAGATGAGAAAGGGACAGAAATGTCACTATGAGCAAGATCTAAAGGATGAGTAGCTCTCTAGGATTTTCCTTTGCCAAAAATTTCTTCAAGGTGCTTCCCAAGGACAAAAACCTCACAAATATCCTTAGAAAAATTTAGATGGGGGTAACCCATTGAACATTTCATTTTAGCTCAATTGTTTAAGGTAACGATAGTTAAGATGGCCAAAATGCTCATGCCATTGCTTACTAACCTCATCTACATGGGTGAGAAAGGAAGTGGGTGTCAAATCAGAAGTAATGTGGGAAAAAATATATGACTGTAAATGGTGATCCACCTTTTGCTCAGCCACTATGGAGACAGAGTGAAGCTTACAAATAATCACCAAGTTAGGAAAAAATTCCACTCACATTCCTTCACCAAGGCGAGTGATTTGGTGAAGTGATAGTAGATTGGTAGAGAGATTGAGAACACTCAACACTTGGTTAAATTTTCCACCATCCATCTCTACCAATCCACTATAGGAAATCGACACTGTAGTGTTATCACCCAATGTGATTTGGGACATGACACATAGTTCGATGCTAGAGAACTCAACATATGAAGAGGCCATGTGGTGCAAGACACTAGAATTTATAATCCATGTCGATGAAAGATATTCTCTAGCTACAAGGGAATTTCATTTCTTCTTCTCAGATTTAGACTCATTTTCTTTAGAAGACTCGACCTTTAGAGCATTGTGTTTGATAGACTTAGGAACACTTATTTTATTTTTTTCAAGTAAAATGAGTTAAGTTATCAATTTGTTATCTCATACATTGATGCTCTTCATGGCCAGACTTCTTGCAATAGTAACACTTACACTTTTTCTTTTTTGTTTTAGGCTCAGAAGTATAAGCTTTTGTGTTAGGCTTAGTTTTGGCTTGGTTGGTCTTGGTTTCCTTCTTGCATTGATCATTTTTCTGTCTTATTTTCAGTTATCTTTTTCTTACCCTTACATGCCTTAAGGGCATGTGACTTGGATTTTAGAGTCCCCATTTGAACGAGTTTATCTTGTTCTCGAATGTGTTGGGACGAAAAAATGTCAAATGAGGGAATTTTCCAAGTATTTCCCAAGGCGTATTTTGTGGCATGGAAAGTTGAAAAGAAGATGGAGTATTCGAGATCTAACCTATAAAGAATCAAAAATATCAATTGAGAGTCTTTCTTCACCACTTTATATTCCTTTAGAAACAATCTAGTGTGGACAAACTTTGAGAAGAAGGACTTTAGGTTTTCAAGTCACTAGGATTTAATCTTATTAGTTCATTCTCCAACTCATGTGCTCTCATGTCATCTTGCTTTCAAACATATCATCAAGACCATTCCAAGCTCCATCAGGTGTTGATGAAGTTTCTATGTGGAAGAGCAATTGGGGAGAGACAAACATATAGAGAAGACCCAAGGCTTCATCACAATGGATAAACCACCTAGATTTTTGGGTTCATCTTTAGGTTCAGTCTCTAATCCTATGGTGACACTAAACAACCCTTTAATGTGTAATATCATAACACTTTTAGATATCCATTTGGAGAAATTAAATGGTGTGAAAAAAGTTATTGAAGAGGCACTCATCATGAAGAGAGAGAAAGAAGGTATGCATAAGGAAAGAGAAAGAAATAAAACCAACCCATAACAATGTTATCACCCCCTGAATTTGAAACTTTATAGTTTAGTGCATTGATTATAATCAGGTGCGAATGTGCATTGTGAAATAGTCATGACTCACCTTGCAATCTGCGTAATAACACACAAGAGTGGAGGCCACAGTCAAGTTTATTTGATCGTGAAAATTCAACACTGTAAGTAAGCACAAAATGAGCTAAAAGCAAGAGAAAGGGACAAAACACAACCCTATGTGAGAAGTAGCATCTCACGTCGTAAGAGGAACCCCTTTCCACAAGACTATGATGGACATGCTAACTAGTACACAAGAAATAACAAGGGTGATATAATAGAAAAAAGGGCTCGATACGAGTCTAAAAGACCTCTAGGACAAGAAGAGGGCTCTTGGACATCAAAAAAATGTTAGAAATGGTGCTACACACTCCAAAAAGGATTAGTAGAAAAAATCGTCCAATAACGCTTTAAAATTGTACTTTTAAAATGCCCTAATAACTTAATTTTAGAAATTAAAAGGGATTAAAGGTGATTAAAAAACGTTAATTAAACGATAAATTAACTACTAGTTGAATTTAATTAAAGACCTAAATTTTAATTAAGATGTCTAATTATAAATTAAGGGCCTAATTAAATTATATTAATCACCGTTTAAAATATTATTAGATACTAATAATAAAAAAAAAAGATCTAACAATTATTTAAGCCTTAACCTGTAATCCTAACCCCTTATTATCCTAAAAACAAACCCTTACCTTATTGGAACACCGACCCACTTTAAAAAATAACACACCCACTCAATTTAAAAACTTCAAATACATTGAGTAATGCAAAAAGAGTGGGATGAAGTTTAAAAGAGTAAGGGTCAAATGAAGGGAGGGCTTGGTCTATAGAGGAGCGAGGTGAAATGGGTCGACACATGGATCTAGGTAGGTCAGGTGATGGGCTCAATGTAGAGTGAACTAGATAAGAAGCTCAGTGCAAAGAGTGGAGAGTATTTGAAAGACCAGTGCAATGAAATGACTGAGGTAGTGCATGGGAATGAAACCAAATAGGCAGGGCCAAGGAGAGGAGCATGTAATGACGAAGGAGTTCCAACATGACCATGGTGCAAAGGAGGAGTTACCATGAACTAGACAAGGCATCAGCCACACGAATGAGTGAGGAAGGGGTTTGAGACACCATAAGAAAATATCAACATGAAATAAAATTCCTGATGAATGCAACTCAGTGCTGGCTCAAACATGACCCGACCAAGCTAAGAAGAGTAACCCAACCCAATACAAATAGACTGAAATCGTAGCTCACCGACAAAGCAGTAAACCCAACATAGGAAAGATGATTAATGTGACTCGAAACATAATGAGAATCACGAATCACACAAGAAAAGAGCTCAAATCAATCCAACATGTAAGGTAAAACCCTCAGAAAACTTTCCCGACAAGAAAAAACCCAGCTCAAAGTAATGCAAAGAACTCAAAAAAAGACAAAGCATCTTGACAGGGGAGCTAGCTCACTATCATGAGATGGGTTAGGGAAAGCTTTCTAATGAGATTACCAAGGTAGGAAGCTAGATCACCATGGGAGGAAGGAGATAGGCATGATGCAAGGGTAAAACAAAAAATGCAAAACCAACAGGGAAAGAAGCTAAAATAGGTCTAAAAACAAATTGTTAAAAAGCACTTTTAATTAAAAAATTACTGATAAGACCAACCTATAAATTTTATTTCTCACCAAATATAACTTTAGCTAGCTAAATTTTACTGAGCAAGTCCTAAACCTGCACATGCACAAACCACTGAAAAACACAAAAAATCCAAATAACAAACTATTAATATAAGTTAGTAATATTCTAGTAACGAATGAAAACTTTCATGAGAAGTGATAAAACCAAAACCAAAGGTAATTAAAAACTGATAAAAATGAGTGCATGTTTACCGAACAAGAGCTATGATACCATGTGAGATTATTCTACGAGGATCAATATAGAACCCTGTGTACATCGAAAAGGATACACTACAATGGTGATGTGATAACTCTAAGTAATCAACAAGAATTGAACAACAATAAAAAATCATGCATACGATAAAAATAGGTTTACTCATTCTCATAGATCAAAATAGAGGGTACATATAGGAGTGATGTGTAACTCCCATTCTTGGACAATCATTCCCTCCATAAGGGAAAGAAGAGTTACAATTCCAAATAGGGAATGTAACTCCTGTGACGCTACTGACACATATGAAAATGAATGATTCTATGTCAGAATCTACCATGTGTCATATAACTCCTAAGTCCTATGATCTTGCTAAATGAGATGACTCACCACATGGATGTGGATGAGACCTCAAGTGATGATAAGGAAAGTCACACACACCAATATCAATTATTTCAATACAATGTGTGGGGTACAAGGTAAACATGTAAAATATCATCATACAAATTGTAATTATAGTTTACTAGGTTCAACAACTTTGAAAATGTTCTTAGACATATCCTTAGCATAAATATTCTTTCCTTTGAATGTAGATTTTGTTGGAAAAATTTTAATAGGGGTATTAGGAGTGCTAGTAACATACTTGATTTTGTTCGTATATAACAACTTAGATTCATGCTATTTGAGTGTATGACATAGATGATCAAATGATTGAAACTTTTCAAATATGAATGATTTTTGCAAGGGATAAAGTAAGCTTTGAGTAAAGAGATCTTGTAATTCACTTTCAAATAAGGTATTTTTCATCTTAGTAAGCATGCTTTTATATCGTAATACATAATTGTTAATAGGTTCATTATATCCTTTTCTCATTTTAGACATTTGTGCATATAAATTTTTTTCTCCAATGTTGATAGATAATTGTGCCAAAAATTTATTCTCTTAAGCAGTAAAAGAGTGCACAAGATTTTTGGGAAGGTCATGAAACCATTTCAATACAAAATAATTAATACTCCTACGGAATATCTTGGTGAGAAAGATATCATACGATGTGTAGTCAATTTCACCCACATGAAATAAATGACGATTCTAAGAAACATCACATTTTTCATCATAGATAGGAAGCTTATGAGAAATAAAACCAATAGGCATAGGATAAAAAACACTTTGGGTGTAAGTGGGTTGTGAAACAACTAAGTAGATTCCATAACACGAGGAGAAGTAGATGTTCCTTGTTGTAATTATAAGATTTAAGCTTGTAATGTATGAACAAGAGTTTCAAGATCCTATGTGTTGGATGAAGACTCATGTAAATAATTAGAATTTCATATAGAATGTGTAGTAATAACAGTGGTTGCAAACATAGGAGTAGAGATATTTATAAGATTAGGTACCCTCAAGGGTGTAGTCATCATAGATGTAAAAATAACATATGTCTCAATATGAGATAAAGAATCATGCTTATGTTTATCTCTTGAAGCATATAGAACAATATCGATATTGGTATGATTATCTTGTAAGAAATGTGTAAGCTAGTGTGCTTCATACTTAGGAAGTTCATGGTCATGATTGTTAGAGTGAGTATTGGGGTCCTCACCTTGAACATGATTAGTATTAATAGTGAATTTTTTTTTTCTAAAGATGTCAAAAGTAGAAGTAGAACCAATGGTAGGGACCATTGTGCCACATTGTATGCCAACATAAGGGGAATATTATCATATGATAGTGGGAGATAAAAAACCTCTATGTTGAAGGAACATATTATAAAAGAGCCAAGGATTAATCATGATGAAAAATAGAAATAATATATCACTAAGAGAGAAGAGGGAGAACATAAAAAAACCTAGGGAAACTAGGGCTTGAAAGAAAGTGCACCATAAAATGTTAGGTTGACCAAAATGTTTACACCCTTTTTTAGATTTTTAAATCTTATGTTTAGTGAATTAACTACACTAAGGATGTAAGAGTAGCTATGAGGGGTTATTCTAATTAATTAACCTTCAATATTAATCATATAATGTCATAAAAATACATTCCATGCCAATACAACATGCTAAAAACTTGAAAATACAAGGGAATATGTGCACTTAGCTTATTATAGATGGTTTTGGGAAGTTTTAGGTTTGGAGACTTCTAGAACTATAATATTTCAACCTGATAATTCTTCATTCCTAGTACTATGAATGGAAACTTACCTCGGGAAGGACCATACAACTCTACGAGAACCATCTATAACATCTTGAGCCTATTATATTGTTTTTATGCTAAATGTCTACCATGTAAAATTGATTTTTTTTTTATCATGGAAACTAATCCCTCCATTTGAAAACATATCTCTCAGTCATTGTGAACCTTTCCTCTAGCCTAGCCCATCAGCTCACACAACCGCTCTTGGTCTGTGTCATCCTCATCTTGGACGAGAGGTAAGTGCTAACATGGTTATTAAGTGTGTTTCATGTGTAGGGAGATGGATCTTTTAGAACATTGTAATATTAAGTTTTCTTATGGATAAAATATAGTTTATAAATAAATAATCTAGAATATATATGTAAGAAATGAAAACTACCGACAAGAAGTAAGAAAATAAACATAGAACAAACCTCAATTGAAGCCTTCTTGCATTTTACCTCAAAGAAGATTGTATAAGCTCTTTAGACTTGCATAATCTTTGGATTTGCATGATTATGGGTGCTGATTATATTATTTTATTATGACTCTTTTGTTAAGTATTTTTTCCCCGGACTCTAGATGCCCTCGATTGCTCAAAGCTAGTAATGACTAAGTATGAAATGCTCACGACGGTCTCCGCTTGTCTCATAGGCGCATCCTCAAGTTCAAGCATTCAAGCAGGTTCTCAAACTCCCAAAAACACTCTACATGTGTCTATCCGACGCATGTTTGATATAGCCCAAAAGGAAGGAGGATTCTAAGCAAGCGTGAGCCCTCCATGTGGCCCGAATGAGCAGTCTAATAAGATAGGGACTCAATGGCAATACGAAGAAGGAAGTAAATGCACAGAATTCAAATAAAGGGATGAAATATTTATTCCAAAACCATGAAGGTCAAATATTTGAATTAATAGGGAGGGAAATGGTGGCATTGCATTTAAAATACTAGGGGCAGGAGCTAGAAGGATAAGTGCAAGGCCTTGTCAGAATTGAAAGTAAAGGGTGGTAGCTAAAAGTGACAAAGGAAAAAGCATTCCCTATAAAAGGAGGAGAGATACAAAAAGGAAGGAAGGAATTCTGAGCCAGAAAAAAAGAGAGAAGAGAAGCAGAGAGTTTTGTATGTTTTATCTAGCCTTAGTAAGCCTCTCTCATAGAAGAGAAGTGTAATTTGTGCTTTCATGGGTCTTATGTACCCTTTCTCTATATGAATAAAGAGTTATTATTTTGTGCAAATTGGATTTTTCGTATGTTTTTAACCTTCGTTTATTTTATGAAAGGTAGTTCTAAATGAGTCAGAAAATTCATCGTGCTTGATGCCCTCAAAATTTCCTTGTTTTAATTTATTATTAATCATTTCAGTTCCTCATATTTTTGTGTTATCAGAGTAGTATATTGTGATGTTTAGACCTTCAACTATTCTTGATAAATATTTCAGATATTTTGTCATTTCTCTTTTAAATTTGGTGCTTCGCCTATTTATTTTCAATCATTTACATGTTTTTTTCTAAACATACTCCTAAAAACTAGAGAAGAGACAACTTCTTTAAAACCTGGAGGTCACCTTAGGGCGCACGTCTCACCAACCTAAGGTTTCCTATGACTCTGCCAGTTCATTTGTAAAGATCATCGTCAACAGGTGCTCTTGATTGTTCTCTAAATGTGAGATGAGAATTCTATGAGAAGAAGTACATGAGAATGCAGGTGGAAAATTTGGCAGAAGTTGGTTGAAATTTGCATAACTTCCAAGGATGGATTTACAAAGGAATGGCCTGCATTTTATAGGTGGGGGTGAGGCCATGAGAAGTGGATCATAGTTTGAATGAAATCTAGGATCTTAATTACAATTTACTAAAATAGTAAGAGGATCTGGTTTGTGTTGTTGCATCTTTCTAGGGGTAATGATGATCTTGATTTTATGCACGAAGATGATTGTACATACAATCTTATTTCCCCCACCATTAAAGGGTTCTAAAAATGGAGTGGAGTGGAGTGTGAGTAGATAAATATGATTAATTAAATAAATAATTTAATTATTTATAATTTGTAATGAGATAATTAACCAATTATTTAAATAAATATTTAATTAATTTAGCTAAAGGGTGTTAATAAGTAATTTAATTAATTCCAAGAACATGATCAAATTAAATTAATTAATTCTAAAAGGTAAGAGTATGTAGTTGAAATTAATTTAATTAATTCTAAAGGGACATATTCAAGTAGGATATAATTAATTTAATTAATTCTAAGTGGATGGATATAAGCTAGAAATAGGTATGTATTTTTAGGGTGTCTACTTTTTCCCCTCTTTAAAGTGTTATTATGAAGTAATATAATTTTAAAGATAATAGACACATGCATACTTAGTGAGTGAATGGTAGTGAAGCATTTGGATGCCCCATTGAGTGGAATGGTAAGCGAATGCCCCCTTAAGTGGGTGGGTGACATGAAAAATTAGTGGAGAACCAATTGATATGAAGAAGGTAAGGAAGTTGAAGAAGAAAGGAAGGAAATGTGCTTGTAACATGAACGTCATTTGGAGAGTAAAATTGAGAGAAACATTATTTTTTTATTGCACAATAAAATTGTCACCATGATTATGAAGGAATCAAGGTGTTTACCTATTTATGTGCGTAAAACAAAAACACAAACAAACAAGAGATAAAAATGAAAAAAAAACCAATATACACCGTAAAAGTATGCACCATGGCTATAAGGAAGCCAAGATGATAACGAATTACATGTATCTAGCCTAAAACAATATCAAGAATGTAAGACAACTTCAAAAAGAAGACAATTAACGATGCCCCTAATAAGTGCCACAATTATCATAAAGTAGATACAAATGCCCACAAGCACTAAACTTATGAAATGCACGAGGATAGGATTAGACTGAACAAAAGAGTAATCTTATATACTCTTAATGACACTCTTGTTGGATCCACATTAAATATTGATCTGAAAGTGAAATTTCCCTAAGCAAAGTTATGTCATGAAGTAGAAGCAATTGAGGTGACTTGCCCCAAGCGGAGTTATTAATACGCAAAGGAAAGAATGTAGTTTGATATTCGTAAGATTGGAATGATCACAAGGGTAATGGTTAATAGTTTTATTTTATAAAAATTGTGTTGAGTTGTTGAAGTTTTGAAATTTTGGTAATTTTTAGAAGTTTTGGTTGAATGTTTTTTTTGTGATTTTTATTTTTTTTGTGGAAAATTTGAGTGAAAGGAGGGAGCAGTGTGTTTGGTACTCCTGATTTTCCCTAGTGAATAATCAGTATGCCATTGCAAAATGTGAATAATGAAGGAAAAACATTCCCCTGTGAGCATGGGAACATCATGATAGAACAGTAGGAAAGGGCGTGAGAGAAGAGTGAAGAAGCTACAGATAGACTATTAAGAGGAATGAAGAATAAAAATGAGTGTTCTCAATCATGAGGGCCAAGAAACTAGAAGAATTAGGGTTTTATAGGGAATAAGTAAAATGGTGAGAGGGGTAATAATCATTGCGACCCATTTATGCTTATAAATCATTTGTACCCTCTAAGTGAGATTTGAGCTCTAAGATTTGAGAGAGATGGCTTGCTGATTGTAGAGGAAACATTGTACAAATTACGTTCAAGAATTTGGGTGGAGGAAAAACGAGGGTCCGTTAGTAAGTAGCTAAAAATTGTTAAGTTTTGAAGCATTTATTGTTAGTTTTTAGTAACTTAGAAGTTTGAATTTTAACACTAGCACATACAGATGAGTGCGCTAACATAGCCTAAGGAATGCACTAGCATTTAAGTGTATGCACTATTGTGCTATTGAGATCATAAACATTAAAGAAGGAATGTGCTAGCTTGTTACATGTACTAGCATGTTAGAGAGAGCATGAGTGTTGAAGTGAGTGTGCTAGCACTCAACTAGGTGAGCTAGCATGAATGTGCTAGAGTATAGGTGCATGCGTTAGCATACATGTGTATGCGCTAGTGTATCAGAGGGTGCGCTAGCATTAAAAAGTGGTTTCATAGAAAAATTAGAAGGTTAGGAGAGAATAAAATTAAGGTTAGCTATGTTTTTGCCTAATTTTTAGGAGATACCACTAGCTTTAGACATGCACGAGCATCACAGACGACTACGGTTGTTTAAGAGGAGATTTACCTGGAGTCAACATTAGTAGTTTTTCACATTATTAGAGGTGATGGGGATGATATACATTACACAACTGCCACACATCATCTTGGATCATTATCTATTGAGTGCGCTAGCAAATATATGACATAATGAGAGTAAGATATTTAGACTACGTATGAGAGAGATGGAAGTTACATTAGAGGATGTGTATCAGATCATGTGTGTACCGATATATGGAATTTTGGTGGAGTTTGATGGAAATGTTACATGGATTTTGGGGCACATATATGATTTGTTTTATTTAGAGGATATACCTCAAGAGGGGATGGCAGTGCACCTATATACGTGCATGGGTAACAGTACGATAGCTCAGATACCGAAACACTTGATGGTGATTATCAACGGCTATATGCTACTTGATAAGATTGGAATACACTGTCCATTAGGGTTGATAGGTGTTGTGGCATGATTGATGGAGGATGAGGTCTTCACATTGGGTCAATGCATCCTTGTGCACTTATACAAAGACTTGCATTTGATTTTGTACAGACCTATACAAATTTTTAGTCTACCCACTTTGCTACAAATATGGGCATATGACCATATTAAGATTAGGTAACCATTTGGAATTTTTTGGGATATACAACTGAATGATCTGTCATCCTTCGGATGGGAGAAAGTAGGCATAGGTCAGAGGGGTCACATAGGAGACATTGAATTCTACCAGCAGGCTTATGACCACTTATAGCTCCATATGGGGACTTATAAACCATACATGTTATATCAATGGAGGATATATGGTATTGAGATGTGTACTGGGAAGGTGGAGAACTTTATCATTGGTATCCACAATCATATTATGGAGATGTATAGAGTGGATAGGGTTAAGAGAAATTTATAATTCGATAGGATATCCCAAGTCCTAACCAGTGGTATGCGCGAGTAGTAAGGGAGCCGATGGAATTGGGTTGATGAGTTAGCATATGAGATGTTAGATAGATCTTTTTTGGCATCATTCCATAGGCATGGGATAGTCATGTACAAATTTTAGATCTAGGAACCACTTGAGAGTATGTTGCGTGGTATGTAACAATCATACCTAGGTGGATTACTATTCTTTAGTTAGTGATAGAAATAGGGATAACAACAGTGGCGGTGGATGGGTCACATGTGATGAGGGATAGAGGTAGGTTGGGGTAGCAGGAGGAAAAGGCCAATGTGTAAGAAAAAGCACAGGGGTGGGATGTACAAGGTCTATAAGTTCAGGTGGTGCATGGACCACTATTATAGGTCTAGGGTCATTTGGCTTAGGGACCATAGATGCACGTGGATCATGGACCCCAGATATAGGTAGCACATGTACCAATATTACAGGTAGTATTGGTGTGGGTTACAAAGGTTCACATGGCTTATGAAGCATACCTACGGGAACATGTAATACCATGGAAGATAGCTAAGATACCAACATAGGTGCCATGACAGGTACTAACATAGGTGCCATAATAGGTTTTGACACAAATCCCGGTACAAGTGTCGGTTATGAAAATGTAGGTGCAAAAATAGGTACCTTTACATATACCACCATAACTATATAGACCACTAAGTTCATGTGGTTGAGTTATAGGGGGATGAGATGGAGGATATGGACTATGAGCACCAAAACCACTGCAGGTACCAGCTCTTGGGCTAGCAGGTGGGCCATAACTGGCCACATTAGAAGCAGAGAGGGACATGGATGTACTATGGGTTGATGTTACATTTATCACCATCCAAATCCTCTAATGACGAGTAGATAATAGGATGGCAGAGTTAGGAAAGAGGAATGTTGAGAGAGATCATCTTAGAATACAGTTACACCAAGTTATAGTAGAGCAGGATGCTATATTCTGTACGGTGGTAGTGGGGAGTATAGGTGATGTATTATAAGATCTTGTTACTTCTTTTGGTGAAGTAGGTTGTTATAGATAATTATATGAGGCTGCAGTCCCTATAGGTCAGAAAGCACCAAATTATAGTCAACGATCAGGAAGCTGATCTATGAGGTAACTGTTGACGATTATCTTTGTAGAAAGATCATCAAAGTTGTGAGATATCTTAGAGATGTGGGACTTTTCCCCTAAGATAACCTCCATATTTTATAGAAGCTGGATATTCTCTACTTTGAGTTGAGATAAGGGATAGAGTGGAAATAAAACAACATGTAAATATATCTATAGACACCTATAATTACGCCCAAGCAATTTAAATACTTAAATTGCACTAATTATCCCCTTTCTCGCAAATCAACAACTTATCGTCAAAAGCGCTCATTTTCCCTCATATCATCATTAATTAATTACATTAAGCTAATTAATTAAGTTGCCTATCCAACAAATACCCTAATTAATGACCTTCCGTTAATAAATCAACCCTTCTACCTAGACTAATTAATTATTATTAATTAATTAGTTTTCTCTTCCATTTAACCAATAAATCAATATTTAATTGATTTAATCCCCTTATAATAGCCTAAATCACACTAATATTCTTCTAATTGGCTTCTATAAGCTTACACCTACCTATTAATTAATCACCTTTGATTAATTAAAATACCCCAAACTCCCATGACTTGCTAAACATGTATTAAACCCTTCTAAAGTAAGGTAACCTTTAATAAAGCAACCTTATCCATTCCTAATCATGTTTTACCTTTATCCCACATTCATGAGAATGTGTTGAATCCTTTATCCTTTGGGCTATATAAAGAGCCCTCCACCTACCTTTTTACTTACACCTAAACTCCTAAGAGAGAAAATGCAAAGCATATAGCAAAAAGACTAAGAGCTTGCACCTTGCCCTTTTGAGAGTTCATCATATTGAAGAGTTAAGCCTCTTTCTTAAAGTGCTTGGGTCATATGGGAGGTGTCAAAAGGGTCTTATAGCCCAACTTTGATTAGCCCCCCATTCTTAGGTTCTTGGAACATTAAGGACAACTATTCTGATAGCCATGGAGAATACTTAGGTCTATTCATTTATTTGTTGTTAGAGAATAGAGGAGTTTAGATATATAGCATTGTTAGTTTCAAATTTTGTATTGATGAATGTTAGCATCTAACCCTTGTTTAATTCTTATCATGATGGTGTTTATGCTTTGTTTTAGTTAAATTGTAGAACTATTTTAGGTGGTAGTTCTTGCTTCATTTGATTTAGCATTGAGTAAAGTATACATGCAAACATTTGGCACGCCCGGTGGGACTTACTCCATTGTCCTTTGCACTTAATTTCAAGTTTTTGTAGTTAAGTTTTATTTTTGGTTACTAACCCTCATTTACACATGTTGATCTAACTTGTTTTTCTTAACTTGTTTTGTTGATTTTGCATGTGTTGAGTATTCCTTGTAGGTATAAAGGAGGTGAAGTGCTGTCAAAATTGGATTTGATGGAAAAATTTCAAGATTTCTCCATGTTTTCATTTTTAGAGCTTACTTTTTCAACATTTTACATGCTAGTTTTGTTAATTTCTTGCAAATTTTCAATTCTTGAGCATGTAGGTTAGTGTTTGATAGTGTTGAGTCTTATATTTACATATTAATGTGGTGGGTTGCTATTAAAATTTAATCTTGGTGAGAAAATTTCAATATTTCATCATGTTTTTTCATTTTTAGAGCTTACTTTTTCAACATTTTACATGCTAGTTTTTTCAATTTCTTGAAAATTTTCAATTCTTGAGCATGTAGGTTAGTGTTTGATAGTGCTGAGTATTCTATTTACATATTAATGTGGTGGGTTGCTGTCAAAATTTAATCTTGGTGAGAAAATTTCAAGATTTCATCATGTTTTCATTTTTAGAGCTTACTTTTTCATCATTCTACATGCTAGTTTTGTCAATTTTTTGAAAATCTTAAATTCTTGAGTATGTATGTTAATGTTTGATAGCGTTGAGTCTTGTATTCACATATCAATGTGATGGGTTGTTGTCAAAATTGAATCTTGGTTGGAAAAAATTACCCATTTTGCAGATTAAGGGACGTTTTTTTTGACATTTTTTTAGTGCATGTCAAGTGCATACCCATGAGCATAAGAGCATATGTGTAACCCATCTTCCGAAGGCCATAAATTTTTCTCCTGAACTCGAAATGAATCCATTTTTTTTTGTGTTGGAAAGGTATTGAAGTTAAATATGAAATGAAAACATAAATTTGGGATTTATACTTACAGAAGTTGTAGGTTTTTCTATTATTTTAAAACTGGTCATTTTCTAACATGTCTAATATTTTGATGAATGTTGTATTTCCATACTTACTCGATTTAGACCAAAGCATCTGTATGCTCTTCTCTTGCACCTTTTGGTGATCTTGAGAATCAAAAACAACTTTGATCTCTATCTTGTCAACATTGGGATTAAACTTGGAAACTTGATTATTCATTTTGCTTAAGGGAATGAACCTTTTACAAAGCATTTTTCAATGGTCCTTTGATTTGAAGTTTTCCATTTCTATATAGTTAGGATAAAGTTTGTGTATGCTCTTCTCTTGAACCTTAAGGTGATCTTGAGAATCAAATCTTCATTTTATAACATTTGGTAAATTGGAAACTTCATCTTTCACTTTTGGTTTAAGGGAATGAACCTTTTACAAAGTATTTTTCAATGGTCATTTGATTTGAAGTTTTCCATTTCTATAGAGTTGGGATAAAGTTTCTGTATGCTCTTCTCTTGCACCTTAGGGTGATCTTGAGAATCAAAAGAAAATTTAGTCTTCATTTTATAACATTTGGTAAATTGGAAACTTCATCTTTCACTTTTGATTTAAGGGAATGAATATTTATCAAGAATTTTATATGGTTAATTGATTGAAAAGATTTTCTTTACTTTTTAGTTAGATTATTTGTTATGTATGCTCTTCTCTTGCATTCTTGGATGATCTTGAGAATCAAAAGCAACTTTTAATCCTCTTTTAAATAATGTGATTTTCTTGGAGAACTAATACGCTTGAGTGCAGGACCTAAAAACACTTGTCAAAGAAAGGAGGAACCAAAACAAAATCAAAAACTACTAATACAGTTGTTATACAGATTGCCAAAAGGTGTTCAATCAAACCACACCTAATTAAACAAGATAAAAAGAACAACATATTCAAAACATTGTATTGCAAGTTTCGGAAAAGTGTACGTCCCTCTCCACTCAACTGGAACATAACCCCTTTGGCATAACGCCTTAGGCTACAACAATGGGGGTGGTTCCAGGAACCCCAAAGTAGTCCACGCAAGAGGGAACCTTGTGGATGAAATGGGAAGTGCTCCGCACTACCTACTTGACTAGTGATTACTTTGTGAGATAGTGTTACAAGTTGTCCGTTGTGGCGACCCCACTGATAGTACATGTAGACGCACTAGTTGCCTACTGTTATTGAAGGGGGTAAAGTAAAGTTGAGATACTCCCAAACTAGTCAGTGTGAATTTTTGGGTAAATCACGTTCGCTCGTGGCAACTTTGTAACACCTAGGGCGAGAGAACCACCTAGGAGAATATACTTTGGCTAGGATCCCACTTTGACCATTTTAAAACAGTGTTGAGTTGTGAACCTTCTTTTTGAGAAACGTGTGGCATATTACTTTTGCCTGGTTTTTACTTGCCTTAGGGCGAGGCGAAACTCTGCCGAAGTGAGGCTAACATTTTTTATCTTTTTTTGATTTACTTCCTTCACATTCTTTTGACACTTTGTTGAGCAAAAGAAGGGTGACTACCTTTGTGTTACCAATTGACTGTTTCTCTCACTTTTATGTTCGTTTACGCCCATCCATGTTTGTGGCTGGGTTAGTTAAACATCTAAAGTGTGTGGAGGTGTTTTCATGTCATTGGTAGCCATTGTGATCTTGATACCCATGTCAAGGTTTTCATTGTAGTTAGGCGTGGTTCATCACCGCAGAATTCCTTAGAAGATTTAGCTTGTTTGTATCGTATCACTACAATTTTGATATTTATGTCTTGTTTCTTGTAAACTCGACATAAATACCTATATTGTATGGTTATGTTGCACACATTTTTAACTATTCCTAGATATATTTTGAGCTTTTTAGTTAGGTTTTATTATTACCTCGATTTCAAAGAGTGCTAGGTGTTACTATTTGTGCGTGTTATATCAATAACACCTTGATATCAATACTTCACTTTCTTGCAAAGTGGGTTAACATATCTTGGTGATATTGTTGTGTCATTCACAAATTGTAATTGGCACTTTTTGAGATATAGGTCTTAATCAAGTTTGAGCTTGCTCATTGTATATCTTGATTGGGAGATCGCATTGACTTCTTGTTTTTACTTACGTTTTGTTCATTTCCTTGAACTTGGCATAAGTGAAAACATCTTGTTGATCATCTTTACATTTTATTTTCATATGGTGTATTTCCTTGTTGATTAGCTTTGGGTTTCGCACTCGCATGATTGTTCCTTGTGATATTCATTCAGAAAACTTATTTTCTAGGACAATCCCTTTTTATCTCATCGATATTACGCCGTCACGATGTCTATTTTCCTTAGACCTTCTTCAAAAAAATCACGCACGTATCCCCATACTTACACAATGTCTGGTTGGTTGTCCTTATGCTACCCAAATTAACATGTCACTTCCTTCCCTTTGAAGGAGTTCCATCACACTATCTAGATCTAGACATTTGTGCTTAAAACATCGCCAAAAATTACTAACTATCGTGTGGTTCCCCATACAAAAATACAGAACCTAGGTTCAACAATTCAAATCATAGGATTCCCATCATAACTAAACCTTTTTTGGTTCTTCGTGCTAGAGAGCCCATATGGGTAACTCGTTCCCCACCTTCATCTCATAGTCAGTGGTATGATTTGGACACGTCTGATCCAAATTATTATTTGAGTTCCACCCACTCTTCTTCTAATTCTAATCCAAACATTTCCTCTTCTTCTGAGGATTCCAATCCAAATATTTCCTCTGACTCTTCTGAGGATTCAGATCCAAACTACTATTTTGATTCATCTAATTTGACTCCTAAGTCATCTAATGCGACTCCTAAGTCATGGTCCTCCCTTTCTTTACAGGATCCTCTTCATCAATCATCTAATGTGACTTTTATGTCACGGTCCTCCCTTTCTTCGCAGGACCCCTTTTATCAGTCACCCCAACAACGTCTTCTTCCTTTGAAGATACACGCGACTCCAAATCCCTCCAATCAGAAGTATAATACAATTCTTGAATCACAGTCCTCTCTTCCTTCGTAGGACCCTTGTAATCATTTATCTAATGCGATGTTTGAATCATAGTCCTCCCCTTCTTTGCAGGACCTTCTTCATCAATCACCCCCCATGGAATCTTCCGTCTGTCAAGATTCGTGTGACTCAAATCCTTTGAAGTCATTTGGGGCAATTGGAGTGAAGTAGAGTTCATTTGACTTTGATTTTAGGGAGTGGGAGAAGGAGCCAATTCGGTGCTTGATTAGGGTGGGGCTCTATAAATGGAAACAAAGGAATGGGAGGTCAGGGGCTAGTTTTCATTTGGATCGAACACTTTCAGCCCTAATGGAAATGCTATAAGCCATAGGATAGTTCTGCCTCCCCTGGACTGAATCACCATAGAAATATCAGAATTTAGAGCTTTTGAGAGATTTAAAGAAAAGAAACTTCTGCTGTTGGCCTGACTTGCTGCCACTGGAATTCTCTCCAAGTCCTTTGAAATTTAAGGTTGACATCAGTCAGCTTAATCATGGGAGCTCTTTCATGGTGTCGTGCCTACAAAGCGACAATTGGCTCCCTTCTCTCCAATTGCCTCATGATGTGCTTAACATAGTTGGTTCCAATTTTGAATAGAACCTAGCCAAGGCTTCTAAACATTTCCAATGTTTCCCTTGAATGAAGAGGCCAGCAATTTGACAGGAACTTGCATTGTCAGTGATTTCATGAATTACAAAAGGTTGGCAAGTTAAATGCTCACCAGGAGTAGTCTGATTCTCTCAGTGGTGAAGTATGGAATGTTCTTAGGTGTAATTGGAATTAGATTTGTGCATTGAGAGAAAGTGGGTACTGCCAGGGGAAATATTAACATAGGGGTTGTTTTGTGCCAATTCTAATTGGTCTTAGAACCCCTGTGATGAATGAAAGGCCTACCAGGTGGAGGAGTTGAGAGGAGAGAGTTAGGTATTGTTTGGTGGAGATGGAGACCCTTTGCATCCTCTTCCTCTTTGCCTTCTTCTAGAGATAAACGACAGATATTCAAATAGCACCTCTTCATCTCCAGCTCTGACGGTAGTGGATTATTCTCATGAGCTTTTAGGTCTGCACATCTAAAACCAGCTGATGTCTCTTCCCCTTGGCGTTTCGGGCCAGATGTGAATTTATAGTCTTTTAAGCAAGAAAATTGCAGGCATATGCCACATCACTTTCTGCATGAAATGAGGACCGCTTAAGGTCCAATGGGCATGCCAAACTGTTGTAAAATCGCAGCACCCCCTGGATGTTGATCAAATTTCTAGTTTGATCATTACTAGCATCCAGATTGTTGTGATTGCAACAACATCGACTCTCTTCCCAAGTGTGGGACTTGTAAAATGAGAGAGGAAATATCAGATCAGAGGCTGCGTTCTCAAATTCCTCTGATCAGATCTGTTTATTTTGCCACAATTGCAGAGGTTTGAATCTAATCTCTTAATTACAAGGGAGACAGAGATAGAAAAGTGCCAAATGAACACTAAAAAATAGGTGTACAACAAAGAGTAGTGAACATTCGTGTTCATGAAATTGAAACAATTTCATGAAAACACATGAAACTCATACACGGATGATAAGGGCAATTAGAGGTTTGAAATGAAGCAAGACAATACAAACGAAGGACTGAAAATGATCACAGCTTCTTGCACGGTTCATTTCAATGTCTCAAATCCTTGCATTTGCACACAAAGAGGCGCAAAAACCTAATACAATCATGAGAAAGGTATGATACTTGCAAAAATCACTTGTTGTGAAGGTGAATAAGAAGCTTTTATCCAAAAAAATGTTATCCCCCAAAAATGATCCAAATCTGGCTTTTACATGCATGGGTCAAGCCCCGGAGCGAGGAAGAAAACGGGTAACAAATATGAAGAGGTTCCATCATGACCACAATGGCATTCAAAATAGCCGGGCATCCTTACGACCAGTCCCTGACAGTTTTAACCATGCTGGGGAGAATGCGCGCCATTGTTCATTTAAAACAGTGGTTTTGTGAAACGTTCCTTTTGTCATCACCATGTGTTAGCGACATTTTAATTTTATTTAGGTAAATCATAAAAAATGTTAAAATTGACCTAGAATATTGTAGATAATTTCACTAGAGATCCATTATATAAAGAACGTGAAAAACGCGTTGGATCAAAGAATATTGGCCATTTGAAAGTTTTAGGGCATACTAGTGCCAAATCGGGGTGGCGGGCAACAATTCAATTTTTTGCACCTTTTGGTTCATTGGAAAAATTTTCCCAAACATTTCCCCGCACTCCAACACTCTCGGTCCTGTGGCGGCATGCATTGCCACGTGCCTTTCAGGGGAAAGTTTTTCAAAAAAAAAAATCGCGAGCCCAACTTCAAAAAATACGTGGAGTTAGGAGAGGAAAACTACCTTGGAAAGCTGAGAAAGAGATTATCAATGTGTCATTTCTAGAGGTTTGGCTTGTTTACTTTCTCGTATTTTGTATTTAATTTTGGGTATGTTTCATGGAGCTAGGCATCTTTCACTTTCTCGTATTACATTTCATTTTGTATGTTGCATGGAGTTGGTATTTTCAGCAATGGACAATCATTCGTAGTATGGCTTTTCATGTCATTCTACCTTTTTCATGTGCTTATATTTTTCATAAGGCCCGATGACGTAGTTCCTATGGCAATATGATGACATCAAATTTGTTTGAAACAAATAAGTAACTAGAGGTTAAGCTCTTATCTCCCCTCATCCATATTTCTTCTACACCACTTCCCTTTCACCCCTAATTCTCCCTCTCCTTGGGGCATCCTGCTTCGTCCCCATTCTTCTGCCTACTTCTCATCTTTTTTGATCGTCGATCGACTTCCTTCATCATCCCATCGACACTTGAGGGGGAATCTCTCCCTACTACTAATTTTTCTTCTATCTCTTCAAAATCTCTTCTGTCTACTATCTTTGAAGTGGAATCACTTACGCCACCCCAAAGAGGGGCAAATGTAGACACCTATAATTACGCCCAAGAAATTTAAATACTTAAATTGCACTAATTATTCCCTTTCTCCCAAATCAAGGACGTATCGTCAAAAGCGCTCATTTTCCCTCATATCATCATTAATTAATTACACTAAGCTAATTAATTAAGTTTCTTATCCAACAAATACCCTAATTAACGACCTTCCGCTAATTAATCACCCCTTCTACCTAGACTAATTAATTATTATTAATTAATTAGCTTTCCCTTCCATTTAACCAATAAATCAATATTTAATTGATTTAATCCCCTTATAATAGCCTAAATCACACTAATATTATTCTAATTGGCTTCTATAAGCTTACACCTACCTATTAATTAATCACCTTTGATTAATTAAAATACCCTCAGCTCCCATGACTTGCTAAACATGTATTAAACCCTTCTAAAGTAAGGTAACCTTTAATAAAGCAACCTTATCCATTCCTAATCATGTTTTACCTTTATCCCACATTCATGAGAATGTGTTGAATCCTTTATCCTTTGGGCTATATAAAGAGCCCTCCACCTACCTTTTACTTACACCTAAACTCCTAAGAGAGCAAATGCAAAGCATATAGCAAAGAGACTAAGAGATTGCACCTTGCCCTTTTGAGAGTTCATCATCTTGAAGAGTTAAGCCTCTTTCTTAAAGTGCTTGGGTCATATGGGAGGTGTCAAAAGGGTCTTGTAGCCCAACTTTGATTAGCCCCCCATTCCTAGGTTCTTGGAACATTAAGGACAACTATTCTGATAGCCATGGAGCTTACTTAGGTCTATTCATTTATTTGTTGTTAGAGAATAGAGGAGTTTAGATATTTAGCATTATTAGTTTCAAAGTTTGTATTGATGAATGTTAGCATCTAACCCTTGTTTAATTCTTATCATGATGGTGTTTATGCTTTGTTTAAGTTAAATTGTAGAACTATTTTAGGTGGTAGTTCTTTCTTCATTTGATTTAGCATTGAGCAACGTATACATGCACACACTATCCAAGGTGATATGCCAATATTTTACTAAAAAGCATAGAGATATTAATGAAATAAATATTAGATTAGTTGAAGAGCATCCAAAATGATACACTATTTTAAATATATTTCAAACTATCAAAGGCCGAATGAAACTAAAGCATAAATACGTTAAAATTTTTATGTAGAAGATCGAAGAGCATATAACACGATAGATACTTAAATTTTTATCTAGAATACAGAAAGGAACATAGGACATAGGACATTATGAACTTAAGTGCATAGAACAAAAGCCTTGATTTATAAAGAAAATGATACATAAGGCCAAAATGGCACATATTATAGCTTTTCTTCACAATAGAGCCTTGCTAAGGCTAGTAAACACAATATACTGGACCTAAAATTTCTCCCCTAGAGTTCTGGAACTTCTTCCTAATGTTTTCTCTAATATTCCCCCCTTTTGTTTGGTACCACTTCCTTCCTTTATAGACCTCCTCGACTCTTGTTTCAATGAGTCTCCATTAATATATCACCATTTGCATTTAGTTCTTACCTACGAGATCTTCAAACTTTGGAGCTGATCTCAACTACATACTTTGGGGACTGATATTGCATCCAATCACCAAACCTCAAGCCACTCACCCCTTTGATTGGTCCTTTAGATGGTGGTGGATTCCTTGTATGACATGTGGAGGTCTCGTGCTATTTTTGGGTCTTTCTTTTTCTCTTTCCTTTTGAACTTGTGCCAGGGAGAAACGTGGAGCTCTGCATGCTTTTCCACTTTATTATTTGACTTTTCAACCCACTAGGGGCTACTTAGCTATGCTTGGGCCACGTGGAGGATTCTTTTTGCTCAAAGACTCCCAATTCTTTATGCCTCCTCCAAACTACACAGAAGGGACATGTGGATACCCTCCATGTCTAGTTCCATACTTAGGAAAAAATTGGTCTCGACAGAATACAAAAGAATCCTAAAAGTAAAAAGGGGGCCAGGGAGAAAAAAGGTAACAAAATGTAAGAGCCCCGAAACAATGTATAAATCCTTCTATAGTTATGGTGACTCACCAAGGGACTCTCTATGCTAGTCATAGAAGAATTTGACAATCCTTTCGCAAAACTTCAAAATTTCAAAACGTGGCTCAAAGAGATGTCACTCAGAGCTATTATAAAAAAGCTTGGAATCTAACCCATTCAACTTCAGTTGGGTAAGTTCTTAATTATAAAGCCTAAAAGGCTCTATCTAACTCAATGATCTCCTTTTGAGATTTTTTTTGGAGATCTTGCACCATTGCGTGTAAACAAAACTTTAATTTTATAATTGGATTCAAGATGGCCTCCACCTCAACAACACTATAATCATCCTTTAAAGACTAAAAAATAGTCTTATCCCGTTCCTTAGCTGTAAGAAGTTGATGAATTTTTTCCTCTGATAAGACAGTGGAGTCATCTGGAATGGGAGAGGGGAAGCCTAATTGAACCAAATCTCCAATGTGTTGCTTCAATTCTCTGATCCCTATTTGGACCTAGGCCAGGAGATTTTGGCATTTGGTAGCAGTCTTGTTGCAACTCAAAATCTCACTGATCTTTTCCATGACCTACCATCTGTCTGTAATACCAGCCCCTTGTATGGAGGAGTATGAAGAGTCATACAGTTTCTGAACCAACGATTTTGATTTCGGGACCTTGGCAGATACAATGTTATTGATGGTCGAGGCCGAGGACTTCACGTTAGCGCAAAGGATTTGTGCATCATATATGAATATGAAAGTGGGCCCTAGGTCCTTTTCCTTGGTGGAAATTCTTTTACAATAGGAGATATAGAGTCCTTGCACCAACGTGACGATTCCTCCCTTTTGTGGTTATTGAGCAAGTTTCTAGGTCAAATCCTTGACCATGTCCTCTGATGTCTTGTACCTTGTTCGCAAGATCCCTTTTTCTTCCTCTGAGGCATGCAACGATTTTTGGAGTGAAGCAACCTTTGATTTCTTGGGGTCTACATCTTGCTGGAGGAGCTTCTTCTCTTGATGGAGTGAAGAAGATGTAGCCTTAGATGTTGCCAGTTTAGCCTCTAACCTTTTGAAATTTGTTTGGGAAGTGGAAAGAACTTATTTTGATGATGCCCCTTGTAACTCCTTATAGAGTTGCTCTATTTCTTTAAATTTTCCCTTGATTTTGATATTGAGGCGGGCTACGATGTTCTGTTTCTATAGGAGGCTAGCCTCCATTTCATTAAAATTACCACTGAATTTGAGGTATTTGGTGGTGACTACAGAAATTGTCTCACTCATTAGTTCAAACTTATCTTGAGGCCGGAACTATGTAAGGTCCACTACAACAAAGTTGATGGAATAATCATAAGGCTACATCTATTCGGTGGTTTTAGAGACATTAGGGACCATCTAGGTGATGGCTAGGGAACTCTGCTAATGGTCATACAATGATATCATCTGCTTTGTTTCCCTTTCTACCATTTCTTTTTTATTTCCTTTCTCTCTCTTGTTATCTCGGGCCATTTTGGTAATCTCGACTTGATTCACAAAATATGAATAGGATGGGACAATCCCACCTATGAATGGGCATCCTAGTGACATGCCGTAATGGATTATTACTAATTTTGGGGGTTGGGAAGTTATGAGAGACAACAAAGGGAACCCCATAACTTGGGGAGAGAATGTTGGAATGGAGGACGGTGGTGGAGGAAAAAGGGTAAAGATGGGAGAAGGAAGATTCGAGGTTGGGGTGGTCATCATAGGATCTCTCCTGATTAGGAAAGTGAAAGTTGAAGGAGATGAATATGGATGAATTGGAGGGGGAAGGGGCAGCCAAAGAAGAGACCTCTGCAGACTTCGACTTATTCCTTGGAAGGCTCTAGGGAATTTTGGAGGTGGAAGGAAGATGGGAATTTTAATCCTTCCTAGAAGGTTTTTTTTCCATCATCAAAGACAAATCACTTAAGTGAAAGATGGGATTTTTGGAGCTGCATGGAAGGGTAAAAATTCCCCTTACTCTACCTTCTTATTTTTAGCATGCTTTCAAGTCAAAAAGTGTGACCCACCTTGGCATAAATACATGCTTTAATTAATATTTATTTTATTTATTCCTAGCTAAAATTGATGCTAAAAACAAGAAGAAATTCAAAGCATGAAGGAAATCCAAAGAGAAGACAAAGAAGCATGCTAAAAATAAATAAATAAATTACATGGAAAAGAAAGCTAAATCATGCAAACTTGGGCTCCCAAATTGAGAGAAAGAGCATAACTTATTTTTAATAATTGCCAAAAAAAGGAATAGATAATTATTAAATATAGCATGCAGTTATCTATATAAGCATGGGACACCATAAAGAAGATAAAATTAATTATTTTTTATAGAGCATTCTTCCCTGGAGAATTTTGGCGCTAAAGGAAGCAGTGATTTGCATTAAAGAATATTTTTCATTGCTGGGAAGCTTCCAATTTTGGTGCCTAGGGTTGGTGAAGATTTATTTTTATTTTTCAAAGCATCTGCATATTGGTATAATTTCCTAGGTGAATTAAATAATATTTTATCTTGCTTTGCATGCAAGCAAAGTCTCAAATTTTAGGGCAACAGGATTTATAAGAAAAATTTGGTGATAGAAATTAAGCATTCTTGTTATGGACTACATACTTGTCTGAATTATTTGCAGGAATACTTCATCGGTGCTCATATTGGTGAAAAGAAGACAAAGTCAATGTTTGGTACATTGAATATGTCTTTAGAATCAGAGGAAGAAATAGTTCCAACTCTCATAATTGTAAAGGCTTCTGGAAAAATTCATCCTCTTTTTTCTAACGTAGCCCAAGTTTAAGTCATTGCATGGAAAATTCCTTCCAGTAGCTTATGCACATGCTCCTAATATTCTAATTGAAGCCTTCATTAGATTTACTTGTATTTTCCTTCACCCAAAGTTCTTTCTAGAATTTAAAATTTCTCACATGTAATTAAAAATAAAAGATGATGATTTTTTTCTAAATTGTTTATGACAAACATTTTATTTGTGCACGCACTAGAGAAGAAATGCAAAAGATTCAAGGATAAGAGGGAAGAAATGTTAGAGGCACCACCCTCAAGCAAAATCAAAGTTAGTTTCTTCCAGATCTAGTTTGGTGAGAATAAAAGTAAATGATTCAACAACATATGGGAGAAAAAGGCATGTCATATTTAAAGTGGAGATATCATTCAGATCATTCTTTGCTAAAGTGAATGAAGTAGAAGTGCAATACAGGTTGGATCCACATGAAAAGTATGAAAGAAGAAAGAATGAGAGTGTTGTAACTTTCTTCTAATTTATTCTCCTCTTTCTTCTTCTTTCTCTTATTTTCTCTGACAAAACAATTGAGCAATCAATTAAAATTGTAAAACTTAGGTAATTGGCTACAAAAACTGTTACTTCAAGTTATTGGAAGAAGTCAATTACTTGGAAATAGGTGGTAGACACATAAAATAGAAGGTTCTATTTTTAGTTATAAATCATGCATGTCATGCAAAGAGGAATTCCAAAAGAATATTGCCAGTTGTTTCCCCTTTTCATAGCTTCCACATGTGGTAATTCATTGAAAGCTTCCTCTTTTTAATTTCTCTCTATAAAATATAAATAGAGGAAGAGCCTATGGGTTAAGGGATCACAATTGGTTAATCAACATTATTGAGTTCTATACTTTTTGCTATAGTCCTTGATGTCATTTTTATGAAAGCTGAGGAATTGAATAAAGGAATATTTTTAGAGAACTTTGTGTCCACGGTGCATTTGATTTTTACTGCTGTGTGGATCTTTAGATAATCTAAGATCTAGATTAGAAGTTTTTATTTTCTTTTACTTCTGAATATTGTGAGATCTACTTGTTTATTTAATCCACATGTATGAGACCAACTTTGTAAACTATTGTTGAATTACATAACTTCCTTTCTTCTTTCCCAAATTCCATTATTTCCCCCTTCTGAAAATACTTCATAAACAATTGCTTACTTGCTGCAAAATTGCTTAAATATGGTTTATTAGCTTTGTAATTAAAGTAAAAACTCCCTACAAATAGTTATTAGGATGTATACTTACAAGATTAATAAACATCTTACACATGAGCCTCATAGGTAAATTAGGGAGATTTATCTCATGACTCCATATGTTTTCAGCTGTGTAGAAAATCTAGCCAATAGATGGGCTATGTAGCAAACACTGGCCAAAGGGTCATGAGATAGGGCCAACATCTCTCTGATGGTTCATGTTGAAATCACCACATGTATTCTCCTACCATGGATGGTGTTAGTCTTAGGGTTGAAACATTATGCACACATCTGCACGAGCTCATGATACAGGTGCACAAGAGGCACCATGTATTCTGCTAAGGTGGTGCTCTAGGTTCTAGAGCTAAAATATTCACAATCCCCCTGAGATAGGAATCTAACATGAGCCGCATCCTTGAGGGCCTTTGGTTTCTTACTAAGATTGGGCTCAAAGACTCCATCTGCAAAATTTGCTACTACAAAAGCATCACTGTATTGTAATCCCTTATCAGGGAATATTATTCTTGGGGGAGGAGTGTGCTACGGAAAAGGTTTCCCTACATAGGGTTTTGGCGATGATGTAGTGCCAGAAGCTGCCATTGTTGTTTGATTGCTGAAGAAGGCTATGATTTTTTAACTGAAGACTCAAGAACTCAGGAGAGAAACTTCTAGCATTTGAAATAAAACTTTCAAACCCTCAAAGCTTTCTTTTAATAACCTCCTCAACTCATGCGTAATGAAAGATGGCACATGCATCATGTCACATCATATAACAAAACTGTTGGTTACATGACCCCTAGCGCCAAATTATCCATTTTCCCAAGAGATTTCCCATTAATACTCCGATCTTTTTATTGATTATTTCAAAAATATGTTGTATCATTTACTTTGGGGAAACTTAGGTATATGCACTTCCTCCAAAATTTCAAAAGGAGGTGAGAGGGTCTCCATAAGAGACATGTGTCCAAAGACACTTATTGGAAGGGGAAACACTGCCAAATAAGATACTAATAGATGAAAAGCAAGAAAGGGACTATATACATGGTACAAAATTATAAAAATATAAAGAGACTTAATGGAAAGGATTTAGGTGGATCCCATTTACCGAAATCATTAAGGGCTTTCCTTCCATTGTATCAAGCTCAAAAGCATTGTGCTACTCACATGCAATGAATTTCAAGGGTCATGTCCACAGGGGGTGGAATTTCCCATGATTATCAAGATTCGTAGCCCTTGTATCCCATTTTAACACCAAAGTACCGATTCAGAAGTCAGGCTTTGACATATTTCTATCGAACTGGGTTTTGACTATATGCTGGTGGTTGATCATGGATTCATAAGGTACCTCCCAGTTTTATTAAAGCTGTATTATCTCCATGATTCTTACTTACATCACTTCATGTTTCTCTATCTCATCTTGTTTTAATAATTGTAACACCCAAATCTCCACAACGACATAAATTACAGTGCTTTTTCCATAGACCACTTCATATGGCAAGGTCTTGAGGATCTACTTGGATGTGACACAATCATCCCATAGGGCTATCTTGACATGCTCATGCAAAGATATCTTATGTTCATCCCTCATCCTCTTAATGAGTTTGATGACATTCTTGTTGCTGGATTTTGCCAAACTGTTACCTCGCGGGTAGTAGTTGGAAGATATTCTTAGGTAGATTCCATGCCTCACTACAAAGTTGGAAAAATTGACACCTAAAAAATCCTTGGCATTATCTTATATGAGTGTGTAGGGGGGTCCGAAATGGGTGGTGATATCTTGAAGGATTTCCAGGATCATGTTCTCTGTGGATTCTTTAAGTGGAACTGCCTCCACCCATCGGGTGAAGTAATCAGTTGCAATGATAATCCACTTGTGTCCCACACTCAAAATTGAGTTAACCATCTTAATGAATTCTATCCCCCATTATGTGAATGGTTCCTTAATTAAAATAGGGTTAAGAGGTAATGTAAAATTCCTCCGAAAGCCCTTGTAGATATGAAAATTTTTACACTTCCTTACCACTGTGTAGCATTCTGTAAACAAGTTGGGCAAAAATTATATTACATGCAGGATTTTTATGGCTATGGTTTTTACCGAGAAATGTCATCCTGAACTCCTATGATGTAACTCATGTAGGACTAGCCTCCCCCTTTTCTATGCACCTAAGAAAGATCCCATCAAAGTTCCTTTTGAAAAAGAAGTTATCAATTATGGTGAACTCGTATCCCTGCTGTTTGTAATAACTTTTCTTCTTAAGAGGAAGGTGGCTTGGATACTCACTTGTCTGCATGAAATGCATTCGATCTGATACCCAACTTTCAAAATCATTTTCTTGGATAAAAAGCACTATCTCAGATTCTTCATTCATTGGGGCTAATGGATCCTGTGTGAGATACTGGCATAGAGATATTCCTCATACCAACTTTGTGGGATTTATTTCAATATTATATTCTAGGATCTTAGTGATCTAGTTGGCCCTTTTATCAGTTATCTCACCCTCCATGATGTATTTTTTACGCTGAAGTGTTCCACCATGACCACGATTTTTTTATGGGTAACGAAGCACCTGAATTTCTTCAAACATTTGACAATGGTGTAAGCCTTCTTCTCTAAATTTTTTACCTTTTCTCATAATCATGGAGAGTTTTTGAAATTAAAGAAATAGGATGTTCTTGTCCTTGTGACTCTCCATTCTATGATAGCACAGATGGTGCACTGTGCTCTCTCCCATAGACATACATGATGAAATATTTGGAGAAGTCTAGGTTGTATAACTCAAGAGTAGATGTGATTGCTCTTTTGATCTCCTTAAAGGCTTGCCAACCTTTACTGATCAATTTAAAGTTTAGATACTTTTTCAACATCAGTGTCATCGAGTGGATCATTCCAACAAAATATGAAATGAATATGCTGACAAAGTTGATATTTTTTAGGATAGATTACACTGCCTTTTTGTTGACAGGTAGGGACAACTCCAGAATTGCCCCAAATCTCTCTAGATCAATTGAGATTCCATCTGTTGATAAAATATGTCCCAAGATTTTTCCTTGTGGTACTCTGAAAAAACACTTTTTTAGATTCAGAGAGATTCTGAATTCTTGAAATTTCTTGAATACAGATTCCAGGGCATTGAAATGATCCTCAGCTATTTTGGTAAACATTGTGAGGTCATCCAAATATATTAGGATTATCTTGTTAATCAGTTCTCAAAATGTGACATCCATGGATATTTGAAAGGTTAACCCAACATTGTTGAGTCCGAATGGCATTTTTGTATACGCAAAGGTTCCCCTCTTGGTTATTAAAGTGATCTTATGTTGTTCTTCATCTGCAAGAAATATCTGGTTGTAGCCCAAAAAACCATCCAGCAAGGAGAATATTTCTTAACCTGCTATTGTCTGTAGTATCTGCTCCATGGAGGGTAAGAGGTAGTGATCCTTAAGGGACACTTTATTCATGTCCCTTAAAATCCACATAGAGTCTGATTTCACCATTCTTATTTCTTACAGGTACCAAATTGTAAACCTATGTGGAGTTCTTGATTGGGAAGACTATTTTAGCCTCTAGGAGATTCCTAAGTTCTTCCACCATGAGAGATTCTATTTTTGGGATCACAGGCCTATGTTTTTGACGCACATGCTTAGTTCCTATTAGTGCAAACTAACAGCACCCCTGGATGCAGATCAGGTTTCTAGGTTGATCACTCTTGCATCCAGTGTGATTGCACAACATGGAAACCTCTCTCCAGGTGTGGGACCTGTGAAACGAGAAAGGAATCTCCAAAGAAGGCTGGTTCCTACTCCTAAACTACCTGCCACAAGCTATTCCAGTGTAGGCAAGCTAATCTAATCCTAATCTAACCATGCCAAGGAGATAGAGAGAGAGAGAAGGGAAAAACAACAAAAGCCTACACTAAAACGGTGATACACCAGAGAAGGAGAATGTTGAACCTCTATCAAAACTGCCATGGGACAAAGAGAGGTGAGCAATGGGAAGGATGGACAGATGCATCACAGGCCCAAGGATAGATTTCACACAGAAAATGTCCCAAAACTCCATGAACATAGCTCCAGACCTGCAATGAACATTCAAACATGCACAAATACCTGCAATGAAGAGAGGCAAGAAGAAAACAAGCAAAAACGAGCAAGGATGGACAGATGCATCACAAAACACGTTTTGTTGCTCCAGAAGTTTGCACAGAACATAATTTCAATAGTAAAAGGCAAAAATGCCATTACAGAGAAAGGGAGGAGGTTCGAACTCCATTTTCAACCCTAGAGAAGAAAAGAAGGGAGGGCCGAGCAGAAAGATGAACAACTACTTATTTTTGAGCCAGATCTGGCTTTTTTACATTGCATGGGTCGAGCCCAGGGGACAGAAACGTGGGAAAATGTGCAAGCCCATTCCTCATTGAATGCCAATGCATTAAAATGGCATGGGATACCTTACTAACCCATACCCTGCCATCTTTGACCGATTTGGAGGAGAATGCGACCCATTCTGCATTAATTTGGCTGCTGAAATGTCACTTCTGGCTGTTACTACGGGCCGGAGACGTTTCTAAAATTTCTCTCTCCAGACTGCACCAAAACTTGAGATTAGCCCCAGAATCATGTAGAGGATTTCATTATCTTTCCATTGATGTGAAGACTGTACAAATCCGAGCTCTGGGTCAAAATATATGATGATCTGAAGATTTAGGGCACGGAACAGACCAAAACGGATTTTGAAATATTTTCCCGCGCTTCGCCACCTGGATGACACGTGGCACGCATTGATTGGTCGCGTGATTCTCTCTCCTCTTCCTTTCAACAGGATTTCTTTGGAAATTTCCTTGTGGGCCCCTTAAACTTGGACACGTGGTGCTATTTCATTAGTTCGGATCAGTGCTCGAAAACTCACCCTTTGACTTTTTGACCTTTTCCCTTATGACACGTGTCATGATCTGGTTGGTCCTCGGCCCTTTCGGCTCCTTCGTGCCCTTCGCGTCCATTTGTCCCGGATGTCCCAGTGCTTTGTGGGACAAATTCTTCCTCAGCCGATCCGGCCGGTTTGAGTCTTTTTGTCCCACTTGTCCCACTTTGTTTCAGACTGAAGTTCTCATTTCGGCTGAACCGGCTAGTTCAGGTCCTTCGCGTACTCTTGTCCTGAACTGTCCCGCTCAGAAGTTAGTCATTTTTCTTCCTCTTTCGGCCGGATCGGCTTCTCGCGCTCTCCACGTACTTCTGGCCTGATTGTCCCAAATGCTTAGCGGGCCGCCTAGAGGCTTTTCGGCCGATCCGCGTCTTTCTGTCCCACACGCCCCTACTGTTGCAAGGACTAGGACTTAGTCGATTTTCACAATTTTTCCTGGATCAACCTACTTGGCTTCTGCAAATTTTTCACATTTTCTCAGAGCTTGCTCTTTCCTTCTTTGGGCAGGGGAGTTAGAAAAATATCTGAGGGAACCTCAGAAACATGATGTTTGCTCTGAATCAATCAATGTGCCTGGGACTTGAATATTCTGATGCATGTTATCAAAATTACCCTGGGGGGTGAATTTTTGGATAACAGTTCCTTCTTTTAAGTCAATAGTATATTGAATGATATCCTTATTATAACCATGTAAGTCATCATAAGTCCAGGCTATCACTTTATTATACTTATGATAGAGATCTACAAATCTTTCTCTTTATTTTAGAGTGAAAAAATTCTCGACCTTTAGCTTCCTTTCATTTACCACTTCTAGGTCAACATAATATTATTTTACCGTTGCAAACTTCCTCATATTCATATTAGAATAGTTGGAATAAAAAATACTTTCCAACATTATTAGGCCCTTTGGATGCTTCTTCATTTTGAGCTGAATAACTTGGTATACATAGACTTATTCAATTCTAGGGTGGAGCTGGTTTGTGAAATATTAGGATTGCTATAGGAACAGCAATATCTATTTGTCACTTTCAAATACCTACCAATGATGCACATTGTCAGGTATAGACAGGAGGATGATCAATTTCACCACATCCTTGTTTATTATTAGGACCTGGGTTGGGTCAAATTGTGATCCAATCTATGCCATTCTATCAGCTTCCATATTTTTATCCCGAGGGATAACCTTAATGTTAATGACCTCAAAATCTTCAATGAGATCCCATATCCGTTTCCGATAGGACCTCATCCTTGGATTCTTTGTGGTGACCATACTCCTTACCTGTGTTACCACCAATTCAGAGTCTCCAAAGACTCTCAGTTTCTTTATACCATCTTTGTGTGCCAAGGTTAAACCATGCAATAAAGATACATACTCTCCTTCATTGTTGGTGAAAGTGAAATGTAAGTGAAATGATTGTAATATCTTTTTTCTGCTAGGTGAATATAGGAATATTCTAGCTCCCAAGCCATTTCTACCCCTATCTCCATTGAAATGCAGAGTCCATATCTAGGAACCTTTCGCAAGACTCTCCTTAGGTTTACTATCCTCCCTCACATTCTTTGGAATAATGGGATTCTCATCAAAGATTACATAAGTACCCAATCTAGTGGAATTAAAATTCCCAAAGGGGTCTCCAGGTGACAAGTTGACCAAATAGTTTCCACTTCAAAGGTTGTCTTCATCTATATATGATTCCTCTTCTCATGTGATCATGACATGTCCAGCCTCAAAATATGAGGCCACCTAGTCCATTATATGTTCCTCCATGAGGGGATTTGATATCACCTCCATATTTGATCCATGCTTAGTTCGTAGGATTATATGAAACTAATCCAGGGACATGTAGCCTCCTATTTTAGTTATGAAGTCATGGGATAGACATATTTCAAAGACTAACGGAACATCAATCACCACTATATCCTACTGAACGGTTATATTCAGGTAGGAATAGAGATGCAATGGGATACTTTTGATAACACCAATGATTTAAACTGATTTCCCATCAAGTTGCATGACTCCTCTTCTTAGGGGCTCATATTTAATTCCCAAGGCATCTACAATTTCTTTGGGCATCACCGTAGTGCTTTTGTTAGAGTCTATCATGGAATTGTGTAATAATTTCTTACGAAGTATAAGAGTCATGAAGAAGGGTTGGGGTCTAGGTTTACCTACTACTTCCTTCTAGTTCATCAGTACTGACTTAGTTTGAACCTGATTTATTTTGAGTTGCTATTTCCCCTTCATGTTTGTAGTCAGACCACCATTGGATTTCATCATTTCTTTAAACAATTCCTTATGTTCTAGAATGCCCAAGATATCCCACAAGGATACAATGGCTAGTTCCCTTTTAAGTTGTTCAACTACATTCATTGGCCCGAGTGGTTGTGCTTTGGAGACTTGCTCGTTTTTCATTATTTCATCTATCAGATGGAAGGTAATTTGACCTTGAGCGGCTACTGGAGTCTCTTGTCTAGTTATGGGCTGAGGGATGGTGAATGTCAAAGGTTGTTCCCTTACTTAATTCATTACTGTAGGAGTGGGGACCATGGCTTCCATCATCCACCTTTTGGAACAAGTGTTATAATTTGAATGTACCGGATTCTTAGATGTGGATGCATATTTTGTGAATACGAATTCTTCTCCTTTGATCCAAGAAAAAAGTGCATGCTCAGGTGTAATTTCAGCTTCTCTTTCTATGGACATCCCTTGCATTTGTGTGATAAAAGCTGCATTTTGAACTCCCGGGGACTGGTAAGGTCTGCCATCTTTGACCTCATAGCCTTACACCTCTCTTTTCTCTACTACCTTTTGTTGTAAATTCCCATGGGGGAAATATCTTGGCATATGCAGGGTATTGCAAGGGAAGCACCAAGCATTGGGATCTGCCAAATTATTCTATCCTAGAATCATTTCTCTTCCAATATTTGGTGGGATATTCTAGAGTGGTGTCGAGACTAGAACAATTTGATTAAATGGATATTTTAGAGGTGGCCTCTAGAAATTTTAATACTACGGAGGATAAGTGGGTCTATTCCCTTGATGAATTTGATAATTCTGTCTTGGATATGCACTTTGAATCCTCTTAAAATTGACTATCTCATTAAATAAATTCTTGAGGATGTTATTTACTTCCTCCATCTCCACGGAGGAAGATCATGATGCAAGGACAAAGGTAAAAACTCCTTAGGAGGATGGGTAGTTGTATATGGGAGTAGGATCTTGGGTAGAACTTGAGGCTTGTACATGAGGAATGGGAGATACCTCAAGATATACTAGAAAAGGGATCTTTTCGGGGAGCTTCCCAGTGTCTATCAAATTATTCTTAACTTGGACTACAAGATCGTATACTTATGAAAAAGAATCCCCTCCTAATGACTGAATCATAAAAAAGATATCTAAGTTTAGATACTTTAAATAAAATACAATAGCCATACCTACAGGTGGTCTGGCTAGAAGTTATATCCTTTGCCATGTCTTATGAAATATGGTATTGAAATCAGTCATAAGCTCTTGCAGACCTTTTCTGATGTTGGTAAGTTGTTGCAGGAGTGATGATGTATCTCCCTTTTTGTTAAAATTTATAAAAAATACATTGACCAATTGGTCCCAGGTACCAATGGAGTTAGGAGTCAAGGATCTGTACCATTCAAGAGATTATCCCTTAAAGGAGGAAGCTATAAATCTTAAAGAAACATCTTGCTCCATGATATAATGTACCGTGCATATCTTCGATACGTCTTGAAGATATTCCTCCGAGTCTTGAATTATTCAACATTGAATTTAGGTAGTTCCTTTAGTGCATTGGCTAGGATGGGGTTTCATGTTTCCGGAGCCACTGGTAAGATGAGGGGGCTTCCTTGATTCCACGAGATGAATTTTCTTAGAGGAGGAGGTGGTTGATGAGCCATTAGGATAGGTCTAAGAATCTGAATGGATTGCAAGAAGGGTCTGTTATCCAAAATGTGCCCCCTGCTCATTTTTTGTTGCTAACTCCTCTCATTCTCCCCTCTCTTATGCCTCAGAAATAATTTTTTTCTTTTCAAGCACTCAAAAATTTCTAGAAATGGCACCATTAGATAGAGCTCTCTCTCATCTTTCCAGAAAGGTAAAGTTTTCCTCCTAACTCCATGTATTTTTGAAGTTAAGGCTCAGCGGAGTTTTTGTGGGAAATTTTCCCACAAAAGGCCCACAGCCAATGAGATGACGCCACATGTCCAAGGAAGTGGTGGGGGTTAGAGGAAAACTTGGTTTTTTTACCAAGTGTTTTGGAAAAATTTCAAAAGGAAGATTTTCCCTGCAGGCCCGCCGACGAATCAGGTGATGCCACGTGTCTAGGGGAGGAATTTACAAAATTTGGCTAAGTGTTGGCACATGGAAAATTTTGAAGGGAGGGCCCACGCCCAATTATATGCCGTGTGTCCTAGGGGGTCAGAGTTTCAGATGGTGGGGGAGAAGTTAGAATTTTGGCAAAGTGTTTTGGCAAAGTTCAAAAGGGAAAGTTTTGGCCCGCTGCCCTGTCCACCAATCAAATCAGGCCACGTGTCACTGGAACCTGGAAAGGCAGAGCGCGGGAGGAAATTGGGATTTTTTCCCAAAGTGTTGGTGTGAAATTAAAAATGTTTTTGGATGGCTCGTAACCAATGAAATGCCGCCACGTGTCTCAGACTGGCGGGGGGTGGGGAGAATTTGGGAAATTTTCCCAAAGGAAAAATGAAGGAATTCTTCAAAGGGAAAATCCCGCCCCCAAAATGTGAGCCAATGGAATCTCACCACGTGTCTAGGTGGTGCCAAAAAATTAAGAAAAATTCCACATGAAAAATTAGAAGGGGCAATCCCGCCCCCAAAATGTGAGTCAATGGAATCTCGCCACGTGTCCAGTGGGTGCCAAAAAATTAAGAAAAGCTCGCATGAAAAATTAGAAGGGGCAAGCCCACACCCAATGGGGTTATCCCACATGTCTAGGTCAAAAATGGTCAAAGTGGCCCACGGAAAATTCCAGAAGGACAGGCCTGCGTCTAATCAACGCATGCCATGTGGCCTCAACTCACTGGCCAGGTGGTGATTTTTTAGAAAATTTCCCAAAGGGAAAAAAAGAGGAAAATGGAGCAGGATGGGCCCGCATCCAATAAAAATGTGCCACGTGGCACCTGGAAAGGTGGAGCGTAGGGTTTTTTTGGAAATTTTCCCAAATGTAAAAAATGTGAAAAATTTCAAATTTTTTGCCCACCAATCTAATTTGGCCCTGTTTTTCCCTAAAATTTCAAATGGCCATATCTTTCGATCCAGATCTCGGTTGTTTGCATTCTTGATATCAATGGAAATATGGTGAAATTATCTACAAGATTCTAGGGTCATTTTTGCATTTTTATGGATTTTGGAGAGATAAAATCAAAAAATTCCTTTAGCACGTGGTCATGGACAGAAATGACTTTTCAACCACTGTTTTTAATGAAAAACGGATTGCATTCTCTCCCAGCATGGCTAAAAATGTCAGGGGATGGGTTTGTAAGGATGGCCATGCTATTTTGATTACATTTTGGTCAATGGTTGAATCCCTTCCATGTTTTCCCATGTTTCTCTCTTCTGGGCTCGTCCCTTGCACTGTAAAAGCCAGATTTGGCTCATTTTCAAAGGGTTGAACATTTTTTGTGTATAGCAAGCTCCTTTTTTCACCTTAGAAGTGATTGGTGGTATATCAGACCTTTTCTAAGAAATTCAACCTATTTTTTTCCTCTCAGGGTGTTGTAATGCATGTATTTTGATATTAAAAATGACAATGCAAGCTCTGTGAATGAGTTTCAATCCTCTGCTTATGTTGTTGCTTCCTTTCTGATCTTTCATTACATGTCATCAGTTTGTACATGATGTTTGTTGCATTTCCATGATTTGTGTCAATCTACAGAAGTAAAAATGCTCACCACTCCTTTGGTGCATCAACTTATAGCATTAGTTTAAGTTTTTTGCAACTTCTATCTTTCCCCTTTTGGAATTTAGAGTAGGAATTAGAAATATAAACCTCTACAACTTGTAAGTGATAAATCTGATCAGAGGAGTTAAGGAACCAACCTCTAATCTAGAGATTCCTCTCCCATTTTTACAAGTCCCACACTTGGGGAGAGGATTCAATGTTGTGCAATCACACTGGATGCATAGGATGATCAAACTAGAAATTTGATCAACATCTAGGGGTGTTGTTGATTTGCAACAATAGTTTTGGCACACCTGGTGTGACCTTAGAGGTATTCATCTTCATTGGCAAACAAATTGATGTGCATTTGTTACAAGTTTCTTGCTTAAAAGAGCCCTAAATTACACATATGGCGACTCCTAGGAAGAAGAATCAGTTGGTTTTAGCAGTGTAGGCCTGAAAACTCATGAGAAGAATCACCACAAGGTCAAGAGTTGGAGAAGAAGAAGTGTTATTTGAGTATCTGTAGTTATCTCCAAGAAGAAGGTAAAGAGGGAGGAGAACTCAGAGGTCTCCATCTCCACCAAACAGAACTCTCTCAACTCCTCCACCTGGTAGGCCTTTCATTCAATCAACAAGGGTTTTAAGGCCAATCAGAATGGCACAAAACAACCCCTATGTCAATTTCACTAGCAACATCCCACTTTCTCTCAATGCACAGAATCCAATCCCAGTTGCAGCATTGAAGAACATTCCATACTTTACTGGAGAGAATTAGACTACTCCTGGTGATCATGTTAAGGACATTGCTAACATTTGTGCAATCCATGAGATCAATGAGATGCAAGTTTCTGTCAAACTACTGGCATCTTCATTCAAAAGGGAAGGATTTGCAATGGGTCCAGGAGTCTTCCTTAGGGTCTATTCAAAATTGGAACCAGTTATGTATAGCCCTCCATGAGTAGTTTGGAGAAAAGGGGAGATAACTTGTCCCTTTTGCATAGTTGACAACCATCAAGAGAGCTCCCAATGAGCAGCTGACTAATTTAATTTCAGATTTCAAAAGAATTGGTAGAGAATTCCAGTGGCGGTTAGGCCAACAGTAGAAGGTGCTTTCCTTTATTACTTTAAAGCTTTAAATTAGGATATTTCTATGTTGAGTCAATCCATGGGAGGCACAACTATCCCTATTCTTATAGCATTTCCATTAGAACTGAAAATTGTTTGATTCAAGCTGGCAAGCTAGCTCCTAGGCCCCCAATGCCACTATTTCCAAGTTTATAGAGCCCAAACATTAATCAAAATGCCTAATTAGATCCTATTCCCACTCCTAGAAATCATAATTCAAGTGAAGCTTCTACTTCATCTTCTAGTGCCTCAAATGAACTTCAAGAAGTCATGAAGTAGCTACAAAATTTAGGTAATGAGCTGGTTACACTCAAGAGGAAGCAAGCCCAAGGTTTTAGACCTCCCTTCTAGCCTCAAGCTCAGCCTAACAGGTAGCCATATCACACCCCAAATACCACCCAATCCAGCTGGCAATCAAATCAAGCAAGGCCTTTTGCCAATAGACCATTTCAACTCTATAATCCCAATGCTACATCTGCCTCTAAAGCATTAGTGCCAGTAAAAAACAATATAGCTCAAGAGTATGAGTGGTGTTGCCCATGCAATGAACCTCATAACCAATCCATGTGCTTCAACGGTGCCTTGAAAGCAAGCATTAATGGTGGACAACAACTGGTGTGGAGAGTGAGGGTAGTTCAAGAAACATTCCAGCAACAATCAATTCCAATGATACCACACTTGTAAACAGTCCGGGCAGAAGATTTTTGTGGCATGAATCAAACGGTTCCCCAAGTGTGTAGCCAACACAGGTCAAAGAGGAGAAATTTGGGTGAAGAACACAATTAGCCTCGAGAAATCCTTAATCTTATATCACTCCACAAGCTATTGGCAAACAAAATCCAATCCAAACATGTAAGGACTGTCCCAAAACAATTCCTAAGCCAACTCAAATACCATTTGCTGCTGCCCATGTGCAAGGAATGAATGTGTAGGCCAAGGGACAACAAGGGATACTTCATCTCCATTCAATATCATTGATCAAATGAAGAAGATAAATGTAAACATATCAATTGTGGGAATCACTATCTATCCTAGGGCCAAAGAGATTTTGTTTACAAGCTGTCCATGAAAGGACTGGTCAGTTCGAATTAGCAGTCCAAATGCACGAGAAGGGGTGCTCACAAATGCTTTCCCACAGGGGGGGTGTAACTCAGGAGGACAACAAGGTAAAAATGTTGAAGCCCCCCTCCATTTCCTGTGTTCTCATTGATCATTGGGAATCAATTAGTCACACAATTGCATTGATTGATTCCAGGGAAAGTAGTTTAGTTAATCCCTTAAGGAGGAAGCTATAAATCTTAAAGAAACATCTGCTCATGATATAATGTACGTGCATATCTTCTATACGTCTTAAGATATTCCTCCTCGAGTCTTGAATTATTCAACATTGATTTAGGTGTTCCCTTTAGTGCATTGGGCTAAGGATTGGGTTTTCATGTTTTCCCGGAGCCACTGGTAAGATGAGGGCTTCCTTGATTCCCGGATGAATTTTCTTAGAGGATGTTGGTGATGGAGCCATTATGATGGTCTAAGAATCTGAATGGATGCAGAAGGGTCTGTTCTCCGAAAAATGTGCCCCCTGCTCATTTTTTGTTGCTAACTCCTAACCTCCTCATTCTCCCCGCTCTATCCTCAGAAATATGTTTTTTCTTTTCAAGCACTCAAAATTCTATAAATGCACGCATTGATAGAGCTTCTCTCATCTTTCAGAAAGGTAGTTTTCTCTAACGTCCATGGTATTTTTGAAGTAAGGCTCAGCGTAGTTTTTGGTGGAATTTTTCCCACAAAGGCCACACCAATGAATGACGCCACATGTCCAATGAATGGTGGGGTTAGAGAAAACTTGGTTTTTTTTAACCTAAGTGTTTTGGAAAAATTTCAAAAGAAGATTTACCCAGCAGGCCCGCCGACGAATCAGGTGGATGCCCACGTTTCTAGGTGGAGGATTTACAAATTTTGGCTAAGTGTTGGCCACATGGAAAATTTTGAAGGAGGGCCCACGCCCATTATAATGCCGTGTGTCATGGGGTCAGAGTTTCAGATGGTGGGGGAGAAGTTAGAATTTTGGCAACAGTGTTTTGGCAAAGGTCAAAAGGCAAGTTTTGGCCCGCTGCCTGTCCACAACAATCAGGCCACGTGTCACTGAACCTGGAAAGGCTAGCGCGGGAGGAATTGGGGTATTTTTTTCCCCACAGTGTGGGTTAAATTAAACAATGTTTTTGGATTTCTCGTAACACTGACATGCCAGCCACGGTGTCTCAGACGGGCGGGGGGTGGGAGAATTTGGGAAATTTTCCCACAGGAAAATGAAGGAATTCTTTCAAATGGTAAAATCCCCTCGCCCCCAAATGTTAGCCAATTGGAATCTCACCACGTGTCTATTTGGTGTGCCAACAATTAATAAAAATTCCACTGAAAAATTAGAGGGGCAAATCCCGCCCACAGCAAAATGTAGTCAAATGGAATTCGGCGCCACGTGTCCCGTGGTGGCCGACAAAATTAGAAAGCTCGCATGAAAAATTAAGAAGTGTTCAAGCCACCAACCCAATGGTTATCCACATTCGAGGTAAAAATGGTCAAAGTGGCCCACGAAAATCCAGAAGGACAGCCTGCGTCTAATCAAACTGATGCCATGTGGCCTCACTCTCACTGTCCATGGTTGATTTTTTTAGAAAATTTCCCAAAGGGAAAAAAAGAGGAAAATGGAGCAGGATGGGCCCGCATCCAATAAAAATGTGCCACGTGGCACCTGGAAAGGTGGAGCGTAGGGTTTTTTTGGAAATTTTCCCAAATGTAAAAAATGTGAAAAATTTCAAATTTTTTGCCCACCCAATCTAATTGGCCCTGTTTTTTCCCTAAATTTCAAATGGCCATATCTTTCGATCCAGATCTCGGTTGTTTGCATTCTTGATATCAATGGAAATATGGTGAAATTATCTACAAGATTCTAGGGTCATTTTGCATTTTTATGGATTTTGGAGAGATAAAATCAAAAAATTCCTTTAGCACGTGGTCATGGACAGAAATGACTTTTCAACCACTGTTTTTAATGAAAAACGGATTGCATTCTCTCCCAGCATGGCTAAAATGTCCAGGGGATGGGTTTTGTAAGGATGGCCATGCTATTTTGATTACATTTTGGTCAATGGTTGAATCCCTTCCATGTTTTCCATGTTTTCTCTCTTCTGGGCTCGTCCCTTGCACTGTAAAAGCCAGATTTGGCTCATTTTCAAAGGGTTGAACATTTTTTGTGTATAGCAAGCTCCTTTTTTCACCTTAGAAGTGATTTGGTGGTATATCAGACCTTTTCTAAGAAATTCAACCTATTTTTTCCTCTCAGGTGTTGTAATGCATGTATTTTGATATTAAAAATGACAATGCAAGCTCTGTGAATGAGTTTCAATCCTCTGCTTATGTTGTTTGCTTCCTTTCTGATCTTTCATTACATGTCATCAGTTTGTACATGATGTTTTGTTGCATTTCCATGATTTGTGTCAATCTACAGAAGTAAAAAATGCTCACCACTCCTTTGGTGCATCAACTTATTAGCATTAGTTTAAGTTTTTTGCAACTTCTATCTTTCCCCTTTTGGAATTTAGAGTAGGAATTAGAAATATAAACCTCTACAACTTGTAAGTGATAAATCTGATCAGAGGAGTTAAGGAACCAACCTCTAATCTAGAGATTCCTCTCCCATTTTTACAAGTCCCACACTTGGGGAGAGGATTCAATGTTGTGCAATCACACTGGATGCATAGGATGATCAAACTAGAAATTTGATCAACATCTAGGGGTGTTGTTGATTTGCAACAATAGTTTGGCACACCTGGTGTGACCTTAGAGGTATTCATCTTCATTGCAACAAATTGATGTGCATTTGTTACAAGTTCTTGCTTAAAAGAGCCCTAAATTACACATATGGCGACTCCTAGGAAGAAGAATCAGTTGGTTTTAGCAGTGTAGGCCTGAAAACTCATGAGAAGAATCACCACAAGGTCAAGAGTTGGAGAAGAAGAAGTGTTATTTGAGTATCTGTAGTTATCTCCAAGAAGAAGGTAAAGAGGGAGGAGAACTCAGAGGTCTCCATCTCCACCAAACAGAACTCTCTCAACTCCTCCACCTGGTAGGCCTTTCATTCAATCAACAAGGGTTTTAAGGCCAATCAGAATGGCACAAAACAACCCCTATGTCAATTTCACTAGCAACATCCCACTTTCTCTCAATGCACAGAATCCAATCCAGTTGCAGCATTGAAGAACATTCCATACTTTACTGGAGAGAATTAGACTACTCCTGGTGATCATGTTAAGGACATTGCTAACATTTGTGCAATCCATGAGATCAATGAGATGCAAGTTTCTGTCAAACTACTGGCATCTTCATTCAAAGGGAAGGATTTGCAATGGTCCAGGAGTCTTGCCTTAGGTTCTATTCAAAATTGGAACCAGTTATGTATAGCCCTCCATGAGTAGTTTGGAGAAAAGGGAGATAACTTGTCCCTTTTGCAGTAGTTGACAACCATCAAGAGAGCTCCCAATGAGCAGCTGACTAATTTTAATTTCAGATTTCAAAAGAATTGGTAGAGAATTCCAGTGGCGGTTAGGCCAACAGTAGAAGGTGCTTTCCTTTATTACTTTAAAGCTTTAAATTATGATATTTCTATGTTGATTCAATCCATGGGAGGCACAACTATCCCTATTTCTTATAGCATTTCCATTAGAACTGAAAATTGTTTGATTCAAGCTGGCAAGCTAGCTCCTAGGCCCCCAATGCCACTATTTCCAAGTTTATAGAGCCCAAACATTAATCAAATGCCTAATTTAGATCCTATTCCCACTCCTAGAAATCATAATTCAAGTGAAGCTTCTACTTCATCTTCTAGTGCCTCAAATGAACTTCAAGAAGTCATGAAGTAGCTACAAAATTTAGGTAATGAGCTGGTTACACTCAAGAGGAAGCAAGCCCAAGGTTTTAGACCTCCCTTCTAGCCTCAAGCTCAGCCTAACAGGTAGCCATATCAACCCCAAATACCACCCAATCCAGCTGCAAATCCAAATCAAGCAAGGCCTTTTGCCAATAGACCATTTCAACTCTATAATCCCAATGCTACATCTGCCTCTAAAGCATTAGTGCCAGTAAAAAACAATATAGCTCAAGAGTATGATTGGTGTTTCCCATGCAATGAACCTCATAACCAATCCATGTGCTTCAACGGTGCCTTGAATCAAGCATTAATGGTGACAACAACTGGTGTGGAGAGTGAGGGTAGTCAAGAAACATTCCAGCAACAATCAATTCCAAATGATACCACACTTGTAAACAGTCGGGCAGAAGATTTTTGTGGCATGAATCAAACGGTTCCCCAAAGTGTTGTAGCCAACACAAGGTCAAAGAGGAGAAATTTGGGTGAAGAACAACCATTAGCCTCGAGAAATCCTTAATCTTATATCACTCCACAAGCTATTGGCAAACAAAATCCAATCCAAAACATGTAAGGACTGCCCAAAACAATTCCTAAGCCAACTCAAATACCATTTGCTGCTGCCCATGTGCAAGGAATGAATGTGTAGGCCAAGGGACAACAAAGGGATACTTCATCTCCATTCAATATCATTGATCAAATGAAGAAGATAAATGTAAACATATCAATGTGGGAATCACTATCTATCCTAGGCCAAAGAGATTTGTTACAAGCTGTCATGAAGGACTGGTCAGTTTCGAATTAGCAAGTCCAAATGCACGAGAAGGTGCTCACAAATGCTTCCCAACAGGGGGTAAATCATGGAGGACAACAAGGTAAAATGTTGAAGCCCCCTCCATTCTGTGTTTCATTGATCATTGGGAATCAATTAGTACACAATTGCATGATTGATTCCAGGGAAAGTAGTTTAGTAATGCCCAAGCAAATAGCTAATCAGTTGGGAATTCAGTATGAAGTCATATCCAAAGGGGTAGTGCAATTGGATGGGACAACAGTAACAACAGTTGGAGTGATAAAAAACTTGAGTCTTACCTTGCATGCCTGTCCCAACGTTGTTGTTTTACAATATGTCTCAGTAATAGACCTTCCACCACTCTTTGCCCTATGTTTGTCAAGGGATTTCATAGCCAAGATTGGAGGTTACTTATCTACTGATTGGTCACACATGTTGTTTAGAATGAGATATGGAACTAAGGCCATAATCAGATCTGAACCTATTGCAAACTTTCACATTGAGCCTTACACTCCAAGCCAAATCAATACCAATTGTTCAGTGTTTGATCAAGAAGATTATCCTGCCACTGATGAAGCTGACACCAAGGTTGGAAGCATCCCAAATCTAACTCTTGATGAGTGGGCAAACAAGGTGCATGATTTTTATCCTTATCAAGAAATAGAATAATCTGAGTTAGGAGTCTATTGCATGCATGAAGAAAATCAGCCCTTTCCTAGCATCACCAAGCCAGACCACAAGGATGAAAATGAGGTATGGCAGTTATTTTTTGATGGATCAAGGAGTAGACAAGGTGCAGGAGGGGGAGATATTCTTGTTTCCCCTCAAGGAGTGAAGTATTATTTAACTTTTAGATTTCAGTTTGCATGCTCTAATAACACTGTTGAATATGAAGCTTTGATACAAGGATTGCATTGGTCAATCAAGAGGGGGATAAAGAACTTGCAAGTCTTTGGTGACAGTGAGTTGATTGTCAACCAAGTTAAGGGGCAGCATGCTGTCAAGAATTATCTACTCAAGTGATACAAGAACAGAGTGTGGGACCTCATTGAAGACTTCAAGGGTTTTGGCATAAAATCCATTCCTAGAAAAGAGAACCAAGCTGCTGACAGGCTTGCAGTAGTTGGGGCACCGTTTGATGTTGTTGAAAGCATTCAAAAATACAAGGTACATCCAAACATCCATGTGATTGTGAGGCCTTCAGTGCTAGAAAACAATGTAAGTTGGCAAGTGTTTGAAAATGATCAACAAATCATCCATTTCTTACAAGAAGAGGCTGAGTTCTCAGCTAAAAATCAGGAAAAGTTAGAGCAGCAGTATGGTGACCAAGTGGTGCAGCTGAGAACCAACAAGCTACCAAAGGGACTTATTACTTTGGAGTCCATTTTCAATCCTAATGATCAGTTTAGGAAGGAGAAAGAAAACATCCAAGTCAAGGGAGAAGATTCAGTGTCCATCTTGTTAGAAGAATGAAAATCACTCCAAATTGGTAAGATGACAACTGAGAAAGAAAGGTATGAGTTCATACAGCTCTGTTAAGAATTCCCTAATGTGTTTTCTTGGAGCTATGAAGATTTGAAAGGTTTCAATCCTGAGTTAGCTCAACACACCATTGAATTGGATCCAAGTACTAAGCCCATTTGGAAAAAACAAAGGCCAGTCAATCCACGCATGGAGCCTCTCATGAGAAAATAATTGAATAAGTTGATAGAATCAAGAATCATATTCCCTATCAAGCATTCTAGGTGGGTAGCCAACTAGGTTCTAGTAAGAAAGAAGAGTGGGGAAATCAGATTATGTGTTGACTTCAGAGATTTGAATAGAGCATCTCTCAAGGACCATTATCCAATTCCTTCTATGGAGAAAATTTTGCAAGTTGTTGCTGGGTCCGAGAGGTTTTCACTACTTGATGGCTATTCGGGGTACAATCAAATTATGGTGAAAGAAGAAGATCAATTCAAGACAGCCTTTACAACCAAATGGGGAACTTATGCATACCGGAAAATGCCATTTGTGCTGTCCAACGCTGGAGCTACTTTCCAAAAAGCAATGGACATGGCGTTCAAAGGTTTGATTAACAACATTGTACTGATATATCTTGATGATATCACTGTTTTTTAAAAAAATACAGCAGACCACCTCTTTCATTTGAGACAAGTGTTCCAAAGGTGCAGAAGATTTAGAGTATCCTTGAATCCTAAAAAGTGTATTTTTCTAGCCCATGAAGGAAAAATCCTTGGCCAAATTGTCTCCAAATAAGGATTAGCAATTGATCTAGAAAGAGTTGAAGCCATAAGAGCATTACTATTGCCAAGCCACAAGAAGGCCCTTCAAAGTTTCTTGGGGAGAATTAAATTTGTTCGGAGGTTTGTCCCAAATTTTGCAGCCCTTGTCAAACCTATCACCAAGATGTTAAAGAAAAGCATGGCTTTCAAATGGAAATCAGAAGGAAAGGAAATTTTTGAAGAAATCAAAGAAGCCATCTCTCAAGCCCCAACTCTCATCAACCCAGATTTCTCCAAGGATTTCATCCTCTATGCATTTGGGGGTGATGACACTATTTCTACAATTTTGGTACAGCAGAAAAAATACAATGATGAGCAGCCAATTGCTTTCTTCATCTAAAGCCTGGAGGACTATGAGGTGAAGTATTCCTTCATTGAGAAGCATGTTCTTGCAGTAATCAGGAGCTTGAAGAAATTCAAACATTTAGTCTCAAACAACAAGGTTCAATTGTTGGTTTCTCACGTGGGAGTTAAAGACTTGCTCCTCAACAAAGACTTGAATGAAAAAAGGGTAGGTTGGATTACTCGTGTCATGGAGTATGACATTGAGATCAAAGTCACCAAGCTAGTCAGAGGAAAAGGATTGTGTGAGCAGCTGATTTTGAGCACACAAAAGGAAGTATGCAATGAGAAGGAGGTTGTTTTGGCATTGCAAGACAACCATGAGAAAGGAAGCACTCAAGAGGAGAATGATGATGTCCTCACTCCTTGCTGGACCCAGGATATAATGCACTTCCTAAGCACAGAACTATGCCCTCCCAAGATGAACAAGACCCAAAGAAGACACTTTAGATTGCAGGTTGTCCCATATGCCCGTGTTGATGGTGTTTTGTTCAAGAGGGATGTGAATGGAGTATTGCTGAGATGCATTGGTACAAATCAAATCAATAGGGTGTTGGAAGAGTTCCATGGTGGACCAGATGGTGGTCATTTTGCACCAAGAGTAACAACTCTAAAGATCATGAGGGCTGGCTATTATTGGCCCAATATTTTCAATGATTGTTATGCATAGATCAATAGGTGCAAGAATTGTGCATTCTTCACAGGTAAAGAGAGGCTAACTGCCCTTCCATTACATCTAATTTCAGTTGACCATCCATTCATGTAATGGGGTTTAGACTTCATTGGAATCATTAATCCCAATTTAAGCCAAGGGCACAAATGGATTCTAACAGCAACAGACTATTTCACCAAGTGGACTGAAGCAGTAGCACTCAAGGAGGCAAATGAATCTAGCATCCTAGATTTCTATGAAGGGATAGCAACCAGATTTGGCGTACCTGCTACAATAATATCAGATAATGCATTGGCATTCATTGGGTCCAAGGTGACTAAATGGGCTGTCAAGAATGGGATCTACCTAAGTACTTCATCAAATTATTACCCTCAGGGTAATGGCCAGACTGAGTCTACAAACAATAACTTGTTAAGGATCATTAGGAGGACTCTTGATGAAAATCAGAGGTCTTGGCATACTAAGTTGAAATCAGCCTTATGGGCTGATAGGATAACTCGCAAGATATTTATAGGTAACTCTCCGTTTAAGCTTGTTTATGGGAGAGAGGCAATTTTTCCCATGTCACTTGAGTTTCCAACATTGGAACTCATGAAACAGTTGGAGTTGTTGGAGTTTGAGCCCATGGAGGTTAGATATGCAGAATTGATGGAGCTCCAAGAAATCAGGAATTAGGCATCCCAAGCAATGGAGAAGGATCAGGCTTTGATAAAGAAGACCTTTGATAGAAAGGCCAAGAATATATCCTTCCAAGTTGGAGATCTAGTGTTAAAATGGAATGCAGACAGAGCAAAACCAGGAAATCATTCAAAATTTGATGCTATTTGGAGTGGCCCATACATGGTCACAAAGTGCAAGGACAACAATGCTTTCCAATTGTCTTCATTAGATGGCGAGGAACTACAGATTCCAGTCAATGGAATCCATCTAAAGCATTGCTATTAAAGGGAAATTATCTCCCCTTGTACATATCAGTTTAGGTTTTTCATTCCTCTAAGTTCTTGTGTACATTGTTTTGCTATAGGTTAGTTTGTTTTCCCTAAGTGCTTTGGCACAAGCTTGCTATTCCTAGAGATGTCTTTGCAGGCCTTGATCCATCAGGTGATATTCCATCTTCCTCCTTACAATGTTCTAGTCAGTTGGGGTATCAAACAGATAATTTGATGATTCCATACCCAATGGATTGCTTCAGGAAACTGGTAACTTCATCCAGCAGGCAGACGACCCCTTTGAGTCGCCAAAATTGTTATCCAAAATGTGTCCCCTACTCATTTTTTGTGGCTAACTCCTCTCATTCTCCCCTCTCTTTTTCCTCAGACATAACTTTTTTCTTTTTTAGGAACTCAAAACTTTCTATAAATAGCACCATTGGATAGAGCTCTCTCTCAGCTTTCTATAAAGGTAAAGTTTTCCTCCTAACTCCATATATTTTTGAAGTTATGGCTCGATAGAGTTTTTGTGGGAATTTTTCCCACAAAAGGCCCGCAGCCAATGAGATGCCGCCACGTGTCCAAGGAAGTGGTGGGGGTTAGAGGAAAACTTGGTTTTTTTACCAAGTCTTTTGGCAAAATTTCAAAAGGAAGATTTTCCTCGCAGGCCCGTTGACGAATCAGGTGATGCCACGTGTCCAGTGGAGGAATTTGTAAAATTTGGCTAAGTTTTGGTGCATGGAAAATTTTGAAGGGAGGGTCCGCGCCCAATTATATGATGCCGCATGTCCTAGGGGGTTGGAGTTTTAGAGGGCAGGGGAGAAGTTAGAATTTTGGAAAAGTGTTTCGCCAAAGTTCAAAAGGGAAAGTTTTGGCCCGCTGCCCCATCGACCAATCAAGTCAGGCCACGTGTCATTGAAACCTGGAAAGACAGAGCACGAGAGGAAATTGGGATTTTTTCCCAAAGTGTTGGCACAAAAGTAAATTTTTTTTTTGATGGCCAGCAACCAATGAAATGCCGCCACGTGTCTTAGACTGGCGGGGGGTGGGGAGAATTTGGGAAATTTTCCCAAAGGAAAAACGAAGGAATTTTTCAAAGGGAAAAGCCCACCCCCAAAATCTCACCACGTGTCTAGGTGGCATGAAAAACATAAGAAAAATCCCACATGAAAAATTAGAAGGGGCAAGCCCACCCCCAAAATGCGAGCCAATGCAATCTCGCCACGTGTCCAGGTGGCGCCAAAAACTTAAGAAAAGCCCGCATGAAAAATTAGAAGGAGAAAGCCTGCACCCAATGGGATTATGCCACATGTCCAGGTTGAAAATGGTCAAAGCAGCCAGTGGAAAATTCAAGAAGGACAGGCCCGCGTCTAATCAGCGTATGCCACATGGCCTCAACTCACCGGCTCGGCAGGGATTTTTTAGAAAATTTCCCAAAGGGAAAAATAGAGAAAAATGGAGCAGGATGGGCCCGCACCCAATAAAAACATGCCATGTGGCACCTGGAAAGGTAGAGCGTGGGATTTTTTTGAGAAATTTTCCCAAATGCAAAAAAGGTGAAAAAATTCAAATTTTTGCTAGCCAATCCGATTTGGCCCTGTTTTGCCCTAAAATTTCAAATGGGCATATCTTTCGATCCAGAGCTCGGTTTTTCATGTTCTTGATATCAATGGAAAGATGGTGAAATTATCTACAAGATTCTGGGGTAATTTTTGAATTTTTATGGATTTTGGAGAGAGAAAATTGAAAAACTCCTCTGGCACATGGTCATGGACAGAAATGACGTTTCAACCACCGTTTTTAATGAAGAATGGCTTGCATTCTCTCCCAGCATGGCTAAAAATGTCAGGGGATGGATCTGTAAGGATGCCCATGGTTTTTTTATTACATTTTGGTCAATTTTTGAATCCCTTCCATGTTTTCCCGTGTTTTTCTTTCCTAGGCTCGTCCCTTGCACTGTAAAAGCCAGATTTGGCTCATTTTCAAAGGGTTGAACATTTTTTGTGTATAACAGGCTCCCTTTTTCACCTTGGAAGTGATTTGGTGGAATATCAGACCTATTCTAAGAACTGCAACCTATTTTTGCCTCTCAGGTGTTGTAATGCATGTATTCTGATATTAAAAATGACAATGCAAGCTCTGTGAATGAGTTTCAATCCTCTACTTATGTTGTTTGCTTCCTTTCTGATCTTTCATTACATGTCATCAGTTTTTGCATTATGTTTTGTTGCATTTCCATGATTTGTGTCAATCTGAAGAAGTAAAAAATACTCACCACTCCTTTGGTGCATCAGCTTATTAGCATTAGTTTTAGTTTTTTGCAACCTCTATCTTTCCCCCTTTGGAATTTAGAGTAGGAATTAGGAATATAAACCTCTGCAACTTGTAAGTGATAAATATGATCAGAGGAGTTGAGGAAACAACCTCTAATCTAGAGATTCCTCTCCCATTTTTACAAGTCCCATACTTGGGGAGAGGATTCAATGTTGTGCAATCACACTGGATGCTTAGGATGATCAAACTAGAAATCTGATCAACATCCAGGGGTGCTGCTGATTTGCAACAACAGGGTCTACTAGGTGGAGGTGTTGAAAGAGTTCTATTTGGAGGAGATTGAGATCTCTGAATTTGTCTACCTATTCTATTTATTCCTGGGGACAACTATAGATATTCAAATGTTCCTTCCACTCTTTCTTTCCACCTTGTTTGAATCCTTCTCATGAACTAGAAGGGATTAAACCACTAATTGTAACATTCCCATTTTAAGACTATAGAAACAAGGGAATTTTTTTTTTATAAATAATGTTCTCTATTCTAAATTCATAATTTAGAACACACATTCTTTATCAATCATTCATATAACAGATAACCATATACAACTGTAATGACTCAGTGTGCTACCGATCTATTCATTTCACGACTCGGTAAATTACCAATCTTTTCATGTTTAACATTAAGTATTGAATACTTTTCCGTATACTACATATATTTGGTTCTCTTTCCCTGACCAGGGTATTGAGTGATCTGTCTATGGAACATATATGAATATTTGTTTACCAATATTCATCTACATCATGAACCTTTAGACTAGGTGACATAGGAAAACGCAACCAACAACTTGCGAAAATTTGGCCAAAGATTTCTAACATACTGTTTATATTACTATTCCTTGATGGTATACTCGTCAATCTAGAATACATCCTTCACCCCACTCTATTGTTATCTAGAATGTCCTTTACCAACTTCTGTCAGTCCACTTGCCCAAATTTTTAACCATAGTTCAAGTTAACAACATATGTTATGATATGGGGAGGCTTACTAAGGCTTAGGGTAAGTTGGCATACTGGTTCAACCTAAGTCGACCCTGTGTGCCAAGGTATCTTGAGTTTTAGAGGGGAAATTCCTTATCTTAAACATGTTACCTACCAGACCTAGAGAAAAACTAAGGTCAAGTCCAAGGTGTGTAGATCTAGATGATCAATGCAAAAGGGTGTTGCCACATGTCGACTGCATTGTTGTATCATCGGGAAGATCCTAATCTTCTTGAAGGTACATCCCTACAGTTGGCATGTGCCAGCATCCTACAGAACAACCTCATCGAGATGTACATACCTCAAGGATTTTATTATAAATTTAATTAATTTAGATTATTAAAAGATAGATTTCAGCAACCTTGCCTAATCCTAATCCAACACTCCTCAAGGTCTTCTCTACAACAGATTCAATTGGTTGTTAAAGGAATTTCTTAGCTTACGATTGCCTTTAATGTTATTTACTGGACTTAACAAGCTGTCAACCATAACAAGATATCAACATCATAAGTTACATTTATAGTGACTTAACCGTTCAAGGAAATGTAACAACCATCTAAGTTGTAACTAAGTAGACTTTATTAAATGAATTCTAATGATTAGGAATCACGTCTTTCATTTTGTTTGAGTTCTTAAGATAGAGGAAGAATATTCCTTTACTTGATTAAGTGCTAGGGTCTAGCACCCCTATAAATCATTTATAAATTCAATAGTTATTACTGAATGTTCATTCCATATCATATTACTTTATTGAATTGTTTAGTTATGACATCAAATTCCGCAACTTAAGAAGCTGCATCCTATTTAAGGAGATTAGTCCAATTACCACATTCAAACTTATCTAAGAATACCCCATTAAGCATGTACATAATATGGAGTATAAAAACAAGATAAGATTCCATCTATGTAATGAAAGTACAAGATAATTTACACACCCACTGTAAATAAATTCTCAACATTTTAATTCATCTCTAAACTTATACATTTAGGTATGCTACAAGACAACCACCTTCATTACAAAAGAATACTACTTTTTATTTTTTAATACAATTTCAAGAACGATTCAAAGTTCTTCACAAAAATCAGACTTAAATCAGCCAATGCATCACATAAGTTTTTGCCTTCCTTTTCACTTACAAAGTCCATCTGCAAAAATTGCTAGCATGTGTCAGTTCAATGAACTAAGCATGATAAGCACTAAGCCTTAAAAGAAGTGCATTCCAATAATTGTTCCAGTAAAATAACTCTGCTTTAATGAGACAATTATTACATCACAAATCAATACATAAAAAGCAACGTAAAAGAAGTACATCTTAACCAATTGAATTCACTTTCAAGAAAAGGATAGAATATAATCCACAGATCATAACATCTCATTGTTCCTGGTCTTTCATAGAAGAATACAACATTTATCTTTGCTTCAAGCTAAAAGAAGCGTTTAAAGCATGGTTCTTATTAGGATGACTCATCTAACTCCTAAACAAAAGAAGAAGAAGAACCATTACAAACTATGCCCAAACACAACACATTTGAGAAACAAAACAGATTCAAAACGTGATTTAACTATTTCTTTTAAAGGGCAACTACCTTAAAATTTAACATTTAAGATATTCATCAGAGTAGAATTTCATTTTAATCCAAGAAGGAATAGAGAATCAATCGGTCTACCTGCAAGTTTAAATCTACTTTCACATATAGAACTTAACTTTTAAAGATATGAAACAACGTTCAAAAATCAAGGTAGACTCATATAGGAGTTTATATCTACTCAATTTCATCCAAGGAGAATTCTTAAAAAAGATAGAGTGCAAGAGAAACTTACTCATCTCAAACCAAACAAGTAAAGTCTTGTTAAACAACAGTCTTCCAAACAAGCTGACATTTTCAGCTCAATAAAAACCGAATAATATAATCTCTTCCAACATCATTTATACAAATGATTGGGTAAAGGAAGACCAAATAACTCATAAAGAAATCTCTATATAAAAGAGAATCAAAATAGAAAATTTCAACCAATGATCTATCCAGTAATAAGAAATCACACTACCATATTCCTTACACTTCTTTACTTTTAATGAACACGAGTTTCAATTTCATATGCATAATGAATACAAATAACAATCCTAAAACACAGTCTACTCTAAATGAATCACATTCCTTTCTTTTATAAAGACACAAGGTGTATTAACTATATCCAATAAAAGATAGAAAAATAACCGATCAATAAGTTAAACATGATCAGAGGTATCAACAAACTCAGAATGAGATCCCATTGACAGGTTTCATTCTTGCATTCCAAAAGAGTAATCAGTTCTTGATTCAATAAGTATTGTAACACAAAAATTATGCGAATAGAGACATATAATCCCTTCATAACAATTTCAAAGTACTAATTTAATTAAACTCATATTTTAAATGAAACCCATGACTTATTTTTAAAAGATCTGAAGATGCTAGTTTCCACAAAATAGAGGGGAAAATAATATCCCCAATAAAACACCATTGCCAGCTCAAACAAGATGAAACAATTCACAGAAAAGAATTACCAAACCCATTCATCAAAAAAGGACAATTTTCAGTTGAGATCTTAAGAGTTTATCCAACAACTCAGCGAGCTATTCTCCCAGTTTTCCTTGATCAATGGTTCAATGAAAGAGTTATCAGTTTTAAATGTTTAAAACAAATAAAACTCAACTCAAAATACCAGATCAGAGTTGACATGAAATCTCAACAATAGTTTAGACTACACAAGTAACAAAATATGAGTGTTGTGTAAATCATGAATCTTTAATAATAGTTCCAAATTTCCCAAAAACTATAAAAACACGGGTATAGAGCCACATACGACTTCAACAATAGTCCCAAGTTACCCTAGATTTCAACACCAATTTAGAACAACTAGAGGCTCCAACACAAATTCATATCAAAATGCGCAACCAAATATTATCCCCCAATGAAACTCAAGTTTCTCACCAAAGTTCAAACCAAAAATGAGTGATAACACACAAGTACCGTGTACATTACGAACTGACATTAATAGTTAAAATTATCATAAGGAAATAAAACACAAGCACTGAGCTATATACAAACTTCAACAATAGTCCAGGGATATCCAAGATTCCAACACTGGTTTAGAACAACACGAACCTCCATCACCAGTTCTCATTAAACATGAAACTAGACCAGGTTCCAAATCAAATACGAGATCAAATAAAGGCTCAAAAAAAACATGAGCTCAATACAAGCTCAAGAGAAAATAAAACACAAAAACTCCAACAAGATCAGACAAAACCCAAAGTTCTCAAAAACTTTGAACTATATCTAAATAGCAATGAAGATTATTTAAACATAATACTTCCATTACCCGTTCCAGAATGAAAAAGCTGAGTTACAAAAATACGTTTTGCATGTTTTTTTTTAAATAACTACACATGGTAATTTTCCAAACAGAACATCATTTACCAAGGATTCAAAACCAATATCACAAGATTTAATAAACCCAACAAGCAAATAACCAGATATGATATGAAATCCAAGAATCTCAAAAGAGCAGGCTTGTTTTAATGAAACATTTATAAGAAAGAAAGAGATTTTAAAGATTAGAGCCTATCATGCCTGATAGCGCTTCTACTAAATCGAAGAGAACCTCCAGCCAAGATCACAACTTCTCCTTTTCTCCATGAAAGATCAAACATCTACATTATTTTTCCACACTGCCTCTTATATATCCTGTGAACTGAAAATAGGTCTGAAACCTCAAGAATAACCATTAAGTGCAGTTTAATCTACTGGTTCGAAAAACCAGAGAGCATGTAGAGTGAAAATTGCAAAATAGTTAAAGTGAAATGACTCCATACAAACCCGTTTGCATGCCTACCAAAATGGTTTGAGAACAAAAACCAAAAACCATTAATTCCCATTTTCCTGCCTATCCTTCCTTGCCACCACCTTCCAAGTTTGGTGAATGTCAAATCAAAATTAACATGCAACTCCATTTTTAGTGAAGTTTCCACATAAGCCTCCGCCAAGTAAACTAGCCCCTGCCACAACTGGTGGTACATATGCTTTTAAAAACCTTATCAACAACTTAAATGCGTTAGAACCGTCACCTATGATACATGCGACCACCAATTACCCCTTGATGCCCATTAGTTTAGGGTAGACATAATTGTTTAGGTTAGATCTTAGGTTAGCTTAGGATAGGTAACCTTAGGATATAACCCAATCAATAAATTACCACCTTAGGTAGTTTCCACATAGGTTAGATTGATTCCAACACAATAGTTTTTAGGCATTAGGTTAGATCATCACATAACCGTATATCATTTCATTAGGTTTTAGGATAATTTAAATAATCTAGTAACCTCTCCATAATCTTTTAGCACAAATCTTAGGTTAGGATAAAATTCAATTAATTAACATAGCTAGGTAGTAAATATAAATGTGTGTGTGTGTGTGTGTGTGTGTGTGTGTGTGTGTGTGTGTGTGTGTGTGTGTGTGTGTGTGTGTGTGTGTGTGTGTGTGTGTATTATTACCTAGCTTAGGATTCCGTAAGACAGTTCCTTTACTTTTAGGAACCAGAATGTTTCCTATGCTATAAATAGGCTATAGTTCATTTGCGTCAGCATTGTCTTGTCATGATCGATCTCCAAAGATCCAAGAACAACATATGACTGAATAGAAACATGTTCACACAACAATCAAAGAACTTGTAATCAATCATAGTTCAGTCATACGTATTTTAATTCATGGAATGTCTATTTACCATTCGTTCAACAGAGTAAATTTAAAACATTCCTTGGATCACTAAAATTGATCCAAGAATGAGTCAGATTAATAGATAAGTTTACAATTCTTAAACCAGATTGTGACTCACCTATAAGAAGTGAAAAATGGATTCAAGGAAGTCATTCTAATTCAATCAAAGGATATTAAGAATAGGAGATGATTTATCCATATCAAACATGATCTCCAAAAATCAAAAGAACATATCTTTATACGGAAAATCAAATGTCAACACTTGAAATGTAAAGGAGGAAAATAACAACTGTCAAGGTTGTTACACTAATAATACTAAAACTAGTAGATATTTAGAATGGAATCACCAGATGTGTTATTGCAGAGCCTCCAAAGGCTAGAGATTGCTATGTCAGACACCAAGCCTAACAATATTTGAAGTTTTAAGATTTCAATGTTTGTCCCACCAGGCATGCCAAGAAAAATGTTGATGACTATCTTTGCAGAATAAAAGTTGTGGGATATCTTAGAGATGTGGGACTTCTCCCCTAAGATAACGTCCAAATTTTATGGAACTTGGATCTTCTCTACTTTTTGTTGAGATAAGGGCTAGAGTGGAAATAAAACAACATGTAAATCTATCTAAGGTGATGCATTGAGATTTACTAAAAAACACAGATATTAATGAAAAAACTATTAGATTAGTTGAAGAGCATTCAACATGATCCATTATTCTAAAGATATTTCAAACTATCAAAGGCCAAATGAAACTAAAGTGTGAATATGTTAACAGATTTATGTAGAAGATCCAAGGGCATATAACATGATAGATACTTAAACATTCATCTAGAATACAAAAAGGAACATACAACATAAGACATTTTTAACTGTGCACAGAACAAAATCCTTGATTTATGAAGAAAATGATACATAAGGCCAAAATGGCACAAATTACATATTTTCTTCATGATAGAGACTTGCTAAGGCTAGCAAATGCAATATACTAGACCTAAAATTTCTCCCCCAGAGTTGTGGAACTTCTTCCTGATGTTTTCTCTAATATCTCCCACTTTGGTTTGGCACCAGGTCCTTCCTTTATAAACCTCCCAAAATCTCATTTCAATGAGTCTCCATTAAGATCTCACCATCTGCATTTAGTTCTTACCCACGAGATCTTCGAACTTTGGAGCCGATCTCAACTGCATACTTTGGGGACTAAGATTGCATTCAATCACCGAACCTCAAGCCTCTTGCCCCTTTGATTGGTCTTTTGGATGGTGGTGGCTTCCTTATATGACACATGGAGGTCTCACACTATTTTGGTGTCTCTCTTTTTCTCTTTCCCTTTGAACTTACAACAGGGTGACACATGGAGGACCGCACGCTATTCCACTTTATTATTTGAATTTTCAACCCATATGGGGCTATTTAGCTACACTTGGGCCATGTGGAGGATCATCATTGTTCAAAGACTTCTAATTCTTTGTGCCTCCTGCAAACTACGTGGAAGGGACACATGGATACCCTCCTTGTCTAGCTCCATACTTAGGCAAAAATTATTCTCGACAAATTACAAAAGAATGCCAAAAGAAAAAAGGGGGCCGAGGTGAAAAAAGGTAGCCAAATGAAAGAGCCTTGAAATAATGTAGAAATCCTTCTACAGTCACATTGGTCATTGAGATCATTGAGGTCATTGTAGATGCCCCTACCCAGGGATAGGCCAGGAAACCCTGGTGTAGGAGAGAGTCATAGATGACTCATAATTTTGATGAGATATTTGTATGTATATTTTTATATATTCCTCGTGATGAAGGAATATTTTTGTAGATCGATGCCTAAGATGGCATTCCGAGATGTACATGACACATTTTTTTGAGATACAGTGTATATGGACACTTAATTTTTTTGATATATATGATGGAAATTAGACATCCCATAATGATGATATACACTAGAGTAGATGAATTATTACATGATGATATACACTAGAGCAGATGATGATTTGTTATTTTAATTTATCATGTATAGATGATTATGTTATGTGTATATTAGATTCCATGTTTATAGCTTAGATATGATTTATGTTGGATGATGATATTATGAATATATGATAGATGATATAGATGTGACACATATGTAATGATGGTAAACATGTGATAACAATAAAATACATGTAACTGACACAAATACAAAGAAATGTTAACAAATATAACACACATACATATTAAATAAGTAAAAAAATATATGGCTAATTTAATAAATTAAGATGACAACACAATCCTAAAAGGAAATCAAGTCAAAAAAACCAAATATGAACATGAATTAATTACACTAAAGTTATATATGAACTGAAGTGCTTAATAATTCATCCACAATTGGTCTATAACAATGAAACACAACAAAATCTGCGATATAGACTCCGAACCGTATGTATAATCTCCCTTGTCATTAAATATCACAATTTCTGATAACATGTAATAAGGCACTCATGGAGGACTGTGGGTTTAAAGCTCATGGAGGATTACAGGAGGGTTTTGAGAGTGTGGTTTCAGCTGCTTTGGCTGTTAAATGTCTTTCAAGAGGATGCGAACAAGCTTATAAGGTGCCGTTAACAGAGGGAGAACTGAATTAAGGTATTAGTATTGGATCTAGAGCCTGGGCTGATATTGTTAAGGTACCTCCTGACAAAAATGTGGGTCCTCTTTCTCCTGCATTTGGACTGAATTTTAAAAGTACAAAATATAATGAGGGGGTGACCCACATACAAGTTCCTGACGGATGTGTGCATAGAGCTCTTGAGAAAACTAATCTAGCCTTAGTTGGAAAGTTTTTAGGATCTAGACCTAATGTCGATATTATAAGAAAATGGGCCATACACAAGATGGAAATGAAAAGGAGATTTGATTATCACCACCATGGCCAAGTGTTTTTTTCTAGCCCGATTCAATCTACAAGATGATGTGGACTCTATCTTATTGGGTGGTCCCTGGTGTATTGGAAATATGGTTTTTTTTCTGAAAAAATGGTATCCCGGGTTTAACCCAAATACTGAGAACATTCATGCCATACCCATCTGGTGTAGACTCCCAGGGCTGCCCCTGCATCTATGGGATGATGAGATTCTTATTCATGTACCTAGATCGATTGGTTCACCAATTGGGCTAGATGGACCTACAAAAAATAGATCCAGACTTGCCTTTGCAAGGTTATGTGTCTCATCTGAAATGGATCAGGAGCTTCCTGAACACATCATTCTACAATCCAAATTTGGGGCATGGAAACAACTAATAGAATACGAGGATTTCCATCTAAGATGTAAGAAATGTCATAAATTATGGCATTTTGCTAGCAAATGGTCCAATAAAATGAAGCAACAATTAGAAAAACCCTTAGATCATTCTGAAAAGCAAGGGCAGAAGCAGATGGATGAGGATGATAAAGTCTCTCTAACTGATGGACAAAACCAGAATGTAAGGGATCGCTACATGCAGATGAACCTAAGGATAAAGGACTGGAAAAAAGGCTTTAAGACCATAATAAAGAGGCCACCATTTTATAGGAAACTGTGGAGACCCAAAATCCACTAGTCAGAAAAGCATGATAAAGCCCAAAAGGAAAAATATCTTGAACCGACAAAGGGTGAATAAATCAAGAGGGAAATGGAAGTAGATCAAACAATGATACTTGAGAAATCAAATCCGATAAAGTTGAACATGGAAGTGGATGAAGAAAATGAAAAAGTATAAATTCATCTAACCACTTCTAAGGAAGAAGAGATGGAAAAAATTACTCCTTTTCCTCATCAAGAACTGATAACTAAGAACAACTCTCTGGAGCTGCACAAGATGAGACAAGGAAAATCCAAAGATATTCTGGAATCCATAGCAAGAGATCTAAACTAGGATAAAGAGTTTGTAGATATGGAGGATCTCACTCATAAAATAGCTCAACAACTTGATTTTGATAAAGGAAAAGAGGAAGGGGAAATTACTTCTACTCTAAAGAAAAGTCTGTCAGAAAGTGATAAAGATGGATTCATTACAGTGAGAAGTAAGAAACGAAGACTAAAAGGATTTGAAGAAATTCCAGAATCGCTCTATAGTGATAAAAAGAAACAGATAGGAAGCTGGGAAGCTTCCACCTCAAGAATCACAAGGGCTACTGCCAGGAGAACTACAAATATTGGAGTCACCTATAGAAAAGGTAGACTCTCCAAGAGAGAAGTAAGAGAAAAAGAGACTGAGAAAGAAATTGTAGATGGTACTCAAAGGCTTTTGAACCATCTGGCAACTACATCCCCAAAACTTTTTTAATGCAGGTTATTTCTTGGAATTTCAGAGGAATCAATGGGGACCTAAACAAAGAATGCTTAAGGAAATCAAAAGATCAAGCAGGCCCAACATCCTTCTAATTCAGGAAATGAAAAATGAAAAATAAAGTTGTTGAAGATTACAAAAGATCTTTCTGGGAGAATGTTGCCTTTGCTGCTGTTGATTCTCAAGGAGCTTCTAGAGGCTTAGCGGTCTTTTGGGACACTAAAATTTTTCATGGTAATGTGCTTTCATCCTCCTAAAATCATTTAGCTATAATTTTTAAAAGCCTTGAGAATAATTCTAGCTATATTCTTTCCAATATTTATGCCCCTAATACTGTTGCTGGTAGAAGAAATTTGTGGAAAGAGTTAGTCTTGTTTCGAAATAACTTTAAGGATATGAACTGGTTGATAATTGGGGACTTTAACAATCCTTTAAATCTGGGGGAAAAATTTGGAGGGAAATTTGATTTCTCTATCAGCATGGAACATTTTGCTAGCTTCATATCGACTCTTAATCTTATGGACATTGAACTTCATGGTAATCAAAACACCTGGTCTAATAGAAGAATTAGGGAAAATATGATTCAAGTTAGATTGGATAGAGCTCTCATTTCTGCTAACTAGATCTTAGATCAGAATTTTCATCTCTCCTCCCTTCCCAGAATGGGTTTAGACCACAATCCTATTGCCCTTAATTTCTTTAATTGGTCAAAACCTTTCCACTACAATTTTAAATTTGAAAAGATGTGGCTTGAACATGAGGACATTCTAGATAGAATTAAAGAGTGGTGGTCTTGGGAAGGGACTGGAACTGCTCAATTCAGGCTTCTTCAGAAGCTGAAAAATGTGAAACAAAAGGTTAGAATCTGGAATAAAGAGGTTTTTGGGAATATTTTTGAAAAAAAGAAAGAGCTTAAACAACAACTGGAAGAGTTTGACCTTAAAGTTTCATTGAAAGGTATGACCCTCGAGGATCATCAATAGGAAAAAAAGCTTCTCTCTGCCCTACATAATATAAATAGCTATGAGGAATCCTTTTGGAGAATGAAGTCTAGAGCCCTCTGGTTAAAAGCAGGAGACAGAAATACAAAATATTTTCATATGACAACCCTCAAACATAGGGCTTGTAACAGAATTACTGAAGTCTCAAAGGGTAATGGGACCATTACTATGGATTCTGAAGACATCAAAGATGAAGCCCTCAAATTCTACAAGAATATACTTACAGAGAATAATTCCTACAATGAGCAAGTGGCCTCCTTTCTCTTAGACTCCATTCCTAATAATTTACTGACCTACCGAGAGGTTTAAGAGTCTTTCCAAAATAGTCACCATCGAGGAATTGAAAAAAAGTTGTTTTTGCTCTAGAAGGGGATAAGGCTCCGGGCCCTGATGGTTTTTCTGCAAACTTCTTCCAAAGATGTTGGGAAATCTGCTCCGAAGATCTGTTGAAAGCTTTTAATGAGTTCTATAGAACTGGAAATCTCATAAAAGAGTTAAACAATACACATATTGTGCTTGCTCCTAAGAAGCTGGATGCAAAGGATTTCAAAGATTTTAGGCCAATCAGTTTGGTTAATGTAATCTATCGGATCTTCACAAAGATTTTAACCACTAGGCTGCAACCTATTCTAATGGAAATTATTTCCCAACAACAGAGTAGATTCATACAAGGTAGAATTATTCAGGATGGAGTTATTATGGTCCATGAAACAATTCATTCAATGGATAAAAGTAAAAAAGTCTGGGATGGCTATCAAGTTAGACATGCATAAGGCTTTTGACAGAGTCTCCTGGAAATTCATGGATGAGGTTTTATCCAAGTTTGGATTTCAAAATAAATTCAGGAAAATTATACATTCTTGCATATCTTCATCTAGATTCTGAGTGGTTGTTAATGGTGAACCGGTTGGTTTTTTTGCCAGCAATAGAGGAATTCGACAAGGGGACCCAATCTCCCCTTTGCTGTTCATTATAATGGCTGACAGTTTAAGCTGATCTATTTCAAAAGCTATCCATATTGGTATGATAAAGGGCTTTCAACCTACTTCTGGTAATCAGGTTTTCTCTCACCAGTAGTTTGCTGATGACACTCTCCTACTTCTGATGGCCTCAATAATTGAAGTGAAGGCTATCAAAACTATCCTTAGATTTTATGAGGAAGCCTCGGGACAGAAAGTTAATTTTGACAAAAGCTCAATCTATTTTTTCAATACTCCTATTGAAAGGCAAAGAAAGATTGCTCTCATTCTTGGATGTACTATTAATTCCCTCCCTGCTACTTATTTAGGGCTCCCTATGAGTACTAGTAAGGTTTCTAATGAGGTTTGGAATGATCTTCTTAAGAGATTTCAAAAAAAACTTGCTGGTTGGAAAGGAGCTTTACTTTCAAGTGCAGGAAAGTGTTTATTGATAAAAATCACTCTTCAGAACTTACCTATTTATATCATGTCAATGTTCAACATTCCAACAACAGTGATGAATAACATTGAAAAAATTCAAAAGCACTTTTTATGGCATGGTACTGAAGACAGGTTTAGGTACCATTTAGTTGCTTGGGAGCAGATCTGTAAACCAAAGAGGATTGGGGGTTTAGGAATCAAAGATATCAAACATATGAATGCTTCTCTTATTGCAAAGTTGGGTTGGAGACTTATAAAAGAGCACAAGCCTTGGACCGAGTTGATCAAAATCAAATACCTTTCCAATCAAAGCATGAATTCCTTTATTTTTGATCAGTTACTTCTAAATGGTTCTATTTTCTGGAACAATCTTCTCCACATCAGACATATTCTCTCTCAGGGATGTAGCTAGAAGCTTGGGGATGGACAAGACATTGATTTTTGGACTGAAAAATGGTCAAATATTAACTGGATTTCCTCTTATGGTCACATTAAAGATAACTTAATTAGAAATTATGGGCACAAAGTCCAGGACTATATTGAGGTGGTTGAAAATAAAAGGAAATGGAAACAGATCAAAGTAGATGAGGATAATGTGCAGTCTGATGTTTCATCCATGCAGAGTCATCTCTCCCTAATTCATATCAGTCCTCAAAATCATAAGGATGAACTCATTTGGAAAGATTCCTTTGATGGAGAGTACTCGGTTAAATCTGGCTACAACTCTTTCTTTGCCTCTATTGAAAGTGATACTGAGTGGCATAAGCTGTGGATGCCCGAGCTAACCCCTAGAGTAAACTTTTTCTGGTGGCTTATCATTAAAGGCAAGATCCTAACTAATGAAAATCTCATTAGGAAAGGATTCATCATGCCTAACAGATGCTGCATGTGTCAGGAAGAAGCATAAGACATCAAACACCTCTTTCTTCATTGTAAGTACACTTCCAAAATTTGGCATCTCATTTTTGAAAACTTCAATCAGGAATGGATCTTTCCCCATACTTGTCTTTAGGCCTAGGAACAATGGAACTCTCCTTACAAACATTGTGTGGTGAGGAGATTATGGCAACTGGTTCTCCCTCACACCATGTGGCGAGTTTGGAAAGCTCGTAATGATGTCATTTTCAGGAATACCATAAAGTTATGTAAAAAAGTCTACAAAGAAATTATCATTGCTGTGAAAGACAACATTGAAAGATTTAAACCCCCCAAAAATAGACTTTACCCTGAGGAAGAAGAGCACATTCTGGCTGCTTGGAATATTGGCACTATTTTGAACAAGAATAACAATAGTATTGATAGATCCACTGTCTGATGGATTCAGCCTCCCAGTGCTTGGCATAAGTTGAATTTTGATGGGGCCTCAAAAGGCAATCCTAGAGATTCTAGAGGTGGGGGAGTCATTAGAGATCACAGAGGCTATTTTGTTGCTACTTTTTCTGGTAAAATGGGTAGGAAAACTAATCACTACTCTGAAGCTCTTGCTGCTCTTTGGGGAATAAGGCTAGCCAGAGATTGTAATATTTCTAATATTATAATTGAGGGTGATTCGTTGAACATTATCAATCTTTTAAACTAAAAACAACCCCCCAGTTGGTCAATCAGGGACTTTATTGCTAAAGCTACTGATATTTGCAAGAGTTTTGAAAATTTTGAAATCAAACATACCTACCGTGAAGGCAATAGTGTGGCAGATGGTTTGGAAAATATTGGGGTAAATAATACTTTTCAAACTTGGTTAAGGGGTGACATTCTTCCTACTAAAGTAAATGATGACATCATCAAAGATTTGCATGACTTGGAATGTAATCACTAATAGTTGTAGTGCTGATGCTAAGGAGTGGTATTTTTAAGTGCAAAGTGATGACATCATCAAAGATTTGCATGACTTGGAGTGTCATCATTAATAGATATAGGGAAGATGCTAAGGAGTGGTTAATTAATTGCAAAGTGAGGATTAATAATTACATCTCTCCGCACGATTGGGAGGGCTTCAAAAGCAGAGCTGAGGATGATTCGTATAGTTTTCAAATTTTTACCATTGCCGGGAAGAGGTAATATCATAGGAAAAATGGGGGGACCACCTTGCAAGACTGAGCCCACCCATAATCCAGCATGGAAAGATGATACAGTTCTCTAGAACTATTTACAAAAAGGGGGTCTCATGAACTTTATTGAAAAAGTCCAAGGTTTTGATCAGGATCTCTCAATTAAATTTGCTCATGGATGGAGGAATCATGTGGTTGAGTACAGTAATATCAAGGTTGAGATTTCCAAGGAGCTTATTGCCCAAGTCACCAGGCTCAGTCTAGATGGAACCAAATTCTTCAACAAGCGGATGGATAGAGAGGTGGAGGATAAGAAGTTTCTAGATGAGGGAGAGAATCTGGAGTTTGTGATGGATGGCATCAAAATTGCATCTGTTCCAGAGCCTTTCGCTAAGATCGTTTAAGGATGGTGGTAAGGTATGTTACTATGGAGGGGAGATTTGTCACTATTCCCCAAAAAAATTTAATCTTCCTTAATCACTTTCATAGAAACATCACCATAAACTTTCCTCATTACTTGTTAAATTCTTTGGAGAAATCTGTACCGGAAGTGCAAAACCACACTAGGGCTGCTCCCTTTCATCAAGGGTTAATACTTCTCATTCACCACCACTTCTCAACCTGCCCCTGCTTAGAATCTGCTCCTCCCCCTACCTCCATCCCTCCCCTTCCCGATAGGAAACTTGACATTGCTACCAATAGCAGGAAAAGGAAAGAGATGAAAACTAAGGTCCCTGCTTCTCAGAGGGTTCTTAGAAGTCATAAAGACCTGGAGCTTGATCGAATTTACTGCACATTAGTAATCCAGTGGAGGAGCCTACACATGAGGACTTGTTGGTCAGAGTAGAAAATATGGAAAAGGAGATTCAGGACCTAAAGAGTGCTATTAGGGATATGGATAAAAAAAAGGGCAAAAGGAAATTGCAAAATGATGAAGATGATGATATCATTGCTGAAGTTTTCAAGAAGTTTCTATCTCTGGATGTCAAGATTGGCAATGTAAAAGGGTGTAATGACTGTATCCTCTCATATCTTAAAAGCATCTACAATTTTATCGAGTAACATGTGCGTAGTATTTGTAGTCTCAGCGGTATTACCGAGGATATTTGGGGTTCTAAGGAGAACAAAGATCTTGCAATTGCCCAGGTAGATTTGAAAGATCCATCCCAAGCCACCGCCATTGCGTTCTTTGTCTTGCTCCAAACGATTAAAGCCAAGATTGACCAAGTTGTCAAGTGATGCAGAGCTCTATTATTGTTTACTGGAGGTGAAGTTGCTATTGACTGGCATTTTTGGTGCTATTTTTTGGATGGGAAGACCAGTGGTGGTTATCTCTTGTTCGTATTTTGTCTCTTCTGACTTTTATTTAGATCATTGTCTGTCTTGATCGTGTTTTTGTTACTATATTGTATTATCTGGCTATTGAGCCCCCTAATGTTGGATGTTTTCATTTTTAGGGTTGGTTTTTCCTCTTTTGAGCCTTTTTTGTACATAGGGTATAGTCCCTTCAAAACTATTTACCCATAATAAAAAAACAAAATCTGAGATACATAGAAATTTAATAAGTATAACTATTTCTAACATGCGATCTAAGTCAAAATGTGTAAAATAAATCTTACACATACCTATAAAAAAACAAGGCTAGTTACAAACTAACATTATAACAAAATAATCATTCGAAGCTAATAGATATCTATTTACAGCTAATAGACAACAACAGTACAATAAAATGTGAAAATATCATGGTCATATACACCCCTAATGTGTTCCACAGTGAAGAATAGATAGATATGAATACCCTTAAGTGATAGCTTATAACGTGAGAGGATTGAGTTGATTTGTATTGAATTTAACCCGAGTGTGCCCCCAAGCAAAGTTATATTGTGAAGGGTGAATTTATTGGTTTACTGTGAGCATATATATACACCACAGGAAAGGAAAGTGATTATCGTAAAATTATCTAGAATGATCAATAGGATTTCCATTGAACGGCAAGATTTTTGAACCGTTTTATTCAATTGCTGATTTTGGTCACACATTTTCTGAATGCTTTTATTTTTGTTTTTTGGTTTCTAGTTTTATACTATTTTTGGTGTTTTTAAAACATATTTTGAATTTTTTGGTGGTTTGAAACATATTTTAAATGTTTTTGTGGTTTGAAATATATTTGAATGTTTTTGGATTTCGTGAACATATTTCCATGTTTTTGGATTTTGTGAACATATTTCAATGTTTTTGGGTTTTGAAACATATTTCAATGTTTTTTTTTGGATTTTTGGAACATATTTCAAAGTTTTTTCAGTTTTGAAACATATTTCAATGTTTTTTGTTTTTTGGTGTTTAAACATGCACCAATGACAAAAGAAAGTATATCTCCAGAACCCTAACAAGCATGGTACAAATGAACAATACCAATGGAATCAAGGGATGAGGCATAAAGGAAAAGGTTGAAAAAGAACAAAAAATCATGGAAATTATAGCCTGACCAAGGAATGAGCAACACAAGGTGAAGGGAATAACACAAGTATGGTACAAAGAAGAAAGATGAGGTAAGAAAATGCATCGATATGCCCCCAACACTAGGGATGCTCTGAGAGGATTAAGAATATAAATTTTTCAAATGAACTGCATTTTTGGTCTCCTTAAAATCTATACTATCTTCTTTAGATATATTATATGCTCTAGAGCCAGATTTAGTAGTCAGAGTATATGGTCATAACCAATTGGGTCCAAAATTTCCTCAATTCTCTTGTTCCTTTGTGGTATTTTTCTAATTTTACTTAGGCACAAGCTCACCAATCTAAAACTAAAAACATTTATATCGAAGCCCTTTTTATGGTCTAATAGGGGAATAGGGTCTCGAGTCCCAAGGAATTCTTGGATGTCCTCATCATTTTGAAAGAGGTCCATGGAGATGTGACATTGTTGGTCTTGATTTATGAGGGATGGATAAACAATATCAAAGGTGCAAATGGACATATTTTTAAGGTAGAGGGTGGTTTTATACAGGTCTTCAAAGAGGCTATGTGTGGAATCAGTCTCAATTTTAGAATCAATGTCTTCTTTGCTAGTCATTACATTAAGTAATATAGGCCTTTTTAAAATGGTTTTATATCTTAAACCATGGCGGTATAGGTTTTATTTGTACATTACTAGTTCTAGGTGACCTTGTGCTTGTGGGTTGAATCCATTTCCTTTCCAATTCATGTTCTTCATCATTTTATGAGATTTGACATAATCCATTGATGCATAACACTCATTCATATGATCTTTGTATAGCTAAGATCCTTCAAAACCATGAATGTGTTCATCCTCTAAGATTCCATATCTTCATCAAGGAGTATTACCAATATGATAAACCATCGCTTCTTTCAAATGGGGAGAATTGCGTCGTTTGTAGCTATGTGGGGAAAACAAAAGTTTTTTGATGTGGAAAGCATTTCCAATAGTGTATTCACTAGGATCTTGATGGGAAATTTTCGGGTTTTTCAGGTGAATAATATGTAGAGGGTTGCGAGCTATATGTTTAAGCTTGGGATCGAAAAAATGTATTGGGATAAATTTATTTATTAGTAACGAGGATGACATGAGGCTTGATAGATCAAGTCATAGAAGGATAAAAATTATCTTGGTTATATCTAGCCTCCAAAATTTTGCAGTACTCAAAAGGTTTGAAATCAGAAAACAAGGTAAACTATTTACCATCATGTAAAAATTTCATGCACCAATGGTAAGTAGAGGGTATGACTTGCATCATATGTATCCATGGTCTACCTAAGAGGACATTGTAGGAGGTATCAACATCAACAACATGGAAGATGGTGTCAAACATTCATGGGATCACTTGTATAGGCAATTTGATTATTCCAAAAGACTGTCATTCACTGTTATCATAACCATGAATGGTTATAACGTTAACTCCCAATCTAGCCTCTGTCTGACTAAGAAATCTCAAAATTTTCATGGAACAAATGTTTAATGCTACTCCATTATCAATTAGGAATATTTTAACCTTGTGGTTAGTGATATATGATTCAATATACAAAGATTTATTATTTTGCAGGTTTGGATTTAACAAGTCATGAGTACCAAACAACAATATTGGAATGGTTGGAAAAATATTAGCAATCAAGGCTTGTAACTATTGTACATTAAGATTTTTTAGGAACACATGTCTAATGGAGAGAACAAGTGAGAATATCTTGAAATTTAGATGACAATTTCAATAAATCCATGAGGAGATATGGGCAGGGGTTGTCACTAACTATTTTAATAGGTCATATAGACTAAAAGTGGAAGATTAGGCATTAGATGTTGACTTTGGGCTATTTAGAACAGTGAGATTTACCGCTTGAGGCACAATCACCGAAGTAGATGGTTGGTTTGCTACAAGCATCCATATATTCTATCATATGGCCACCACATTATTATGAGGTTAGAACTTTATGGTAGCAATGACATAAGGAATTTATTTAAAAAATGAAAGTATTGAGTTGAAGTCAACATTGTTTGAAGATTGGCCTTTCTTAGTGGTTTTTTATTTACACCATATATAGGAAACAGATTAGAAAACACCTTTATATTTTCATTGGGTGTTATGTTTGGTGTTGGGTTGTTAACCACTATATCTTCACTGTTGATGAGGTCTTGGATGTAATAAAAAATTCACACACATTTATTTATTTGATGGCAATCAATGTGGTGAAAATCACAATAAGTGTTAGGTTAATACCAAGAAGAATTGGGTTACCATTCAACAAAAGGTTTTATGAGGGGGTATGTGACCATAATGGAACTTTCCAATTGGGGTAAAAAACTAGAAAGGGGATCTTCTAAAGGTTTGAATTTTCATCTTGTCTGGTCACGAGGAGGGGAAATCCTCTCTAACTGGAATAACGATATGTTGTTTCACTTTGTTTTTCTTTGGTTGCATGTTTTGGATGCAATATAAAAATTGTGATTTTCTGATGACACCATTTGTAACAACATTACGACTTCTATTGACATGTTTGGGCTTATCTGAATGGTTGTTGTTATAGTTTTTATTACTGTGCACATTATCCTTAGAATGAGGCTTGATCAAGCCTTTGACAATGAGGGAATTTTCAATTTGGGTCCATTTCTTGATAAATTTCTCAAAGTTTTTGAGGAAGTGCATTTGTATGTGGAAAGATAACTCATTATTAAGGTTTTGCACATAGATAATAAATAATTGTTTTTTTTGGAATGGAACGTGGGAACCAAATCACGATTCCTCTCTATCATTGTAAAACTTGTGATTTTTTTTTTAAATGTTGATTAAGGTGTTTTTTGATTAGTTCTATCAAATGCACAAAATACTTAAAAACTTATTAACCAGGGTTTATCGATACTTGCACCAAAAATCACAATTTCAGGATGATGGAATGTGCAAGCAATGTGAAGAGCTCCCCATTTCACCAAGTGAGAAGACTTGTAATCAAATACTGCTAGAAAAAATATATTAAATAAATATGATAATGAGTTACTTGGAAAAGGAAAATCCTATGAATCCAAAGGAACTTCCTTAAAGGGTTTCATCTCATTTGATACAATCAAGTTATGTTGATAATGATAAGATAGATAAATGATAAATGATAACAAGTATAGAACTTAAGGGGGATAGTAAGACCCTGTTAAGATTCATAAGTGACCCAAGCTAGAGTGGTAGCAAGCTCAAAGTCCTTAAAGTAGTTTTACTAGAAATATTTAGTTACTTCTAGCTCTTCCTGGAGTATCTTGATATAATATTCGATATTGGATGTGAATGTGATTGGACAAAAGGTGAGATCGTGGAGGATATAAAACTTATCCCACATAAATGGTTGTTGGAAAATTGGAAGATCATATATGTTAGTGATGGGATGTGACAAACCTAGAATGGTCATCTATAGAACATACATCTTGCAAATAACTTTTTGGATCCAAATCAGACTAATAAAAATATGATATATGCTAAAAATGGTTAGAAATGATAGGGATCGACAAAGATTAGATAAAATAATTGTTTTGATAAAATAGACAACAATAGATCCCAGAGAGAGATAAATGATATTAAGATAGGTTATGAAGAATATAGAAGTATGTGCAATACAAAAAAAAAATATTAAGGTATGTTTATGAGACAAATGATAAAAAAAAGGTTTTGTATGTCAATCGACACTGATCGGATAGAAATTATTTTCTTTGACAAAAAAATTGATAAAACATATATTGATTACAGAAAGATGGGTTTGATATCAGTAAGGTCATCTAAAAATAATTTGGAAACATATAAGATTTTGATAATGAGGTTTTGGAAGTGTTTATGAAGCTTAATGGGAGAAGTAGAGGTAAAAGGACTGATCGATGGTGATTGGGGGTCGACGGAGATCCATGTCCAAATCAAAAATATTATGTGGGTGGTCTAAATGATTGAATGAGAGGTAGAAGTCAGGAAGCATATGCAAGATGGTGATAACGAAAAAATATGGATTATAACTTGTTATAAAATAAGATAACAAAGTGAGAGAAATGATAATACTAACCTTGATAATGGACTAGATGATAACAAAGCTCTTAAGGAGGTCGTATGGTGATTAGATGGAGTTTACGAGATCTTGATATCTTTGAAAGAAGGATGTTGATATATTTAAATGTGGTGATGTCATATATATGAGCGAGAAATTCATCCTTGCACACAAGTTGTGACTAACTGGAGAAGAGAGATAGATGTTGGATAAATAGAATCAACAATGTCCAAAATGATCGCCGTCAATCACAGATCACTATCAATTTTACCACAGGGGTTAAAACCAACAAAAGGAAGAATGGGAAATGTTTAAACCACTTGCCATATGAGATATTAGGTTGTTAGGAAATAGTGGAAGGTTGGGGAATAGAGTTGTAAGATGTTAGTGGGTTGGGATAAGTATGGTAGAATAGGTTTAGGTTGTTTCGAGTGGTTAGGGGAGGTTAAATGGGGTTTTTACGTAGGTAAATAGGATTTACAAAGGTAAATTACATGATACTTAGGACATAGATAATAATGATAGGTAATGATAATTTTCCTAGTGTGCGTTAAGTCACCTAGGGGTGAAAAAGTGGTGTGTACATTTTACCCTTTTTGTTGAGCTGTCTGTAGGCACAGGATGTGAGAAACAAAAAAACTAGTGCAAAGATGCCCCAATCTTGTGATAAGGATATTGTCATGTTGTTCCCCCATCAAGCCAATGAGTGACTATGTCAGTCATTAGATTGAATATGTAGATTGTGTGGATAGGGTTGCTTTAAGATGCTCCAAAATTTTTGTTTATAGTCTAAAATGACCATGTTGGAGGACTTTGTAATGGTAGTAATCTTGAAAACTCTTAGTAGGGGAGGTGTAACATGGACCACCTATAGATGTGTGTTGTGGGAAGACTACTACATGGAGAGGGTCCAACAAGAGCACTCTCGTGGGGGTGTGTTGAGTCATTTGACCAAGGGGTAAAAGGAAACATTTGTAAGGTGTTTGAGTCTTGATATATGGTCAAAAATAGAGTTCTTGACAAGGTCTTGATCATTAAAACAAAGGCATGAAGCTTTTTTTGATAAAGGTTGTGATGTGATAAAAGATTTCTTGGTGACCAAAATTAATAAGTTTGTGTATAGAGGAGATAATTAGCAAAAATTATGAATCGTCAGCATTGGGGATAGGAAATATGTGATGATTTAGGGTTGCTAGTGATTTTGAAAATGACAAATATATAAGCCAAGCAGCCATGAAAATAGTTCATTTGTGACATTTTTAAGTGTGATTCGAGAGCTCTGAATTATGGTTTTCAAGTGTTTTTGAAGAGATGGAGGCTAGCGGGTAGTGGCAGGAAGAGACAAAAGACAAGGAGAGGGGTAGGTAAGTTTAATTTTGTGTTATATTTGAGTTTTTTGTTTGTTTTGTATTTTTTTTGTGTGGTTTTTTGAAATTTGGGGCGGGAAAAACTAATTGGTGTCGATCATACAATCAGAGGAAATTGGTGGGTCGCTGTTGATTTAGTTAATGTAATCATCTCCGATCAATAATTGGTGGTGATTAGTGTCATTTTGGATAGATTTGCTAACTGATGTCTTTGTTTTGTGTGTTTTGTAGGAAAGGGAAACTATTTATCTCCAGGATAGAGTTCCTGAGATGTTTTAGAGGATCTAAGATGATGTTACCAATGTAGAGTGGGATCATGTAGTGGTTATTGGATTAGGAGGATTCTTCCAATACCAAGAGATACCTTGAGATGTAAGACTTATGATAGCTTTGATCTACAGTTAGGATACGAGCATAGGGACATTCTGGTTCCTCGACTAGTGAGATGAATATTACTCTAGAAGATGTATACAAGATCCTTTGGATACCAATTCAGGGTGAGAAAGTGGTGTTTATCACGTGAGAGGCCCTTATTGATATTATAAGAAAATTATATTTTGATGATGTTGGAGAGATATGGTATATAACAGGAGGTTTACACATTGAGTCTTACTATGATGCCAATGTGTTGGGTAACTGGTTGATTTTGGTGATTATGTTGTCTATATCATGTTATGCACTACAATATTTAGGGGTGGTAGGTTTTCTAGGATGATTGTGGGTATCTTGGAAGATCATTATGGAGTATCAGGATGTGTATGTTTGGCTTGTGCACTTTTGGCTTAGGTTTACCATGAGATTTGAAAGTTTGTAATAGGGAGGAGGTTTGTATTGGATGCAAGGCATCTGTTAAAATGTTGGGACTATGAGAATATAGTTATTATGAGGCCACCAAGGCTACCATGGAGGGAAGGTGATCTGATCAAGTAGTATCTGTAAATATAGCACAGCACCAAAGTGTCGACATGATGCAAGGTTGGAGGCGTACAACAGATCGACATGACATTTTGCACACACAGAGTGTAGATGCCCAAGGCACAGGTTTGGTGATAACATGGAGGTTGACATGACAAAATTCGCGCCAAGGTGCAGGTTGGAGACCGACATGACAAAACCTACTACATAGAGTTTGATCAAAATTCACTATGGAGGCACACAACACAGAGGTATGACAAAATTCACGCCCAAGGCGCTGGAGGGCGCATAACACATTGTCAACATGATGTATAACACATATGACATGAAAAAAATTAATGCCAAGGTTATGTGGAGGTACAACACAGAGTGTGCATGGCCAGTCACACAACATAGGATGGATGCAGGTTAGTTGCACAACATAGAGGTTGTAGGAGGGTGATGCATGTAAGGTGTCAAAATAAGGGGGAGGAGCATCTTCAGGAGGTGTAACATATGATAGAGGCAAACCCTGCGCATATGCCATAATTTCCGGATTCACACAAGGTTGGACATTTTGTAAAGCTTACGAGGTCCCATGTCCAACTAGGACTGGATATATTTAATTTGGATTTCCAAAAATGAAAAATACAATTTGCCATTCCTAGTGGCAAAATGAGATGAATTAAATGCAACTTGGAGGTGGTTGGGGTAGATTTGGAATTCCTATATTCTTCCTATATATCTAAAGGTTCGACATTCTTGTTCTTCCCCTCCCCTTCTTCTCTTTGATGAATGTTCAAAATCTAAAACTGTAATGCAACTTTACCTGCATTTTGTGGTAGTGGAAAATAATGCATGTTTGTGGATGATATGGATATTTCACTACAAATTTGATCTGTGAGGTAATTGCATTTTCATGGTTTGTGTTTATTGGAGATGGAGGGTTAGTTTATTATTTTTTTTTATGAGGATGATGTGCATTGAACAGAGTGGAGGAGGGTTTCATCAAGGATTTGGATCCATGTTATGGGTGTAGAGTTGTACATTGGGCTGAGATAACTTGTGGAGATAGGGTTGATGTTTATGGAGGCCTTATGTGAGGTACCGTACATGGCCAGGGATGGATGCATAGTTGACATGGTTTAGGAGGGTGATGTGGGTGTAGGGGAGGAGCCATATATGATAGAGGTCATAAAATGTCCTTGGGTGTGGTGGCAATTTGGATTTCCCCAATTTATTCTTGGTGAGTTAATAATATATCAGCGTGATGATGTAAAGATATAATTACCATGCATTGGTAGTGGATGTGATAGGGCCAACTGAGAAGGCATGAGATATGGAGGGGATATGAGGATGATTTTGGAGTGGAGGAGGGTTTTCATGGATTGGTGGGTGTAATAATGGGCTACTTGTGGAGATAGGGTTGGTAGGGAGGAAATAGGGGTGGAAAGGAGGAGGGTGATGGTGGAGACGTGCTGGCTAGGTTACATGAAGATCATGATATTTTACAGGTGGAGAGGGATAAGTTGGTGTTTGAGCATGATTTTTATCATTAGGAGTGTGATAGGCTGCAAAAGGAGATAGACCAGATCCGTGTAGACCGTGATACATATCGGCAACAATGAGATATGTATCATTGGAAGTGGGAGACATTGTTGGTTAAGTATGGAAAGGTGGGGTATGACTTCAGAAGGAAGGTGGTAGTGCAGCCCAGGGAGCATAGCCTAGTGTGGAGTAGGAAGTGGTACCTGTAAGAGGATTGCTAGTTAAGTAGGCAGGAAATATGGGGCTTCCCTAGTTTTATGAACGTTGAGTAGTATAGAGCACTTGGAGAGGAGATAAGATATTATGAATGCTTGGTTATAGAGAATCTCCTTGGTGTTCCTCATTATGTGGAACATAGAACAAGTGAGCATTGATCATCTTGATAGATGACATTGGTGAGCACAAAGAGTCGGCCGCAAAGACATAGAGAGATCCAGGGGCTAGATGTAGGGGCCACAAGAGGCCAGGGGAAAGAGTGTGTATCAGAATTTTATTTTACCACATGATATGTGGGTTTTTTTATATGATTCAGATATATATGGTTTTATCTATGATCCTTTTTGAAGCCATTGTTTTATATATATATATCATTGATTTATGTGTTTAATTGAGTTGTTTTGGTATTATATATATGTTTTGTGTTGATGAAATGTTTTTAGATTATGACTTTTTGATGAGTATTTACATGATTTTCGATTTGGTGTTGTTATTGTATATGGACTTATGAGATGGTCTTTATGAATTTTGTGATGAGATTTTTGAAATTTCGAGATGTATTTGATTATGATATTAGCTGCACAAATGTTAGATATTTGATATGTTGATATGGTGTCATTTAAACATGGCGATCCTTTCAAAAATGTGTTTCAATTATGGTTAAGAATAAAATGTGGTTTGTTTGTTTTCTACACTAGATTTGATGCATATGTAACATGATGATAAAATGTATGATGATGATGATGCACTTGAGGCTTTGTAACAAATTTTTAAACATATAACTAACAATACTTAGTCATATGTAGGACCTTGATTACTGATGGAAATAAGTTTGTATACCTTCCTAGAACATGGAAAGAGTTGACATATGTAGTTTTTAAGGGAGAGTGAGGTTCATTTTAATGGATTTTTAGGCTCATGTCCTAACTATTTTTCATTAATGCAAACTCAAAAATGTAGGAAGTTTTATTTAATGGAAAATTTGATCAATACAGGAAGATTTCCTAGGATGCTTTTGATTTTTGAATTTTTGATGAGTTGATCAATGCAGGAAGCATTTTTGGTAATGATATGGGTAACCATACTTCGAGGGCGGTGGTCTACATTTTTTTTATTTTTTTGATAGATAGTCCATCCTTTGAGGGAGTGGTTTATATATTTTATTTGACAATTATCCTTTGAGGGATCAGTTTGTATTTGACAATATGTTTGATAACTTTCCTTTGGGGGGAGAAATTTATATTCTAATAAGGGGAAAATGTAGATATTCTTTATTTATTCATTTTTACGTTGAGGGAAGGCCTAGTAGACCATTTAGAGGAGGGGAAAAGATGTGTGTACAGACTAGAAATGTGTATCCCATAGCATCTTTTCAATTGGTAGATAAAAGGTAGATGAATGTAATGATTGGGGGGTTCCTACTAATGAGGAACTTGTCCACGTGAAAGATGAGATGAACATATACGTTGTGTTCATCTTTAGGGTCTTAGTTATAAGGTACTAACAGTAGACCACATGCTTCCAAATCATTGCAATAGTAGAATGATTATTTTTGTGGCAGAGTGATATCTTTGATGTGACTAATGTTATGATGGTAGATATGTTAATAATAAAAATACCACACATGCAAGGCATTCAAATGTTCCTTTTCAGGGTTACCACCAAGGGAAGAAAAACGATAGGATCTTGACCCATATTTATGAGTGATGACATATGGACTGATCCATTTTGGGGGAAAATTTTCCATGTTTACTTCTTTCCAGAGTAGTGACATTTTGATTTTATTTGAGGACAAAATCACCAATGTTAAAGTCACATTCTTTGATATGTTTGTTATTAGCTTTTTTAATGCATTCTTGATATACATGATGATGTTCAAGGGCTGTTAGGTGATGTTCATCTAAAATCCAAGCTTTGCCTAGACATTTTTTAATGATAATCCTCATCAGAGATAAAATATATTACAGACACTCGTAGAGATGGGATTTGAACTTCAAGGGGTAAGACCTTCTCAGAGCCATAGACTAAAGAAAAGGGTGTATCTCCTATACGAGTACATATTATAGTTTGATAGGCCCAAAGAGAAAATGAGATTTGGATATGCCAATTCCTGCTGGCTTGGTCGATGGTTTTCATGGGGATTTTATTGAGTGTTTTGTTAGAAGCTTCTACTTGACCCTTTGTTTGTGGGTAATAAGGTGCTGAAAGTCCCAATTAAATGTTGAATGTGTCACATAATTTATTCATTTCTTTATTTTTGAAAGAATTTCCATTGTCAGTGATATGTTTTTGAGGGATGTATAAAGCATCATATGATTTTTTGATGGATGAATTCAACGATTTTATTTGCTTTTGATATGAAAATAATCAAGTTTTTATCTACCTGATCTCGGACCCTTATAGGATTTAATTATTTGCCGATAATTTTCTCCTTTTTCCAATAATCAATTTAAAAATTAATGCAAGACAATAAATACAATTACACAATGATTGATTACAGAGTTTGGCAATTCCCTATGTCTCCAGGTTTTTATTGAACCATTCCACTAGTCAAAACTTGTAAGTTGCAATAGTACTTTCACAAGAAAACCTAATAGAAACTATTAAGAACTTGCTTAGAAGAATAACTAGACCTTCAAAAGACAAGGGTGACTAATAGCACCTGACTTCCCCTTTCCTGGCGTATTTGGCAAGCTTGATGGCACTAGCTCCACTGTTCAGAATCCTCGGGTTCTCAATTGGCCTTCCAGATGCTTTGTAATACCCTATGGAACTTCGGTTGATATTCTAGTATTCATAATAATTTGGTGTGGCGCTATGGGCTTATTGGGTAGTTTATGTTTTACTTCCAATCACAAATATTCCATCTAATATTGCTTAAAAAATAATAGGCCAATAGACAATATTTGTCTATAGTAATTTTTAGGAATTTAATATAGTTTACAACACTATATTAAAATTTCCCTATTACAAATTCTGACACATCCCACAAATAAGATTAAAAACTAATAATCTTTTCGAGATAATGTGTTTGTAAAATGAAATTGGGTTCCTTATTTATACAAAATTAAGGCCCTTAAACAATGCATTAACAATTATCTATAGGCTATTTTTAAACCTTAGCTTGTAGCATTTTGGATGGGTTAAATCCCATGTTGGGAGGATAAGATGAAGTGGGTTAAATCCCACATTTGGAAATGGGATAAGGTTTTAGGATTATTAAAGCCTTTCTACGCATATGTTAAATTGGTTAAAGGACCACATGAGCTTAACTGCCCCCTACCACTGCTTCATCTCCTTCTCCTCTCCATGTGGATGCTTCCATGCATTGCTTGGTTTGGGTGTTGTTTGGTGAATCCACCGAGTTGTGTCGGAATTATTTGAACCGCTCAATGTTGGGCTCAGTCGTGACATGGTTTTATTTCCTATATAAAGGCCGAGTCATTACCACCAAGTCATAGGTGGTTGTTGGTTATATTTATTTGGTCGATGATGTTTGAACTATCCAACATTGAATCACCATGGTATTTGGGAATAATGCATGGAAAATAATTAGCAAGTTTGACCCACATGAATCATGATGAATAAGACCACATGCCAACCCATGATTGCAAAATCAAACTCATGGTGGCAAGCCATGTGGTGGTTTGAGGACCCACTATTTCACCTTTTCTTAGATGATTTCTTTGAATTGTTAGCAAAATAGATAGGGTAACGGGCACAGGAGGAATACCTGTTCAAATGTCAGTTGATGGGTTGTTACGTGCGTATGACTTATGAATCCACAAATGATCATGAGAGCTTCCTTTTGGCTAGGAGGAACTACTTGTAATAAAAGAAATACCACCAGAAAGAATTAAACAATATGGGTAGTGAACTGCCTACCGTAAGCTAGATCCGGGAAGTATGATACTTCCTAGATGGCTGTCATTCCACTGTTTAAAAAAAAATTAATGTTGTAAAAAAATTAAATCCTATTGTTATTTTTAAAATGATTTAGGTATCTCACTTAAAAACACAATAAGAAATAGATCTAATCTAACAAGCTAAGTTAGAATAGAATCCACAAGTCAAATGGTTGGTTTTGGGTTCTGCAAGTTTGATAAAGGTCTCGGGTAGGTCACAGGTGAGTGAGGGTGAAGTAAAATGAGGTGGGTAGGTATATTTTTAAGGTTGTGTGGGAAAACATAGAGACCGACGTCGGTCAAGGGTGACTGAACGCTGTTAGGTATAACTAGAGCCGGTTACTGTGAGATCTGGAAACATCACAAAATGGGGTTTTGGTCTCCTTTGTGATTGCACAAAGGATTTGGTTGGTTAGGATGAGGTATTGGGTGACTCGAATGGGTTTTTTTGAGGTTTTGGTGGGTTTATGGGGGTACAAAATGTTGAAGATGGTCAATAGGGAGTAAGATAAACAATGGATGATAAAATACTGATAAAATGAAATAACTAGGAAAGTATGATGTTGCACTTACTTGGATTTCATTTCTGAATGTCTGTGTGTGAAGGATGAAGGTGTTGATGATGGGTTTGGAGGCTGTAAGTGATCACCAACTAAAGAAAAGATTCTGTATGGGCTGCATGCATGCTCCTCTTTGCTTAGATAGATCTGAACGTGGCTGGGATGGCTATGCAGGAGAAGATGCTCAATCTCCTTCCTTGGATGTGAGTTCTTGTTGGAATTGGCTCTCTAAAAGATGCATTATCTTTTTGAGATCTCATTCTTACTCATCAAATTTTTTGCTTCTCACTTCCAGGTTCCAAATTCCAACCTTGAAATAAATTTGTTTTGGGGTTAAAAAGGGGGTAATCGATGGCAGTCTAGGCTTAACTGGCGATGGTTATGGGTAACCGACGTCAGTCAAGGTGAGATTTTCTAGGTTTGCCAAACTTAGGGAGATCCTCCTAATTTCTTTAGATCTTGTGTCGTTGTCCCACAGATTAGGTTGGGAGCTTCTTGTGAGCATGTGAGAATGTGGTTAGAGGGAATGTAGGCATTGATTTTTAGGGTTTGGGTAAGTCTTAGTTAGTTATGGTAAATTGCTAAGAATAGGTCTTAGGTTGAGTTAACTTGGTGAGGTGTCTAAGTGAAGTGTTTTTGTAGATATTATTTAAATAACATATTTAAATAATAAATATATTGAACATAATGAATTAATTTAATTTAATTAATTAAATTAATATTATTGGGGTGAAGGGGGTCATGGATAGGTAGATGTAATAAAGGGGGGCTTATATGTCGGGGGACGAAGGAGGAGTGTGACCTAATTTTAGTGTCTACATTTTTCCCCTTTTTTTTACCTAGCTTTTATTGGTAAGTGATGCTAACAAAAACAAGATGTGGTTGCCCCATGTGGGGGTGAAGGTGATCCCCCTCAAACTAGGAACTGATGAAGCAGCAGGCTGAAGTGGTGAGTGGTTTGATAAAAGGTAAATGTGAGGAAAAGGTAAGTGGGTGTAGGGGAAGAGGGTGAAAGGTCTACTCAGGTGATCTAGGTAATGGGTCAGGGTCAAAGGTAGCAATAGTCAAATACACACACACATATAAACTGTAGCACGCTACCAGGTTGAAGAGAAAGAAAAATCTACATCATCTAAGGTCGATAGGTTTAACCAAACAAGGATTTAGTGAATCTGGTATCCAAGGTATAGGATAAGGTCAGAAAACACAACATAGGTTAGGTGCAAGAACGTTTAGGTATGTTCTGGTACACCTAAGGTAGGGTCAGGATAAACAGTCATGACAATAGGATAGGTAAGGTCATTAGGTCAATAACATTGGGAACAGTGCCACAATGTATAGTGAACACATGAGGTCAAAGGTCACTAGAGATGGTCCAGGTCTAAATATCGAGATCATGGCACGGGTAAGGCCGAGGGAGGGGTAAAATAATAAGGCTTCAATAGCAGATGCAGGGAGGTTGAAGAAGGTGGAGGGAAAGAGGTGAAGGTAAAGTGGTTCAGGTAGGTGTAGGGGAGGAAAAAGAAAGAGGAGGTAAGGAAAATGAGGTAAATGTGAGGGAAAATGAGTATGCAGGGTAATCGACATTGGTCGGTATAAACCGATGATGGTGTAGGGGAACCAACAACGATAGTATAGGGCATCAGACCAACAATGGTCAAGGGTTAACTGGCACTGGTCGGGTCAAGTAGGGTATAAAAACTGTAAAACCCCACATTTTAAAAGTCATTTGTGCATTTGGGAAAAAGGAGAAAAGGACAAGAAGAGAGAAAAAAGGAAGAGGACAAAAGAGTACAGTAGAGAGCTTGGTTGGCAAGCCACATAGGTGAGATTGATTGGGCAAGAGGTGGGGTCACAAGATTAGGTCAAGCAAAGTGATTAGTGGAGAGAGTTAGAGGTCAGTTGAGGATGGCAGAGGCCGGAGAAGGCTTGAGAGGAGTGGCGTGGAGGCCAAAGGTGCCACCACAATGGTGGCAGTGAGATCAGGTAGGATTTAAACCTCTGGTTTTTGATTTTTGAGTTAATTTGATGTAAGATGTAGAAAAATATAAAAGAAAATGGGGGGGTTTTGGGGGGAAAGAATTTCAAAATGGGAAAAAGAGAGGGAAAAGGTAATATTAAATGGTAAGGGGTAGGGAAACAGGGTAATGTAGGAATAATTAAGGGTGTAAAGAGGGATTTGGGTGGGTAGAATGTTTAGGAAGGGAAAAAGTAGGGTTGGAAAGTCGGGGTGGGCATTGTGACAGTGATCAACATCGGTCGATGTGTGTCCAACGTCGATGGGTAGTGACTGGTATCGGTCACAAGAACAGTGACCGATGCTGGTTAAAGGGAAACCATGGTTAGACAGGGGCAACTGGGGTCGGGTAATCCTAAGGGGAAATGGGATAAAAAAGGGAAGAGAGTAAGGGTAGGGTGGGAAAGAAGGTAGGTGAGAGGGGAAGGGGTTAGGGTGAGAAAGTAGGGTAGGTGGGTAAAGGGTAAGGGCAGGGTAGCTAGTGTCAGGTGGATGGGTTTGGGTAGGTGTGGGTGAGGGTGAGGGTAGATAGGTAAGGCAGATGGGTTTGAAAATAAGTTTAGCTGGAAAGGTGGACTAATACATTTTTTTTATGGGATGCAGGTGAGAGATGAGCTCTGGATGAGAGCCTGGGTGCCACCCTTGTTATTAAGAGTACGAACGAGTGCGACGCAGACGGAGTGGCAGCATGTGGAAGAGGTGGGATTGATAGGGGTGAGGCGTTACCAACATGTAGTCCTGGGAGGTGATTCTTATGGTTTCCCTCATCGATAGATGGGACTCGATGACCACTACCTTCCATTTGTTGATGGGTGAGATGATGATCACCCTGGAGGATGTCTATAGGATCCTGTGGTTTCCCATATTGGGGGCCAAGGTTTATTCTATCTCTTCAGAGGTGTTATAGGAGTTACTAGCACCCATTTTTGGTGAGGGTGTAGCAGACCTGACATTCCATAGCACTAGCATGAGCTATGGAGGCAATGTATAGAGATCATCCAGAGGAGATGAGGTTAGTGGTACTTGTGATGGAGGTAGTGTGCTGCTTCACACTGTCGAATGTAGAGGGGGAGAGATTCCTGAGGTCACTGATGAGAGTCCTCTATGACAAGATGATACATCAGACATAGTTTGCATGGGCACCTGCATTGTTGACACAGGTGTATAGAGAGCTATGGGCCTATGGGTGATTGCAGAGGTTCAAAATTTGCTGCATAGTACTACTACATTACTAGGCATATGAGCACATAGTTTGTGTTTCGACCAGTGGGGATGCCCCGGGAAGATGCATTCCCACGGAGAGTTTTGAGAGTGGGGTACAGGCGGTGGGTACCGGCCATGGGAGAGTCTAGAGGTGCCAGAGCTATGCATGATGTAGCTTATTACATAATGTTATTGGAGGGGCCGTCTAGGGTGGAAACCATATGGAGGCCGTATGTGGGCTTCCCTTCATATAGACAGATGGCCATGGAGCTAGCTGGGCTATAGATACATCTGTGGATAGAGGAGAGGAGAGTGGGAGAGCATGAGCGGATACCCATAAAGTGGGTTAGATGTCAGTTTGGATTGGTCCAGGGTGTATCACCTCCGTTCCCTCAGTACTGGAGAGATGATGTGGAGAGACCTATGTCTCCACCATGACCCACAATGTTGACTGGGTAGGAGGAGCAAATAGTAGATGGACAGATTGATGATGTTGGGGGTTGAAGATGGGTACAGGCAATGGTGGGCAGCACATTTGAGAGATGTACCATCGAGGCCACATAAGCAAGACTTAGCCACCATCACATTTTAGAGAGACGCACTACAGGGGTAGGTGGCTACTTTGGTGATGTAGCTGGGGATCATGCAAGGGAAACTTATAGGTTCAAAGGCACAGGTTACCACATTAGAGGCCTAGATAGCAATGCTGTAGATGTAGGTAGGGTAGGGATAGGTACCTGCACAGGCAGAGGTAGGGGGAGATGTAGATGGAGAGGAGGTAGGCAGAGATGGAGAGTAGATAGCCACCCTATAAGCACAGGTGCAAGCATTATAGGGCCAGTTGGCCACAACACAAGGACATGTTACAAGTCTGCAGGGCTAGTTGATAACAACAAAGACACAAATTACTACCCTATAGGCCCAAATACAGGAACATGCTCCAGGGGTGACTCAGGCTCTAGTACTAGCACAGGGCTCAAGTCTAGGTTTAGGGATAGAGTCCTATTGTATAGGTAGCCACGTAGGTAGTGGGACCTATGGCACCTCCATAGACAGTACCCATGGCCAGGTTCAGGGATTCCCTAGGAGAGTCATGGTATTACCAGGATCATTTGTTAGCTATCAGGCTAGATGTGCCCTCTTATGCTGATTACAGAGCATAGCAGGCCTCTAGTGAGAGGACCAAATCCTGTACTCATAGTGTGGAGAGTACAGGGGGCGGTGAGCCTAGGGACAGGGTCATGGTGAGGCCATTAGTGTGTAAAGGCCAGCCCTAGGTGAGGGGCCATCAGTAGGAGGTGAGGTAGGTGTTGGACCCCAGATAGGTGTAGCAGAGGGGTCAGGAGAGACACAATGACCGGATGTGGACCAATTGACATGCTGAGTATTTTTTATATGTATTATACATGAGACTGGCCTACATGCCGAAGAGATTTTGTATTGATGATTTTTGGTACATGATACTGAACCTATGAGCTGAAGACATTTTTGTATTGGATAGTGGCCTGCGTACTAAATTTTTTGGGATGATAGCCATGATGAGACATGCATGTTTATTGAGATAAACATTTATGTGATACGGGTGTACATTGCAGTGATACACACATTCATATATGAGGAGATAGATGATATTCAGGTGATGCTATTGTGACGTGTATGAGTTTTACTTTATTATGATATGGATGGACAATAGATGAGGTAGGCATGATAGAGTCAAGTTATAGGCATGGATCGAGTCAGGTCAGTTTAGGCATGGATTGGGTTAGGTTGGTTAGGCATGGTTGAGTCAGGTTGTTAGGCATGGTTGAGTTATTTCGGTATTTTGATAACAAATTGTAATATAAATGCATGAAAAATGTGGAAAATGTTGGTTATGTATGAAAATGTGAAATAATGTAAGTGGTAAAAGTTATGTGGTATATGGTGTAGATGTCGAGTTTTTTTTTTATGAACAGGAAATCAGGTAAAAGGTGGGGAAAATGGTTAGGGTAAAGAGTGGCTGAGCTAACCTTCCAGGGCCCCATGCCTTGGAAGTGCTGCCTACATAGTCCCGATGAAAAGGAACCTCAGACCAATGTAGTTCTCCCACAAGCTAGGGAAGAAGATGAAAATGAGTTGGTAGGTTTGTGGTCATGTTGTGGGTTGAGGTGTAATAGGTGGGGGTAGATGATAGTAAAAATGTTGCAGGTGAGGGTGACTATGGAGAAAGGGGAGGATGACCCAAAAGGTAAGCGTCGAGGACCAAATATTATAGAAGAAGATAAAAAAGGTAATGAAGAAGAGAAAAGATAAGAGGGGGGCAAGAAAGCCACCCAATTGGCAAGGATCAAAACATATGAAACACATATATAAATAGGCTAATGAACGTAAGACCCTAAATACATTACATGATTGATAATTCTAAGAGTGAAGAAGAGTCACATGATCACCAATTGTCATAGGTTCAGTAGGTCCCTTGAGGTATGAAGTGAAAAGACAACGGGTAGAGAGGTGCAGGGAATTGGGTCATAAAATGGGAAGTAGAATGCCTTGGGCAATAAAGCCAAGATCACAATAGGCAAGTCCATGACGAAAAAGCTTATTCTTATTTTTATTTTCTTTTTGACTTTGTAGATAGATTGATCAGTGCGGGAAGTCTACACAGGGATGAGTATATCTCTCCTTGAGGTCTTCGCGAAGTTGATCGATGCGAGAAGCTTTTGAATTTTGATTTTTGAGAAAATAGTCTTCTTTTTGGAAAAACTATGTAGAGAGTGAGCTTTTTATAGCTGTCCTTCGAGGGTGTAGTATACTTATAGAAACAATTGAGGGCAGAAGATTTCCTTTTGAGGGATTCATCTTTTATATTGGAAGTTTGACTCAAGGAGTTGATCCCTTATTTTGGGAAGATGTCCTTCTAAGGGATTCATCTTGTTTTTTTTTGGCTTTTAAGTCATGGACGAGACTATAATGAAGCATTTGGTTCTTGTTAAGAAGGCAAGGGTAAACAACCATGGGATTTCATCTAAAAGAAGATGAAAAGTATCCATGAGAATCATGCCATGTGCAGAGCCGTGGTGCACATATTTTAGATAAGGCAAAAGGGTGATGGATAATCCAATGATCCTTGTTTAATCATTGGAGATAAGATGTGAAAAGGTAAATGACGCTCAAGGGATGAGCATGAATTAGATAAATAGTGATGTAGGACTAGAGGTCAATAGTAGAGTGGTCTTAGATGTAATGTGTTAAGGGGATTAGGTTCGGGTTTACCCTCAAGCGAGGATAAATGATAGGCACCTGATCCATAGGTATGAGTTACGATGTATGGTCCAAGCCAATTAGGAGAAAATTTACCCCGTTTTCTTTTCTCTGCTTTGGTTACATGTTGATTTTATTTCAAAACAAGGTCACCAATTTGGAAGGTTCATTCATGAACACATTTTTCATAAGCACGTTTGATACGTTGTTGATAAACTTGAAGGTGATCTAGAGCATTAAGACAACGTTTGTCTAATAACTCTAGTTGTGCTAAGTGGTCCTGATGAAATTCATCATTAGCAAGCATGTCATGGAGAGAAATGTGAAGTGAGGGGATCTGGACTTTGAGAGGTAGAATAGCCTCAGTACCATATACCAGTGAAAAGGGTGTAGCCATAGTGGAAGTGTGAATACTAGTGCGGTATTCCCATAGAATAGAAGGAATTTGTGTATGCCAATCCTTCTCAGTATCATCAACCACTTTCATGAGAATTTTATTGAGGGTTTTGTTAGTGGATTCAGCCTGGCCATTGGTTTGTGGGTAATAAGGGGAGGAGAAAATAAGCTGAATGTTGAAGGCGTCGTAAAGTTTTTGCAATGTTTTGTTTTTGAACTGTTTTCCATTATCAGTGATGAGGTGATGAGGGACACCAAAGTGAAAAATGATGTGATGGTTAATGAACTCACATATTTTCTTAGCTTTTGTGGATATGAGCGGTATGGCTTCCACCCATTTTGTGTAGTATTCAGTAGCAGTTATGATCCATTGATGGCATTAGAAAGAATGAGGATTGATTTCTCTAAAAAGATCCAAACCCCATTGAGAAAAGGGCCAAAGGTCACGAGCGACCTATAAGGCATGACTGGGTGTATGATGAAGGTTGGAATGTTGTTGACATTTGATGTAGCATTTGACATAGTCGCAACAATCATGGTTAAGGGTCAGCTAGTAATCGCCTAGGTGAAGAATACGCTTAGCAACAACAAGGCCACTAAAGTGACCTCCACATATGCAATCATGAATCTCCTTGATGGTATAAGAGAATTTTAGAACTTGTGAAGCATCGTAAGAGAATACCATCAAATCCATGCTTATAGAGGAGTCCCCCTAGGATAACAAAATGGGAGACCTTCTTAAGGAAGGCGCGTTGTCTGTTACGGATGAGATCAGGAGATAAGATGGAGAGGGAAAGGTAGTTAGAGTATTGTTTATACCAAAGGTCACTCAGGTCAAGGGTGTTAGTTCCGATTGAGTAAACATCATGAGGTAAATAAGAAGGTGAATGGAGGCATTGTATAGTGACAAATATCTTGGAATTGGTAGGGGAAATAGGTATTTGGGAAGCTAAGAAGGCCATAGTGTCTGCAAATTTGTTGGTTGACCATGGGATGGTTTGAAGGGTGTAACGATCAAAGGTGGTCAAAAGTATGTCTACATGATGTTTATACTTTTGAAGTATCTCGTTACAACATTGGTACATACCATTGACTTTGTTTATGACCAATTGAGAATCATTAAAGATGTGGATTGATTTAACATTGAGGGCATAGGTAGTCTGAAGACCTATTACAAGCGCTTAGTACTCGACAATATTGTTGGTGGATTCAAAGTCTAGTTTGAAAGAAAAAGGCATGGGTTCTCCATCTAGAGGGACAAGGATAACACCAGCTTCACCCCCACACTGACACTTAGAACCATTGAAGAACAATGTCATTTGGTAAGGGGGTTCATCCAGGGAAAGGTAGCAATTGACTCACCGGGAAAGTCAAAATTAGAGGGTTGGTCCCCGGAAATAGGTGCATTAGCCAATTGGTCAGGGATAGCTTGGCCCTTAATGGACTTTTGGTGTGAATGAGTTTGATGTCAAGATTAGATAAAAGCATAAGCCATTGCGTGGTGCACTGATTTTGATAAGGTTTAGTGTACATGAAGTGTAAAGGGTCGGTATTGGTCACAACAAAGGTTTTGTGGTTGAGTAGGTAATGGCGGAGTTTGGTGGGCAACAAAAACTAAGGCTAAGAAAATATTTTCTAGGTGGTTGTATCAGGTTTCATAGTCCAAAAGAGTATGGATTATGTAAGAAACCACTCACTCCCTGTGTTGTTCATCGTGATGAGCGATCATGGCTCCCAAGGAATGATCGGTAGCTGATATGTATAGGTAAAAAGGTTGATCATATTTAGGTGGGATAAGTACAGTTGGTTGGAGAAGGTATTATTTTAAGGCCTCAAAAGCTTTATGACAGTCATCATCCCATTCAAAGGAGACATCCTTCCTAAGTAGATGATGAAATGGTTAAAAACCGATCCGATAATTGCGAAATGAAATGGTGAATGGACTGTAATTTACCTATTACACTATGAAGTTGTTTGAGGTTCATGGGTAGAGGCATTTCCAGAATGGCCTTGACTTTAGCAAGGTCAAATTCTATACCATGGAGGGAAACGATAAATCCTAGGAGCTTTCCTGAGAGAACCATGAAGATGCACTTTTTAGGCTGAAGGTAGACACAATATTTAATGAGGCGATCAAAGATGGTTCTAAGGACTGTGAGGTGTTTGGCGTGGCATTTAGATTTAGCAAAGAGATCATCCACGTAATCTTCCAATATGTGATGCATGATATCATGGAATATGTAAGTCATAGCAGACACTGATATGTAGCACCAATGTTTTTAAGGCCAAAAGGCATGACTCAATAATAAAAGGTTCCCCAAGGGGTAATGAATGCGGTCTTGTGTTGATCCTCTAGGGAAAGAAAAATTTGGTTATAACCTGAGAAACCATCCATGAGTGAGAGCATCTCATGACCCACGGTAAGGTCTACCAGTTGATCAATACCGGGCAAGGGAAATTCATCTTTCGGGTAGGCGAGGTTAAGATCTTGGAAGTCTATGTAAATGTGGAGTCCCCCTGTTTCTTTAGTAATGGGACAATGTTAGAAATCCAATGAGGATAATCAATGGGTAAGATGAAAGAAAAAGAAAGAAGATGCTGAATTTCTTCTTTGATGAGAAGAGCAATGCGAGGGTGCATTTTCTTGAGATTTTGTTTGATAGGTTTGGCATCGGGAATAGTTATGATATTATGGACCACTATGGTGGGGTCAATACCAGGAATGTCTACATAAGACCAAGTGAAAGCGTGGTTATGAACTCAGAGAAAGGAAGTGATGGCTTCTTGTTCAGCAGCATCTAAAGATTGTTTGATCTTTAGGATGTGTGGGTCATCATGAGTATGAATGTTGATCTCGATAGTCGATTCATTCAACATGGTTTGCATCTCAGAGGGTAACGACCAATGAATATATGAGTCTTCTGCACCAAGGTAGGTGAGTATGGATTCATCATCCTGACATTGAATGATGTTAATGGTCCGGCGTGTTGTCATCGATCATCTCAGGATACAGGAATGGGAGAGTGGAAGGGGCCTCACCCTCACGTTGATAAGTCAAAGGCCCTAGGGAAATGGTGTTTATGAAAAAAAAAGTTGGGAGGGATAGATTCAGGATCCATCGACTATGTTTGCGGGTGGTACATGGAATAATGGTATGGTAGCCTTTCTCATAAAATCCAAAACAAAAACCCTTCCATACATAATGGTGTAGGAAGGTGTGGGTGAAATGATGATTGGTAAGAGATTGGAAGTTAGTGGAAAATGGGTAGGGTTGTGAAGGTGGTTCAGGTGTGTAGGTGGTAGTATCAAGTCCCCCATAGGTGAGACTAGTACAAAGATGAGGAGGACCAAAAAGGAGGCACTCTCCTATACGGTGATCATAGCGAGGGTGTTGGTGAATATTTCCATACTTGTGTGGAGTAAGGAAGGTGTTAACACTATATAGGTGGTATTTCCCCAAAGTGAGGCATTGAAAAACACCTTCCAAGGGATCAGTGGTTGGTATGTGGGTAGTTGGTATGGATGATGTGTTGGAGGATGATGCAAAGGTAGTGTTAATGGATTGGGAAGCTAATAGGTCAATCGTGGAGGAGGTATGCACGGAAAAAGTAGCAGTTGTACTGGTAGGTGTGGGTGTAGGTGTAGGTGAAGTGGTATTGGTTGCGGAAGTAGATGGCTTGACAGGTATGAGTACATCATTGGGTTGGTAAAGCTTGTTGCATGTTTTGAAAGGTGATGGGTCAGCTAGAATGGTATAAGTGTGTCCTTTATGTTCAAACTTTACACAACGATGTAAAGTGGAAGGAACGCAACCCATAACATAGATCCAGGGTCTACCAAGCAACAAGTTATATTGGAATTTCCCCTCCAAAACATAAAATAATTTTGAAATAGTGCGAGGGCCCATGTGAACGTGAAGGATAACAGTGCCTAGTGTGAAGGTGATAGTGTCATTGAATGAACACAGCATGAACGGATGTTTGTGCATGTAATTGTCAATTATGCCCATTTGAGAAAATGTATGGGATGAAATGATGTTAATGCTAGCGCCTCCATCAATCATAACATAGCGTACATATATGTCATTAATGTGTATAGAGATGAAGAGGGCTAGGTCCGGGTCATCATTTTGGTATGGCATGATCTCTTCCTCTGAGAAGCTAAGGGAGGCCACTTGGTGAACAAGGTGAGGTGAGGATGAAGATGGTAATTTGGTGAGGGAAGCTAAATTATGGGGTGTGATAATGGAGGCTACGGGTGTAGCATCATTGGGTAAAACCTCGATAGATTGAAGAACCTCCATGAGGGCTTGATGATGGGATTCTAAGGTTTGAATGAGGTCATATAAGGACATTTTGAGTGGAGATCGGTGTAATTGTTTGAGCATGGTACAATGTGTGATGCCATTAGAAATGGGGTATGTGGGGCCGTAGATAGTTATCTTAGGTATGGGTGTAGATGGTATGTTGGGTATATGATTGGTTGGTGGGTCAGCTACCTTTTCTTTACCCTTTTGTGCACATGTAGTGACATGTACCATATTTATTTTAGGGAAATTGTCAAATGGAGAGGGTGTAGGGTAAGTGGTATAACGACATGAAGGGAAAAAACCTACGGGAGGAGAAAATCCCTATGAGGTCAGTTGGGTGCAGTGACATTTGGGTGGTAGCGTGGAAAGTTATCTTATGCGAACCATGTTAGTTTAAAATTTTGTGTGTGGTTATGGGAGCTATGAGGGTGGAGGTTGTGGTTGTTGAGTGCGTAGTGTGGGAATGGGTGTAGGTGAAGTAGGGTCCTCATCTAGAAGGTCGTTCTCTTAAAAGTTGGTTTCGGGTGGACACAATTGGATAAGAACGGTTTTCAAGGCCTTGTAGTTTTCCACATCATGCCCTGGCACATGATGGTATGCACAATTTTTGGTTTTTTAAAACCTGTTTGGCTTTGGTTTGAGGGGGTCGTAAGGTTGGAGTGGTGGTAATGTGATAACAGAAGTCTCAAGGAAGTTGGTTAATATTTTGGCATAGGACCCTGCGAGTGGATCACAATGGGAAGTGAACATGGGTTTTGGTGTAGGTGTGGTTGGTTTTTAGGGAATTATTTTTGGAATGGTAGGAAGGGGTCGAGCTATGGATTTAGGTGCCGGTGTGGTTTGAGGTGTCTGTTGGGTTCATTTTGGTAGAGGTATAGTAGATGGATGGGTAGGCAGGTGTGGTTTTATGTTGACTACCTTGTTGTGGGGTAGTGTGGTTTTGTTTTTGGGGTGCACCTTCTTGGGTAAAGGTGATGTCGGTGTACAAGGTCTATAAGGGAAAGAAAATGGAGGAAGAGGGTGAGTTACCCATGGGGATAATGGGGGTGCTATGAAGGTAGATGATGTGGGTCATGCTTGGGGTGTGAGGGATAATGATTGAAGTGTAGTAGGTAGTGAAACAATGGATGAAGGTATCATAGGTATTGGTGGTAAAGAGACTGTAGGTGAGGATATGAGTCGTGTGGTGTGCCTGGGTAGGTTAGAGATTTGTGAGGTAGGAATGGTGGTTGTGTTATTGGGTTATGAATGGGTGAGGGGTGCTTGACCATGTTGGGCACCTGAGGTCTTAAGACAGAAAAGGCAAGTGTGGGTGTGATTGGTACGGTAAGGATATGAGGTTGATGAGTGTGTTTCTTTAGTTTGGGTCTTAGAGTAGGTGTAGTATTAATGTCGGGGGATGTAGCTAAATCTAGTTTAATAGGTGGATGAGTAAGGCTGGTGGTTGGGGTGACCCCTAAAGTGGTAATAGGTTTAGTGGAGGTAAATATTGTGGGTATGGGTTTGGGTTTAGGCATAGGTCAGGTTATGGGTAAGGGTGTGGTGTGAGTGTTAACAGATATCATAGAAGGGGTTGCAATAGTAGTGGTTGTAGTTGGTTTGATGGGTGGAAATGTGTTTGGGTAGATAGTGGAGGTGTCATCGAGGGATTGCTGCATTTGTGTTGAGACAAGGAGTAAGAGGTGCCCCCATAACAAAGCTCTATCCACATACTCTAAGTGATCAACAAAATGTGAGAATGGCATGTATGTGGGTGGAGTTGGTGAGGACCTAATGGGAATTCCCATAAAATGCATCTTAGAGATAGGGAATCAGTCAGATTCAGCTTCCGTGGGTAAGAGATCTGAAAGTAGGTCTATTGGATGTCAGGTAGTGGATGGAGAATGTTCACCAAGAGGCAAAGGTATCCCCACCGGGTCTATGATGGGTGGAAGGGATAATGGGAGTTCCTCTATGAGTGAAGGAATAAATAGGCTCTCCTCTATGGGTGGAGGAGGTAATGGGCGCTCCCCTATGGGTGGAGGAGGTAATGGGTGCTCCTCTATGGGTAGCGGAGGTACGGTAGGTAAAGGTTCACTAAGTGAAGAAGCTGGGGGTGAGATGGTCTCAATGTTATAAAAATATTCCTCTGTAGGTGATGTAAGAGATGAAAGGTGTTATTCTAATGGTGAAAGAATAGTGACAGTTGGTTCCAAAGTGGAAGAAGGATTTCGAGCTAAGATTTTGTAGTCACTTTTACACCCACTAAGAACAAGGGAACCTCATGCGTGTTGGCCTATCACCCAGTGGCGCTGGGCACTCACCTGAGGCACACGAGAGGGAGCCAAGTCTCTCTTTTATGTGAGTCTAGTGGAAGGCATAGTTCATGATCCTAACTTAGTGATTTAAGAGACACGAAGAGCTATAGATATCAGGACGACTTCTACACCCCTTTAGTCATATTAGAACCAAAGTACACAATAGAAATAATAGAACTAAGAGTTGTAAATCTACTACTATACTTAACCATTCAAGTAAGATTCATGATTATATAATAACAAAAGTATAATATAAATATGCAGGTAATACATGGAAATATTCTTAACACATTTGTCATGGTAACCTTATCACATTTATCCATAGTGTTACTTATAAAATATTACAGAAGGTAGACTGTGGTCATGCACCATGTGTGGATCCATACATGTATTGTCACAAGACAAAAATTTCATTCCCCATTTTCCCATTACATCCTTTAATTTTGTACCCTTTTTCATCCCATAGTTCTCATAGTAATTCTACATAGCTTCGATACCTCATTTCTCCTCTCCTCTTCTTTGCCAAGGGTGCGCGTATAAATAGGCCTCTGAGCTCTAACAAACTCCTCTACAGCCTCAGATCTAGCCCCAAGTGTTAAGGTGTGGGTCACCCCGGGTGCATGCCTCTCCATGTCATGATTAACTTTTTGGATCTTTCTATCACAAGGTATATTCCCTCTAGGACACCCTGTCTCTAGGCTGGAACATTATCTAAATAGAACATGTTCTGCATGTGTTCTGTCCCAAAGGCCAAAAATGGCTAAGTCCCAAATTGTTCTTCACATGGTGCACGTGTCTTGGGTTCTTCAAGAAGCCTTTTGAACTCTGCCTTGCACACCTACACTAGCGTGCTTCCTCCATCCATGCGTGCCTATGTGCCCTTAAAATTTGGAAGCTAAATTAGCGGCCCAACATTACCCCACACTTCACCTATTCTTTGCCCTTGGGAACCTTCTCAAAGAATGCAGTACAAAATAATGCAAGGCCTTTCCTTGGAAAATAATGGGGGGAAAGAATAAAGAATGGGGAATAGAAAGAACAGGGGGAAAATTTCCTAAAGGAGGAGGGGAAAATTTTTTTGTAGGTCGGCCTCCAGTGTACTCCAAGTGTTGACTTCCTTCTGCACTTTAGTGTAGATGTTGCCAACCAAGGTGCTCACCTTGTCATAAGTTAGCCCCTCCCTCTGTGTTGTAATGGTTTCCACCACAGTCTCCAGTTCTTTAGCATGATCTTCCAGGGCATCCATCTTCCTTGTGATGACCTTGTAGAGATATTTTAGTCATGTTTTGATTGAGACTCATTGGTTCTCAATGGCTTTGGATTTATTTTCTACTTCAGCCATGATCCTTTCCCACTTGACTCTATTGCCCTTATTCTTTTCTCTGAATTCCTTCAACTCAGCCTCATCACTGGCAAGTAGTATGCTTGTCACTTTGTCTTGTTCTGCGTAGTGGTTGTAAGCGACCCCCATAGTTTGTGTAGCTATTCTTATGTCGGTGAGCACCTTGTTGTATTCAGCCATGAGTGTGATGACCTTTAACTTGTATTCTTTCTCCAAGCATGCCACTACCTCTTCTACCGACTCTAATGCTAAGGGCTCCCTCTCCATGTTGAGGATCCGAGTCAAGTCCTCTAGGCACTCCAGGGAGGATCTATACTTTTGCGTAGGAGGGTTAAGGTCTGGGTGCTTCATGATAATTGACTAGGAGATGAGCTCCACCTTCTTGGAAACTTCACATACCATGGCCTTTTCCTATTAAATCTCCCTCTGTAGTTGAGCGCTGATTAATTTCTCTAGGCTAAGATCCTTCATCAGCTTCACTACTTCTTCCTTCCTCTTCTCCAACAGGTCCTCCAGGACTCTAACCCTATCATTTCTACCAAAGAGCCTAGCCTCAATTTCCATAGAGAATTTGTTCAACGCATTGCACACTTTCTCTTCTGATAGTTACTGCATTTTTACAATGGGGTTGTCCCCTTTTCCTATGGAAAGCTTCAATACCGCTCCTTGGTTAATCTCGAATTTAAGCTCATCAAGGTGGGAGTCAAATGCCCAAGATAACATCTTCCTCATTTGTGGGTATCCTCCCCCAAGATCAAAAGACTCCATGGCGGTGAGCTCCTTGGTGGGCACGGTACTTTGGAAACAGGTGTGTAAATTTTTTTTGGGGTCATCAATGTAACCCATCGCTGTTCTTCCCCATTCCATGCGCACACCCTTGGGAATAGTTACTGAGAGAGTTAGTCCTTCCATGCTACTTCCACTCTTCTCCCTCTGATCCTTCTTGAACTCACCGAGCATGAGCTCCACACTGCACCTCAACTCTTCATTGACTAAGGCATCAATTATCTTCTCTGCCTCCCTTGTGTCCTTTTCATTTACTTCCTCCTGAGTGAGCTTGGGCATATCTAGCTCCTAGGTACTAGCCCCTTCACTCCCCTCTTCACTGCGTGCACCTTCCTCCCTTTGGGCACCTTTTCTCCTTACAAAGATGAAGGAATCATTTGCATTCTCAGCCTCCTCTCCTTCTGAGTCATGGATATTAATTGGATCTTGATCCACCTCTAGCTATTCCCCTTCATCGTCATCCCTTTCACCTACATAGGCATTCAGGTTACCTATATCTTTAGACCCTTATTCCTCCATTCCTTGTTCTTCATCTCTTGCAAAAAACTCTGGAGTCGGGGATGCTGTATTTTCTTCATCTGAAGGTTCTTCAAGGGATGGTGGCTTCGTAGGCTCCGAGGTCTTTTCTTTGACCACCATTCTTCTCTTCTTCCAGACATAGGTACTCAGCCCCACGGTACCTACATACTGCCTTCCCACCACCCCTTGTTCTTCCTCTTCTTCTTCTTTCTCCTTTCGCTTTGGCGTCAGCCTATTCCTTCCCATGGGGTCATCTGGGATGGATATTTCATTTTCTATGTATGCACCCTTCTCAAACTTTGGCCTTATGCACAGGTAGATTTTGGTAGCAGCACTCTCAACAATCAATAAGGTCAAAAACCTTACGATGTGCACATCTTGCAACATGTATCTTTCAACTTACATGCACTTCCCTAGGTAGACCAACTTCTTTCTCATCTCTCTGTGTTCACTATCGAGGGTGGACAGGTTGAGTTTTAACTTCTTCAACTCCTTATATCTGTTTACCCCTGCTTGGGAGAATTGGGTAGTAAATGACAAGGGGAGTTTGCACCAGGGACTACAATTGCTGTCCACCAAGATAAATCTTCCAATGCAGAAGTGCTGGTACATCGTAAACTCTACTTCTCCTTCAGTCACCATAGGGAGTTGCTCTGGGATCCGCCATTATACCCCGAATGCATTCCTAATGTGTGTATACCATTTATCCAAGTGTGTCTTGTGTACCCCCATCATTGAATCGCAAGTATACTTCTAGAAATTGTTTGTGGGTGAAGGGTCTTCATCGGGGTACTCCCATACGAGCTTATCAGATGCATCTGACACCCTAATTTCTGAGAACACAATGGTTAATAGAATGTTCCCAAACAATATCTTTTCTCTATCCTCTACACTACTTAAGATCTCGTTTGCTATGTACTTGGAGATATTGTACATGGTTCCTTCAATGAGATTTTTGCAGACATTCAACCAGGGCTTGCTCACTTGGGTCTACCTCTCTTGTCCATTTAACTTGGAAACGAGGTATGTTTCCATTTTCATCACCGGATCACTGATATGCGCGACCTCGTAGTACCTCGATCCCTTCTTATAATCCTGGGATACGATGGTTCCTTAATTACCTCCTCATCCTGGAGGTCATCTAAGATCACGTTCCCTTTACAGTTTAGGCCTGTAAAGTGTGAGATTAATTTTGGGGATCTGCACATTTTGCACCCTACGAAGTAGAAGAAATCTTTGTGCATGCGCATCATTAACCATTGGTATAGGCACTCAGGCTTCCTAAAGTAGGGAAACTCGTAAATCTGGAGAAGCCCTACCTTCTCCATTTTCACCTTGACTACATCACTGTAAATCAACATTCCGTCAGGTGTTAATTTATTTGTTGGCCACACCAGATCCAATGCCATTTCCTTCGTAATTATACTTGACCAGTGAATATAATCGATTATGGTCATCTGTCTGATGTGGGACTCCTACTCTTGCCCTAGGAAAACCCCATCCAGGTATTACATCTCTGAGTACCATTCCTCATTAGTATCCAAGGGGATTTCATCTTCTTTCTTCAATCCTTTTCCATTCCCTTTTCCCTTTTTGGATTGTACTGTAGGCTTATCAACTAGTTTTGTGGCCATCATTTTACCCTTTACTTTCATTCCCTAGTTTCCTTTGAGTTGTCTGAGAGTTTTCTTCATGCACCCTTGCCCTAGAGTACAAACCCTAATTTCTAACTTTCCACCTTTGATCATGGTGCTCTTTCCCAATGTTCTGCACACCTGTGAATCACTTTTGCTCTGGTTTGTAGATCAACCAGACTGATTGCGCACAAGTTAGCTCGCGAACCCTATCTCTTGAAAGAAAATTGTTCTCCTTGTTTTCACAAAGTAAAATAATGAACTTCACATCCTTGTATTTATATCTTTTCCCACTTTTACGCATTAAAGGCTAGGCTACCTACCTCCGTACAACAATATTTAATGTAATTTTTTCAAAAAAACCTAACTTCAGTGGTTTTCCTCATGCGCCCAATCCTTGCGCGAAACATTTTTCACCCACGCCCAACCCTTGCGCAAAAAATTTTCCAATCTTCTGGCGCGTAGAAAATCCATCTTGATAGAAGACTCTTGTAGGCATGTTACCAGTGCCAAAGGCACCTCTTCCATCCTCATGATTCTTGCTTTCACCTACCTCATGTTTTTGTGCTTTTTCTCATTTGTACATGGATTTCCAATGGAAATCTATTTTGGCATCCATCTGCCTTCCTAATGCATCTTTTCAACAGGGCCAATTTGAACAGTCTACCAACTCAATCTTCCTGTAAAATAATTTCATGCCTCTCTTAATCACCTCACCCCACACTAAATCAATACATTGTCCTCTGTGCAATCATAAGTTTTAAAATTATTAAGGTTACTGGCGCCTAAGGTGCAAAACAAGACAACAACGTAAAAGGGAAAAACACAAAAGGAAAAGTATAAAAGGAAACTCTAAACTAACTGGAAGAACTTCCTTATTTACAAACACTAAGAAGCATTATTTATAGTAGGGCTTCAACCTACTCCCATTGAAGTGTCCAGGTAATTTTTTTCCATCCAACAATCATAGCTGGCACATGCCCAAATCAAGGATGCATGAAATTACATAAGGACCCAACCAATACACCTTTAACTTTCTAGGATGGCATAGAAATTTAGAATCATATAGCAATACCATCTGGCCAACCTCAAACTATTTGTTTTTAATGTGGTGGTCGTGCCATGCATTTTGTTTAGCTTTTTCAGTTGTTTGGCTCCATCTTGCTAGTGAGCACTTTTCATCCAACTTTATTAATTCATAAATTCTTTCTTCTAGTGCTTGTTCATCGTCAAACCCTTCTACGCACGCTATACACAGCGATGGTAGCATAAATTCAACCAGCAAAATAGCCTCCGCACCAAACACCAGTTGAAATTATGTGGCCTTGTTCAACCTTTTATACGTTGTTCTGTATGCCCAAAGGATAGTTGACACCTTGTCATCCCAATCCTTCCTACCCACGTCACATATCTTAGTCAATGTGTGACTAAGGATTTTGTTGAATGCCTTTGTAGTCCCATTTTCCCGAGGGTGATAATGGGTAGTCTTGTGATGGGCTACCATGAATTATGCTAATAGCATCCTAATCATTTCATTTAAGAAGTGAGTGCCCCTATCACTTGTTAAACTTAATGGGCACCCATACCTGGTGATAATGTTCTCCCAAAAAAATCTAGTAGCCGTGGCTGTGGTGCAATCCCTTGTGGGCACGGCCTCTACCCACCTTGTCAGATAATTAGTACAGGTAATGATATACTATGAGTTAGTCCTTCATGTAGCTGGTGAGATTGGTCCGAAAAAATATATTTCCCACTTTTTAAAAGGTTCTGCACTGGCAATGGGGCGCAAGCACATTTTGTCCCTTTTTCTAGGTTTTCCAAGGTGCTGGAAATGGTCACAGGCCTTGCAAAACTTAATAAAATCCTGGTGAATTGTTTCTCACCATAGTCCAATGACTAGGATCTTATGCACAGTTGCATTCCCTGCATTGTGTCCTCCAGAAATCCCACCATGGGCCTCTTCTATTATAGCTACACGTTCATGTTCTAGTACACACCAGCGTAAAACCTCATCGCAGCCCATTTTATAGAAATCCCCATTGATCAACATGAAGGGCATTGCATATATGGCTAACCTTTTCCTTTGTATAGAATTCATCCCTTCAGGTGCCACACCTTCCTTGAGAAAGATAGCAATGTCTTCTAGTTTAGAGGGTGCACACCGTAACCTGAACAGTTGTGCATCTAGAATGGTTTCCTCGATACTTTGTGCATCCTCTCCTGAATCAATCCTTGATAAATGATTTGGCCCACAATTGTTCTTTCCTATTTTTACCACCACCTTGAATTCAAATTCCTGAAATAGAAGAACCCAAAGACATATGCACCCTTGTAACACTACTTTGTTTACCAGATACTTTAAGGCCATATGGTCAGTGTATAATATGAAATGATTTGCTAGCAGATATTGCCTAAATTTTTGGAGCATGTAGATCATTGACATTGCCTTGCACTTGGTCATTGTATAATTCTGTTCTGTTGGTGTCAAATTTCTACTTACAAAACACAAAGGATGATCAACAATCCCCTCTTTTGGTTGAGAAAGAATGGCTACCATTTCCGTACTAGAGGCATCCACGTGGACATGGAAAGGTTTATCCCATGATGGGAATCGTAGATTATGTGCGGTGATAAGCCTTTCCTTTAGAGTGTCAAAAGCCCTCTACTGCACCTCTCTCCACTGAAAGGAACTCTTGTGTTTGAGCAATATTTCCAAAGGCACGGTGATCTTGGCATATCCCTTAATGAACTTTCTATAGTACCCAGTGTATCCAAGAAATAAGTGCACGACACTCTGGCTGGTAGGCTCTCGTAACCCCACAATAACTGCAATCTTCACGGGATCCACCAGTAAGCCCTCTTTACATATGATTTTCCCCAACAACGTTCCAAAAGGAGTTGCAAAGATACATTTCTTGATGTTGAGGGAGATCCTCAAATGCCAACATCTTTCAAACATCAACCTTAAGTTGTCACAATGGTCCCTTACTAATCCATACACTATCCAATCATCCAAATATACCTGAAGGAACTTGTGGATGAAGTCTTTAAATGCTTGTACCACTATGAGCAAATATATAGTGGGCGCATTCTTTAGCCCAAAGGGCATGACCGTATATGCAAATCTTCCCCACTCAGTGGTGAAGGTTGTCTTATCTTAGTCTTCCTTGGCAATCCTTACTTGGTGATATCCTGAGAATCCATCTGTAAAGGAATAGACCTTGGGCCCAACAACTCCTTCCAAAATCTCTTCAGTAAAGGGGGTGGGAAAAGGATATATGATACAAACAGTGTTTAATTCCCTATAATCCACACATATCCTAATCTGCCTATCCTTCTTTATGCTGATCACCATTGGACTTATCCACTCTGATTCCTCCATAACCTCAATGATACTGGATGTTATCATCTTGTCTAGTTCTTCTTTAACCCTTATGCATATGTTGTGATTCATCCTGTAAGGCCTCTTCCTGACCAGGTGTGCACCATATTTCAACTTTATCCTCATTTCCCCTAATGAATGGTGGACGCCTTTCAACTTATGGTATCTTTGCGGGAATAAATCCTCAAATTCATGTAAGAGATCGATGATCTTTGATACTTCCTTGTCTGAACAATAGTCCTCAATGATAGCCTCCTTGGGCTCCTCTTCCGAGATGATATTAACTTTCTTGGTTTTGAGTGGTTCATGATACGCATGTGCATATGCATCCACACTGTCAACTACTTCATGCACCCTAACCGAATGGTCAACATTTAGGATTTCTATCTCCTCTCCATCAACAAGGTATACCATCTTTCCTTTCTCATTTTTAGCAAATGCATGCTCGAATTGTATGTCTTTTGGTTCCTCCTCTTCGAACCATGCTTCTAAGATAGGTCCAATGAGTAAGTTTACTAACCTATCTTCCACCATGGTGTAATCCCCCAGAGTGAGGCTCTTGATAGTCTACAACACCTCATGAACTGGTTACTTGGTACTTCAGTACTTGAATGTGTGGACCAAGTCAACCGTTAATTCCTGACAACTTCCTGTTTGGTGGCGTGCGCACAACCTTGTATTATCAAATATAGTTTATGCACCTAAAGAGAGTGTGGTAAAGCTTCCACACCTTCTCCCTAGATGCTCTCACATTCTTGGATGTGGGAAGAGGTGGGTCCATTTCCACTATAATTTCTAATAGCGGTGGGTATGTTTCTTTTCAAGAATCATACAGTGAGCACAATTTGAACTTCGCACCATTCCAACAAGTTCTCACTATGTGAAGCCCACCACCTTACTACTTTTCTTATCAAAACATAACCTAGCATACTTTGTCACTCATCCTCCCTCCAGTGAGCTTCCATCTCTCTCAAAAAGACCTCAGGGTATGTATCCCCAAAATACTTTGTTATTGTCTTCCCTCCCAGGCACTGAACTATAAGCACTATTGTTACCTTGGTTACTGATCCTTTCAGATGTCTCCCAATCAATTCATAAGTCTAATGCACCCAATTATCGCATGCTATACTGGTAGTATCACTAACAGATTGAGCTTCATCAAATTGGATGACTCCTTCTGTAGGGTGGATGGTCTCTATATCTCTTATAGAGCACACATATATTCTGTCCAGGACTTTCTCCCTAAGGGATTCAGTATAGGGGGTGGAATTCCCATCAACCAGTGGTATAACTACCCACTCTTCTTTGTTTTCAAAGCTTATGTATCCCTTGTTAAACTGGAGATCTACATTATTCTTATAACACCACAGGCACCCAAGTACAGCTGGGAAATTATCTACCTCGGCAAGCGCCAAGACTTCAAAATCCCCAGTGAACCTATTCCCTTGAATTGTAATGGTTGCATCCTTCAAGACACCTATGGGCATCACATTTGTCTTATTTTCCATATACAACACATTTGAAGATGGTTGCAATACAGGTCTTCCCATTTCATGCAAGGAATCCAGAGTGAGAACATTAACATCCACACCTGTGTCAATGAGGATGTTGCTAAGAAACCATCCATCCAATACTGTGTTTAGGGTAATCTTTTTTTCATAATCAAGGCTATGAGGTGGGAGGTTTGCATGTAGGATCTACCTTTCGTGTTCTTCCCCAGCACGTGGCACCTTTTCTCTCAACCATGCCCTTAACAGGGGAATAATATTCTCCTGCCGTAGAAGTTTACAAACCTCCTTAACCTCATCCAAGTCAGCCCTTAGTGCTTCTACGGTTCTCCTTTTCTCACCCTTTCTAGTCTGATCTTTTAAGCATTGGATCTCCCCTTGTAAACTTTGAATTACGTCCATGGTTTCCTGGTAAACTTCTTTCTAGTTAGCTGGGTTTGGATACTTCCCATGTACTACTTCTTTCTAAACCAGAGGTCTCTACCTAGGAACTTCCCTTGTGCACATGGATTCCACCCTCATTGTTACCATAACAAGCTCTAGTTCTGATTCTCGTATTACTTGTGGAAGCCATTGCATGTCAGCCTTCTTAATACTCACTATGGCAGCACCCTTATCCTTCTAGTAATGCTGACTCATATGTTCGTACAACTCTGGGAATTCTTCATACTTATGTTTTTTCCACACCAAGAGCATTGTAGAAGATATGGAAATTCACGCTTATAATGGTTTGTGGCTCCACAATTAAAACACGTCCCATGCGGGAACTCACTTCTTCCTCCACGGTTACCATGACCATGAAATCCTCTGTGAAACCCTCTTCCACGCGTATCTCCATATCTGTGCTCCTCATATCAAGGTTCATCTCCTTTGGAACTGATAGCAATGCCAGTTTGGCACACACCAAAATCAATTGCCTCATGAATCTAGTCAATCAATCTATAATCCTTAGTGTCATGTGTGGTTGAGGTACATATTTTGTAATAACAAGATATGTTTTTGCGGATCACTCTCTGCAACAGGGGACATCTACTTGCATCATGGTCTTCATGAAATATTTCATAGTTTATTGTCACGACACGTACCACCTTCTAAGTACATATCCCACCATTATCCTTTGTGTGTCCTTCTACATTACAATCTGTGCACCACATCCATCTATGAATCTCTGGAACTATATTGGTAGATAATTTCTCCAATTACTTAGCCATGGCAGAAATCTGAGTATCTAGAAATGGGCTAACACTAGTGTCAACACTAGAAAGTGCTTCAGCGTGTAAAGCAACTTCCAATGCTTCACATGGTTCTGTGAACATTTTATGAGATAAGGCCTTCCTAAAGGGAGTGATCAACCCTCCAACAAACCACTGAGCATGTTGTGAAGGGTGGATATCATAAGACAACTTAGACAAAAGAGTTTTAAAGCACGCATCATATTCCCGCAAGCTCTCTACCATTCCTTGTTGGATTTATTTGAGAGAGCTAATGCTCTTCTGTTCAAACTTATGTATTTGGAATTCCGCCAAGAAAGAATTTCTCAGTGTGGTATAATCCACAACAGTCTGATGAGGGTCATACTTTCTATTCTAACTATGTGCACGTCTTTATAAGGTCGTCGCAAATTGATTGGCCTTTCGATCCTGGGTCATGATTCCCTTTGTGTGCCATAGCATCTCACACTTATGCACATGATCCATGGCATCTTATATTCCACTGTAATCTAGAAAGTGTAGAGACATCTCGAAAAAGACTTGAGGAGGTGGCTAAGGCCCTTGCCCTCTCAATCCAGTCCCTTAGTTTCCTCCTCCACCAGATCCACTAGATCCCGAGCCACCAGCTCCACCACTTCCACCTCCAGATCCTCCTGTGTTAAGTACAGGGCCTATGTTTATCATGCCTAGCACTCCCATCGTTCCACTGAATTGCATGCTGATAGTTTGTGAACTAGTACCACTCTTAATCGTAGTTCCTCCACTACCTCCTAACGCACTTCCAAAACCAGCCATATACGTGCCTTGCCCAAACATTCCACCAAATACTGGAATAGTGTGTGAAGCCATAGAAGTACCAAACAAGAAATTATATTTTCTAGGCATCAATCAGTTGCTTCCACTAATATCAAATGGATCAACTATACTCTTCCCTCATTTGAACAAACCAAGCACCAAGGTCTAGTCACTAGGTGGGGTCAGATGCATGCCAACGAATCTTCTCTCTCAATGTGACGAACTCTCAGCAGAAGTCGTAAGGTTTTCTCTTCCATGCTTACCAAGATGGGGTACCACAAACTGTTCAGGTTTGACATCCTCCATGTGAACCTCAACTCCTTTCCACCATGTCTGAATCCATAACCCACTTGTAATCCCAAACTATCTTTCGATATCCTTTTCACGTGGTTTGTTATACTTGAGCCGCCTCTCCTCCCTTTCATGTTCAGTCGTCAGATCATCCATCCTTCCCCAACCTAGCTTCCTCACCTAGCGCTTAGGGTGGTTTAACCGGCCATAGCTAATGCCTCTAAACCCATGGTTACCATCAATATTTTGATCGCAAGAGGAATAAAACATAGAAATGATCCCTTGGGTTTTCACAAGAACTCAAATTCAGCAACTTCTGGAAAGGAATACATGGAAATAACGTATTCCAGAGTGTAGCTAGTCAATACTCCCTTCCACCAACGATCTATAGATCAGGTCCACATTAGATCAACATCTTGCAGGTTTTGATATGTTTCTGGGGTCCAAGGGTGTGATCTATAATGCCACCCCAATCTAGATGTATAAGCCAAGAGCCATTCAAATAACTCTACTGGGAAACAACAGAAGAAGGTTTCGTACAACTCATGGTAAAGAGTGTATTCCACCCAACTTCGCGTATCAAACCCAGATCCGGTACTAAATCTCTAAGTGAATTCATCCTTCATTCTTTTTAACCGATCTTCAACACCTTCAAGTGTTAAGTGTTCAGCCATCACTTTTTATAGAGATCATGATATATGCCATGCTCCCCTACAAATTTGAAAAGAGGTCCCAACAATGAAACCAAGATGTAGTCACTTTTACATCCACTAAGAACAAGGGAGCCTCATACACACCGGCCTATCACCCAGCGGTGTTGGGCACTCACCCGAGGTGTGTGAGAGGGAGCCGAGTCTCTCTTTTATGTGAGTCTAGTGGAAGGCATAGTTTATGATCCTGAATTAGTGATTTAATACACACGAAGAGATATACAGCTCAGGATAGCTTCTACACCCCTTCAGTCATATTAGAACCAAAGCGCGCAACAGAAATAATATAGCTAAGAGTTGTAAATCTACTACTATACTTAATGATTCAAGTAAGATTCACAATTATATAAGAACAAAAGTACAATAGAAATATACAGGTAATACAGGGAAATATTCTTAACACATTTGTCATGGTAACCTTATCACATTCATCCCTAGTGTTACTTATAAAATATTACAGAAGGAAGATCATGGTCATGTGCCATGTGTGGATCCATACATGTATTTTCACAAGACAAAAATTTCATTCCCCATTTCCCCATTACATCCTTACTTGAATTTTGTACCCATTTTCATCCCATAGTTCTCGCAATAACTCTGCACAGCTCTGCTACCTCATTTCTCCTCTCCTCTTCTTTGCCAAGGGTGTGTGTATAAATAGGCCTCTGAGCTCTAACAAACTCCTCTGTAGCCTAAGATTTGTCCCCAAGTGTCAAGGTGTGGGTATCCCTGGGTGCATGCCTCTCCATGTCATGATTAATTTTTTGGATATTTCTATCGTAAGGTATATTCCCTCCAAGACACCCTATCACCAGGCTAGAACCTTATCCGAACAGAACACATTCTTCATGTGTTCTATCCCAAAGGCCAAAAATGGCTAAGTCCCGAATTGCTCTTCACACAATGCGTACATCCTGGGTTCTTCAAGAAGCATTTTGAACTCTTCCTTACGCGCCTACACTTGCATGCTTCCTCTGGCCATGTGTGCCTACGCGCCCTTAAGATTTGGAAGCTAAATTACGGGCCCAATATATTTCCTCTATGAAAGGGATGTGAGGTAGTTGAGAGGTGACATATACCTCGTTAAAGATCACATGAACCTCACGAGTATGGGTATCGTGAGAGGGTGTCTCACATGTTTGATTAGATGAAGGGCCATGATTGGGAAATGGTTTTTTATCGATTTTTAGATTTTGTTTGGGGGTGGCATTGGGATTATCCACAGTTAACTTGCCTTTCTCGAGCATTTCTTGGACAATATTCTTAAGAGTGATGCAGTTTCCGTCACTATGACCCTTCACTCGGTGATAGTTACAGAAATCATGCTCTTTATACCATGCGGGCATGGGGTGCAAGCAGGGTCAAAACTAGTGTGTGGTTTTATGGGTGGAAGGGTGATGGCTCCAACTTTGATAAGTTTTTCTAAGACAGAAGAGTAAGGTTCCCTAATTGGGGTATATTTTCACTGCTCTTTTCTGAATCAAAAATCCTGGACAGGTGATAGATTAGATAAGGGTGTAGCCTGATTGGAAGGATGAGATGGGCCGACCTTGACTACCACTACATTAGTGGCACCCTAAGCCTTTGAATAATTGGTTGGTGGTTTGGAAGAAGAAGAGGTTTCATTTGAATTGAATGCTCAAATTCTTATTTTGTAATTGGATTTTCTTCTCTTCGATGGCGTGAATCTCTAACTTTTGTGCCATAGTGAATGCCTCATCAAATGTTTATGAAATTTTGGACCTGCAAGGTCGGGGAGATATGTCTGGCGCAAGCTCGTGTGAAGAGCTTGATGAGTTCTAGTTTGTAGCAGTTGGAAGGTAAGTTGATTGATCAGGATACACTAGCGAGTGACAAAATCTGTGAAATAGACTCATCCTCATACTGACGTGTGGAATATAGATCAGTCATGGTAACATTCTTGGTGCAATATTGATAGAAAAATGATCCAAGAAAGCTTAGGCTACCTGATTGAATGAAAATATAGAGTGTTTAGGTAACCCAATATACCAATCTAATGCTAGGTCCAGTGAGGGACATGGGACAAAGTTCTCAACAGCAGGGCATCATCATGAGTGATCAGATAACACCCCATGTTTGAACGAGTGCAAATGTTGTTGTGGGTATTCCTTGCTATTGAAGCGGTTGAATTTAGGCATTTCTTAATGCACAGGGTATGAACGAATGGGAATGGATGGGTGAATAGGCTTGTTACAAATCTCGTCATAGGTGAGAGTGTTGCGGTAGCTAGAAATCTGATGCCTCCATTGTTTGCATCTTTTCCAACATCAATTTAATTAGGTGATTGGTGGGTTGTGATGATTGGATGCCTTCTATAGCATGAGGAGGTTGGTTTTGGGCATATAATGGGGAGGTGGCATTCTAGTGTATGGGGCTGCCATGTAAGGTGGTGGAGAAGAAGGCAATGAAATAGGAGGTACATACCCGAATTATGAATAATAGATGAAACATGTGGTTGTTGGGTAGCATGTATATGGGGGTGGGAAGGGTCGTGGTAACCCTAGTGGCAATAGGGGCTAAATGATTGTGGAATGGAAAGAACCACATTCTAAAATGGGGGTAGGAGTCACCGACATTGGAGGTGGGAATGTAGCTATAGGTATGTGTAAGACATGAGGTATGGAAAATGAGGTTGTGTTTGGGGTAGTTATCGAGGGGTATGGTGGATGTGATGGATGACCATAGAGGTAATAGATGCGGGCAGTCATAGGGGGGTACAAAACCTAACTACGAAATGACTGGGGGTAAGGTGGATGTAGGTCAACACGAAGCCAGATGGGGCCGATGTGGAAGTGGGTGCAAGAGTTGGGGGGATAGATATGGGCAATGCCGTATATCAACTGACCCAAGGTGTCTTGAGTGGATGAGTGGGAGAGGTAAAACTGCAAGGTGGCAGGGTTCTGGTCAAGGAGTCATGTGAACTCCTCATCTCCAGTAGTGATAGCAGTAGGCTAGATGGGATCCATTGCTGGTGATAAAATAGAAGGTGGTGAGGGACTAGGTGGGAGCGGTTGGCAACTGGTGTGGAACACGAGGGTGCATTTGCTTGTCTTTGGGTCAACACCATGTGAACCAGTATTGATCAGGTAGAGATGCTTCTCTGTAAATGACACAAAGAACAATAGAAATAGGTGAATCTGGTGATAATAAAAAATGGATGAAGTAGACAAATGATGGGTGGAATGTGAAACAAGCTAACCAATTCCGAGTTAAGGAAAAACTGATGTCGGTTAGGGGGTAACCACTTGCTGGTCACTGTAGAAAATTACACAGTGAATAAACAGTCGATGGCAGAAGGCAAAATCTGACAAGTATGCCAAATTTGGGGAAGTGTAAAACGTCAATGGGAAAAATGACAGTGACAGAGACTATGGAAAGTGGAAAAAAAGTGAAGTGAAGACTGTCCTTTTGAGTAGGTTAGCAAAAGGGCTTGGAAACGAACGTCGGTTGGGTATAACTGATGTTGGTCAGAGGTAACCGATGATGGTTACTATGGAGATTGAAACAGTGATGAGAAGAAAGTGATTGTGAATTAAAATTTGATGTGAAATCAAACCCAGAATTCTAGGAATGATGATGATATGGCCCAGGCACACTCAGGTGAAGCCGGAATACACCAGCTATGATGAGGAGCGTGCAAGGATGAAAAAAAAAAGAGTGATGACCATGTGATCTTTCACCTCAAAACGTAAGCACGAAGCAGAAACTCTAAGAAAATGCGATCCTAAGAGTGCTCTTTTCTATTATGTTTGTTTAGCTTATGCTATTTAGGGATTGACACATGAATTGTGAAATAGAGTTTTTGGTGAGGATGGCTTCCTACAAAGAAGGAGATCTAAAGGGTGAGGTTTCAGGTATGTTATGGTTGGGGCGGGCTATCGCTTTGAAGTATGACTCGACAGAGTAGTGAGCTGGGTACCTCACTGTGCCGTGATTGTGTGATCACCTACAACTTATTCTAGGTAAGATGTTGTTTAAGAAAGTATGTATTTGAATTTTTGTGTGGTTTGGTAAGACTCAGAGAAAGAAGAAAAGGATAGAAGTGATTTTCTATGATTTGTTTGCCAACCATGAGCTGGTCATGACCTCTAGCATATAGGTTTCCCTCATTTAATATGAGCTAATGCAAGAAAATCAAAATGGAATGCAATTGATTTTAAAACCCAAATCGAAAATGTGAATTCGGATGACACAATAAGATGAAGAGGAAGAGGGATGCTCTTTCACTACAATGCAGAAAACATAAAGAGATGATTCTTTTTAATTACACCAAAAGAAAAGTTTCCTTTAGTGCAAATAGACAGAAGAGGTGTGGATTACCAGGGAAGAAAATTAGTGTGTATGCTTTTAGAAGGGAAACAAACAAACAATTTTTTCCTAGGAAATGAATGAAATGCAAGGAACCCCAGATGGGTCCCACTGGGTGTGCCTAAAATGTTTCACCTTTTTCTTAGATTGTTTCTTTGCATTGTTGACGAAACAGATAGGGTAATAGGACGTAGGAGGAATACCTGTTCAAATGTCAGCTTGATGGGTTGTTGCGCACGTATGACTTTTGAATCCATAGTTGACCGTGAGAGCTTCCTTTTGGCTAAGAGGAACTACCTATAATGAAAGACAAGACCACCAGAAGGAATTAAACAATATGGGCGGTGAATTACCTAGCGTGAGCTAGATCCGGGAAGTATGATACTTCCTAGATGGTTGTCAGTCCACTGTTTTAAACAAATTAATGCTGTAAACAAAGTAAATCCTATTGTTATTTTAAAATGATTTAGGTATCTCACTTAAAAAACACAATAAGAAAATAGATCTAATGCTAACAGGCTAAGCTAGAATAGAATCCAAAGGTCAAATAATTGGTTTTGGGTCTCTGTAGGTCTGATAAAGGTCTCGGGTAGGTCACAGGTGAGTGAGGGTGAGGTAAAATTAAGTGGGTATGTCTCTGTTTAGGGGATGTGTGGGCAAACATAGAGATCGACTGTCTGTTAGGGGTGACCAACAACTTGGTTAGGTATAACCGGCGCCGGTTACTGTGAGATCTGGAAATGTCACAGAATAGGGTTTTAGTCTCCTTTGTGATTACACAAAGGATTTTGGTTGGTTGGGGACGATGTATTGGGTGACTGGGAGTAGGATTTTGCGAGGTTTTAATGGGTATATGGAGGTACAAAATGTTTGGAGATATGGTCAATAGGGAGCAAGATAAACAATGGGTGATAAAATAATGATGGAATGAAACAACCAGGAAAGTATGATGTTGTACTTACTTGGATTTCATTCCTGAAGGTCTGTGTGTGAAGAATGGAGGTGCTGATGATGGGTTTGAAGGCTGCAAGTGATCACCAACTGAAGAAAATATTCTACATGGGATGCATGCACACTCCTCTTTGTTTTAGATAGATCAGATCGTGGCTGGGATGGCTGTGCAGGAGAAGAGGATCAATCTCCTTCCTTGGATGTGAGTTCTTCACTAGGAATTGGCTCTTTGAGGATGCGTTATCTCTCGTGAGATCCCGTTCTTGCTTGTCAAATTTCTTGCTTCTCACTTCCAGGTTCCAAGTTCCAACCTTGAGAATAAGGTTGTTTTGGGGTTAAAAAGGAGGCAATCGACGGCGGTCCGGCTTAACTGGCAACAGATTAGGGGTAACCGACATCAGTCAAGGCGAGATTTCCTAGGTTTACTAAACTTAGGGAAATCCTTCTGATTTTCTTTGGATCTCATGTCGTTATCCCATGGATTATACTCGAAACTTCTTGTGAGCATGCAGGAATGTGGTTAGAGGGAATGTAGGCATTTATTTTTAGGGTTTGGGTAAGTCTTAGTTAGTTATGGGAACTTGCTAAGAATACGTCTTAGGTTGAGTTAGCTTGGTGAGGTGTCTAAGTGAACTGTATGTGTAGATATTATTGAAATAAGATATTTAAATAATAAATATAGTAAGGATAATGCATTAATTTAATTATAATTAATTAAATTAATATTAGTGGGTGTGAAGGGGGTCATGGCTGGGTAAATGTAATAAAGGGGTGCCTATATGTCGAGGGACGAAAGGGGAGTGTGACCTAATTTTAGTTTCTACAGGGAGTACCATTTCAGTGTCAGGTAAAACATTCGTCCTCATTGATTTGGTCCCGGGGTCTCCTCTATACCCAACATCCATGTGTGAGCCGTAGGTTAGTCCTGATGCATAATTTTGAGGAGGTCCTTGAGGGCAGCTCCAGGAATTGATTAAAAAAAAGGGACAATATTAGGCCCTTTGTCTATTCACCCTGTGGAAGTCTAGTTGTCTAATTGTTCCAAATTGACCAGGATGGAACATAGAGTTGACTTTCTCATTGACTATCGGGCTTTGACCAGATGTAACTAGAGCTCCGAATCTATGTTTGTCACATTCTTACTAGTCATTGGAAATCTCTCCAAGGATTGATGATTTTGCTGTCGACCAGCTCCATGGTGCAGGGATGTTTAGGGAGCTTCAAAATTGATCCCCAAATCTGGATATTACCAGAGACCAGTGTAATCGAGCTCCACCGATGTTTGTGAAAACTGCATTTAAGTCTCGTGATGACCTGATTCAAATGGTTGGTCATGTCTTTCAGACTAAAGGTTAATGCACCTGACAACATGAGATGCGGAGTCCCCATTGTGATGACATCCTGCGGCCCTACACCAATTCCTTCAGTGGGTGGTATAGGCCTAGCTTGGGATATGACTCATATTAGAATGCTGTTGACCTAGGAGACACATCTGCAACATGTTTGCAGAAGTAATATCAGATCCTTAGGGTGGGCACAGATTGTATGCAAATCATAGATAAGTGCACATGTTGGGATGACAAAGAATAAACCAGTGACTTGGGTCCATCACATCATGTCATGACAGAATTCTCAGTTCACTTTAAAATACCCAGAGAAAATTTAAGGCCTTATTCATGAGGTGGCCTACCGTCAAAGAATCTTACAGAGCTTTATAAAGAACACATATCTTGGTAGCGCACTTCACAATTTATATCGTTTAGTTTGTTTTGGACAAGTTTCTCACATTTGAGTGTTCCTGAGCATCTATCTGGTCCACCTTATGGGATGATGATTGGATACAGGGGAGTTCATTGAATGTCGAAATCCTTTCACCCACATGACTGATGGGCAAACAGATAGTGGTGGAATCACCTAATTGTTCACATGGGCTGAGTCATATGTAGGGAAGTCCATGGCACTCCACAACACATTGGGATGAGTGCCCTGCCATACATATTTGGATGGTGTATTTAATCAAGGACCCTACGTATGAATTCCACTAATACATTTTGTGTTTTTTTAAAGTTTCATTGTTATGGATTGATAAATTCCTATGGCTCCCATCGATGTATGCAGTCCTGAGAGTATCTATAGAAGTCCATGGAATTGAACACCAAACATGGAATAGTAGTTTGAAGCCCATGAAAAGGTGACAAGGTTTGTTGAACAGATCCAACACATTTCAGCACCAGGAATCCATGAAGTCGAGTTTTACAGAAAATGAATAAAAAGTATAAGAATCGCCATAGATAAACATGATGATGTTCCACATCATTTCCAGGTTGGTGACTAAGGTTTGGTTGTGGCTTCAGAAGGAACGGCTTGCAGGTCCATTTGGAAAAGATTCGTACCTCTCTGATGATGGTCCTTACACTCTCACTGAAGCATTGTTCATGCGGTAAAATGCTTGTCAAGAAGGAGATCTTCCACCCTGACCTTGGTCGGTGCACCCCATATGTCCCTTAATGTGGACCTCCTCAAGCCATGATCATCCACCTTTGTTTAGATACTTCAGTCATGAGTATAAGCCAATGAGTGATGTAGACATCTCTGAGCTCATGGTCCAGCAAGTGAATTCCCTAGTTGAAGAAGATCGAAGATTGTGAAAAAATATGTTTTATGAAAAAGTACCACTAGAGGACAACCTATTGGAACTCTATCGAAGTGATAAAGCATAAGGAAATACATCTCTTTTTCGATAGTTTAACAAGGAACATAGCCAAGGATTGTATAATTTCCTCTAATGAGACATCCATATGATCACTACATCCTGCTCATCACAGGTAGGGAATTTGTTTGCAAATTAAAGACATCGATCCATCCGTGGATATGTATAAATTGAAGCGCTTGAGATCATGAATAAGAGGGAGATACGGGGACCATGATATGATCATTTACTATTGTTTATCAGTGCTTCGACATGGGTACCATTTTTAACAATTGTGATCATTCTTTGAATGTTTTGACATATTTTTGAAGGAATATGATTGAAGCAACGGATGACAATGATTTCCCCGGACTTAATATTTTTAGATAAGCTATGTGGTAGGGACTTATTTAAAAATACCCCAAAGTAGTCTTCATAGTTGCATCATATCAAAACAAAACCAATTGGTAGGAAGTATCTCGATGATGGATTTTATTTTGACAAGGTCAAATTTACTGCCAACTAAAAGAGATGATTCCAATCGCCTAAGGTTTTTGTAGATTTGAGGACACCAAAGGTGATATTTGGCTAGGTTCAGGTGGAGAAATTCATGTGGCTATAAAAAATAAATGACGACATGAATGTCATGGCAATGACAAGGTAATCTTCTTAAAGTGATTTCTCATAAGGATTTCCATGGTTAAAATGTCTGGTGGAAAATGGATCTTTCGAGAACATGAGTTATGAGCATAAGATCATAGAATTTGGACGTCATTATGTGCACAAAAGGGGGTCCTTCATGTGTTTGAATGTCCAAAGGGAATGTCATGCTAGTCAAAAGTCCCCCATGAATTTAATGGATTCCAAGGAGGTCTTATGTTAGTCCTTTTTTGTGATAAGGATTTCATTGTAGCTAGAGAATTGATCCATTTTGAGATAACATGTGAGTGGCTAACAGTGAGCATTGAGCGAATGTTGATTTATGTTAGTGGTAGATGGGAAGGAGGCTTTAGCACATGACAAGATTAAGGATCTTAGCAAGTTTTTTTTTTAATTTTTGCATCATCTTGGATATGTGAAATTTGGTTATGTGTTCCATGTTAGAGACCCAAGGGGATGGGACAGAAAATGGGCACCCTGAACTTGGGCATGACAAATGACGTAGTAAATGATTGCTTGGCGAAGGAGAGAGCTATGCAAGGGTGCAAGCTATGTAAGCATTTTAGGGGCTGAGACTGGGTCACATGAGGATACCTGAGAAAGGGTTGTGAAATGGGTGAATTTTAGCATCCTAAATACTCGATAAGGGGATGGGATAGATGGGGATTTAAAAATTCTCCCTCATGTTAGGAGTGGACAAGTGGTGGAAGGTGATTTGATGAGGCTGAATAAAGGAGAGGGGGCTGAAAAATGGCCCACCTTAAGCCTTCGTCAGGGTCACATGATGAATCTTAGGGATAACATGTTGCATGGGTAGATTTTTTTTGTCCAAGGAGTATCCCAAGGGGATTATGATAGAGTCTTAGGACAGAAAAGTGATGCCACTTTCCTCCATATAGGATAGGATGGACATGATTGTCACGACATGTGGAAAATGTCAATGACTAGGGGAGTCTTCGAAAGCTCTATCATTTGAGGTAGAGCACTTGAAGATGGAAGTATTCTTAGATTTCTTCATTATTTGGATAGACGTATTTGGGACTAATTTTTACATGAAATTAACTACACAAATTATTAGGTATTTGAGAAGAATTCTATATGTGTCCCATGATATAATTCTTCTTGTGAACTCCCTAAACATAGTTTTGATTCTGTTCGGGAATCCAGCCGCAGTGTTAGCGGAGGTGTCCAAAGACTAGGACTGTGGAAACCTAGGCTATTTTGGTCTTGTGAGGTTTGCAAAATATGAATAAACCATCATTTAGGTAATTGAATACCTATTTCCAATGGTAAATTTTTTGACCACATCCCTTAGAAGCTCAATTACGGAGCTCATATAATCACTATCCCAAATCTCATGTGATTATTTGGAACTGCAAATTCCTTCACCTTCATGAAACCCGCTTTACATGATGTATACTTGTCCCTAAACCTTGGGAAATATTACCTAAACTTTCCTAAACCAATGTACAACAATGTTATTATCTCCTCAATACCACTTTATGATGAATTTAGGACTTCAAATATTCTCAGCATTAGGTGCATACATCAGTTGTTAGAAAGGCTAAAAATAGCCATGTTCTAAGTCTACTTAAGATAATTAAGCCTTAGGAGGAAGCACTGTGTTGGAAGCAACTTTGTGAACTGTATTTTTATATCCTCGAAAGAACTATCATGGGGAAATTTTATTACAACAAATGAAGAACTATTAGAGAATTTGTTAGAGGATTTCAATTTTGTTTTAGTAAAAAGCACATCGTTAGGTCGATAATTCATATGACATGCTTTGAAACGATTAGGTTTGGCTGAAATAGTGAAGGTCATACCCTCATGTTCATATTTCAGACAACGATATAGATTTCAAGGGATACAATGCATAACATTTATCCAAGGTCCTAACATCATATTGTATTAAAACTCCCCATCCACAAGGTAGAAGAGTTCATGAAGGGTCCTGATTCTAATTTTAATGGGTAAGATAATCGTGCCTAATGTAGGGGAAATGATGTTATTGAAGGCACACATCATTACAGGTGATTGGGAAATGATGGTGTTAAGTAAATGAAGCTAGTAAAAAGAATACAATGATATGATATTGATGTTATTTCCATTTTTGATCATAACTCTCTTAAAGAGAGTATCACCGATCTAGATGGTGATGAATAACAGAAGATCGTGGTATTCGGGTTGTAAGGATGAGATATATGAATTGTTTAAATAAATTATGAAAAACATTTTGAGAATGCCAACAAGATTTTCAAATGGTTTAGGATCATACAATAAAAAAGATATGGATTGAAGGTCCTTAATCATCAATTATCGATATGGTGGTGAGGTTTGAACAAGATCAAAAGAGACATCTTTAATGGAGCTTGGTGGAGTTGTTTGATGATGGTGTTTTGTACCGAGGTGGTGGATTGAGTGTATAGAGAGACAAGGATAAATACCTTTTCCTTCGTAGAGGGTTATGGATTAGGTGATTCAGGTGCAAGAGAGATGGAGACTTTGGGCCTATTTTGATAAGAAGCTTTAGGGTCTTGTGCACAAGATTTGGTAGTTATGTGGTCTACATCGATTTGATGGAGTGGGATCCTACTAGAAGAGGCATAATGTTTTTTGGATGTGGATGTGACATTGGATGGTTGATTAGATAGTATAGGTTTAGGGTCCAAGTGAGATTATTTGTGTTGATTTTTATATTCCACGTCTTTAGGGAGAATCCCTTTTTTAGTGAGACTTTGAATGATAACATGGAGGGATTTACAGTCCTGGGTAGTGTTGGTAGGATATTTTGTCAAGCCAAAATATGAGGTTCAACCACAGTACATGGGATTAAATCCCTCCTTAAAGAAAGGTGAGGCTGCCTGTTTATTATTAATCTAAAACACAATAAAAATAGTGCATACAATATTCACACTAATATAACCATTGGGGTTGGGATAGAATCCTGAAATCCATATCCACACTATGTGAAGATGTTGTTTTTATAAATGGATTGGGTTGGAAAAATATTACAATGGAAGAAGCACAATGGAAAGGAAATGAGAGGAACGTATTTTCTTTTGAGTAAACACAGAGCACGAAATAATAATACGAGATTTAGATCACAAATATAATGTTTGAAATTATTAGAATCATCAAGATGCTAAACAAAGAATAGCTTAAGATCACAAACATAAGAACAATATCTTAAGAAGAACATATCTCATGAATTTTTTTTTGCAAAAATAGTATCATCTTCTATTCCTCAACTGATTAAAAGAAAACAGAAAGTTTTTCTTCTTCACAATAGCTCTCAATATTCCAAAAATATCAACCCTTTGGAATGTATGCACATCCCTTATTTATAATAAAAATAGTTGAGAGAAAATAGGACAAACCCTATAAAACAGTTTATTAACAAGAGTCCTATTTTTCTTGACTCTCTTGTAGGAGACCAAGTCAAAATATGATTCCTATGTGACGAAACAGAAATGAAAAAGACAAGTCAATTTCAAGATTGAAATGACATGTTACATCAAGACTTAGTCTGAATCATCATCTTTTTCTTCCTCATCTTTCTCTTCTTCTAATTGAGCGTGTTTGTTTCAAAATTCTTGGAACTTCTGGATTATACCTTGCATCTCATTTTCGTCAGGCGCAGTGGAATGATCACTCAAAACTTCACATGTTTTGTGAGTGTTACTGGCACTACCGGGAAGCTTTCTCAATCTTTTGTGGATTTTTCTTAAGGCCTCCAAAGAATGTTCAATCTTTACAAACCTATCAATGATTTCAATTCCAAATCCGTGAGCTGGTTCATGCTGAATTGATTCTTGGATTTGTTTGAAAAGATCATCAGCTGATAGGATGCCTGAGTTTCCACTTGACACTTTTGCATAGATTTTCAGCAGTTCTTCTTCTAGGTCACTCTTGCCATCAATCAACTGATCTCTTGATTCTCTCAATTTATCGCAAGCTTCGTTGAGAATTTTTGAACTGAACCTAATGGCTTTGGTTAGTTGGAAATGCTTATCCACATGTGGGATGACACCTTCTTCTACTAAAATGCGTGATGGAATTTGCTTCAACATCATGGAGAGCTTCGAAAGTCAAATCAAGGTGTCCAATGTCTTGGGAGAAATCGTCATCCATCTTTTCCCCATCACTATGATATATTCACCAAAGATTGATAGACTTCCACGGTGTCTTGAATCACTTCTTTCCCCTATTAGAGTAGCCTTCAGGATCCATTCATCGACCACCCTCCCTTTTTCATTAATCTTCTCGATTATAGGCATTGATGAGAAATCAAACTTGATAGGGATAGAGGAAAATGGTACGGATTCAAGGGGTTTTGAGAGCTTAAGTAATACTTCAGCTAATTTCTCCACCTTTTCTTTAAGCTCATCTCTATTGTCTTTTGTTTCCTTTAATTTATGGCATAGCACGTTTATAGCATCCCGTGCATCTTGTTGTGCTCCTTCTGTTGTCACTTCTCCTAGAGCCACCCTGGTTATCTGATAATCAGAGACCATTATGTCCTCTTTGGTTTTGTCAGTAGCAGGAGTGGTGATCTCTGCAAACTTGTGCCCCGAAGCATCCACCAAAATCCTTGAAACTATTTTGGGTTTCTTGGTTGATTTAGCAGTAGAAGCCTTGAGTGAACTAAAATCAAAGGCTGGTATGGGTACAACCACCTTCCTCTTCCTTGGAGTTTTCTCAAGTAGCCACTGAGGCATGTCAGAGGGAGTTGCCACTATTGTAGAAGTTGGTATCATACTTTCAGGGGGAGAGGGATCCACTGGTAGCATATTTAGTGAAAAGGCACAGGAGGGGGCATGTTGGTAGTTACTTTGGTCCCAACAGAGAGGGGTGAGAGTCTAGAGAAAATGCTGGCCATGACCGATGAAGTAGATGGGGAAAGAGGAGGTAGAAGTGGTTGTGAAGGAGGAAGCACAGATCCTGACGCCAAAGCCTGGGATGCAAGAGATAAGGTCACTTCAGTTGGGCAGTCAACAAATGGTGAAACTAGGGGCTGGCTTACTTCTCCTTCCAAAGAAATTTCTCCTATTTCTGGTGGTGTTGGTGATTCTGGCACATTCACCATTTCAACTGGAGTGACAATTGAAGAGGTTTCTTATTCTCTTCTCTTCTTGACAAACTTGACCTTTATAGGTCCCTTAGAAGAGCTTTGGTACTTTCCCTTTTTGGAGGGCCCCGCCTCTGTAGCAACCAACTTTGAAAAATTATCTTCTTTGAAACTCATTCCCCAAGAGGTGATCCAAGCTTTGGTGCATGCAAGAATCAGGGATGATCTATCTGTAACGGAGGTTTTTTCACTGATAGACCAATCAATAGGTGGGAAAACATTTTGATCTTCATTCAATCCATCATAGGAAGGATCCAGAACACTTTCATTATCACCAGTACATTCTGGTATGTCAGCGAACTCAAGTGTCTGAATCTCAGCAAGTTTCAACCTGCTATGATGTTTTCTTCAGACAACAACCTCATCACATAAATCAATCCAGATGTCTTCTATGCTTGGCACGTGTGGGTGCAGAGTTCCATATGCCTTGAGGACTCCTCAAAAATCAAACCCATCTCAGGGCTTCATGTGCTTCTTCAACTTATCTTGAAGCTCATGGACAATGTTCTTAGCTTTCACCACCATTGAACAAGTATACCTTCCAATAGAAATTGGGAAAGATACAGCGGCCTTGGGTTTACTCTGTTGGAACTTGTGAAAATCCAACAATTGCCTGACCAACTCCATCAAGATTAGTTTGTCCCCTAGATATCTATGAAAATGAAAAGGATCCCTTGGGTACATGACTACTCAAAGATATGTGAACTTCTTAAATTGCAAGAAGACAACCCCATTTTGAAACTGAGGCCCATGCCTCATCAGAGACTCTCGTTTTCCTCAATTCAAGGCTTAACCTGCAGATGTTCTCGTAAAATAAGGCATCGTTTACCCTTCTGAATTGGTCTTCAAACCCTTTTCTTGTTAGCTAAGGAAAATACCGATAAAAATGCTCCACTATCTTGTTCCCCTTGGTGTCTAATCCAGGATAGTTCCTCATGTCGGCCGCTACATAGGTGACATACGAGGACATATAAAACTTTCCCGTAGATAGGATTGTTGTCATTTGAGAATCTATCTCTTTACTAATAAGAGTACCCCAATCAATTCCCTTTTGATTCTTCTTAATAATGATCATGAACTGGTACATCCATCCTTGGAAAACATTTGACTCAGGGAAACCAAAAACCTGACTCAACAGAGTAATGATATCATTGATTTCTTGAATGAAATCACTTCTAGGAACAATTCTTGGGAACCTAGAAATAGCCGGTTTGGCTTTGATTAGGAACTTCTTATTCACGTGCTTGATGCAATCCTCCTGATCATTGTCCCAAGATTTTTGGGCTGACTTGAGATCTACATCTCCATATTCCTTAAAATTAGGAAACTTGAGAAGGTCATCGAAGTAACCTCCGTCTAACTTGATTACAACTTCTCCCGCCTAATTTTTCACAGAATGAGAAGCACAGTCATAGTTCGAAGCATAGGCTAAGATGAACTCAGGGCACTGAGCAGACATAGGGAAACCTGCTGTAAGAGGTAGGCCACTGCCAACTATTGATTTCATCCATGGAGTCTGAGAAGAGCTCTTGACCCTATTCCAAAAATCCTCCATATCTATGTTTCCAAGCTATGTATCCCGAATGTCGTAATTACAATCAATGTAGGAGGGAGACTCCACCTTCCTAAATTTGTACTTCATCCTCCCTAATTTTTTAGTCTTATCTTGTGATGAACTAGGGTCCAACATGAGGAATTTCAAAGGAGGAGAGTGTCGGAGATCAGAAGGTGTTGAACACTTTAGAAAATCCGACACACTGGGAGGATGTTAGAGAGTTTGGAAAACCCGACACACTGGGAGAATGCCAAAGAGTTTATAAAACCTGACACACTGGGAGGATGCCAAAGAGTTCGGAATGTTTGATACATTAAACCTTCTGATACGCTACGGGTTTTAAACACTACAAAGCACCTTGTGAAACCCGAAAAGAGGGAATTGGGTAACTATTAAGTTAAAACATGCAAGTTTTTCGTCACTGTTCATATCCCAAATATGTTTTTAATTACAATGGCATCCTAGGGAATAAAACAAAGTGATCATTCCAAAGGGGTAACCCTAAAACATGCACCTAATTTAGAAAATAACAACCAAAATGGAAAAGATAAAACCCCAACAACCCTGATAAGAAAAATATAGAAACTTGGAAGAATTCTTTACACAATTATTCCAAAAAAACCACAAACAAAGAATGAAGAAAAATACCTTCAACCAAAACAATAAATGATAAAAAAATGAGCAATGCAATTAGGCACAGAGGCGAGTCGGGTTTCTGGGTCGAAGATGCATGCACGAAAATCCTCGAGGTAAAAAGTACATCTGGTAAAAATGATGTGGAAATCTAAATATTTATAAGAAATTTTGCATTTAATACACTTCAGTTGACATGTGCCAACTACCCGATAACTCGGGATTAATGCCATGTCAGCATGCTTGGGATATCTGGAAACTCAACACAAAGGGTTTCAGAGCAATTTGAGTTTCGAGTTATGGGAAGCAAACGACATGAAGCATCATGCTTGACGGTCCCAGAAACCCGAAACAAAGGAGTAAATCGCACTTCAGGGATTGGAAGACACGCGACATAAAGCATGTTTTGACGAAGGCATGTTCCGATGCTTCATGGTCCCAAAAACCTAAAATAAAGGAGTAAATCGGGCTTCGGGGATCAGAAGACACACGACATGAAGCATGTTTTGACGAAGGCATGTTTCGATGCTTGGAAGGCCCGTAAACCCGACTCGCCTTACTTGATGCGGGTTTCGGGTTTCGGGGAACACATGACATGAAGCATCCAAAACACATGTTGTCTTGCTTGTGAAACTAGAAAACCTGATTATCTCTCTGAAAGGTGAATTTTAGAAAACCAGATTAAAAAAATTTCTCAGGGTTATCTCATTTTTGGCATAAACTCAAAAATGAGATAACAGGTAGAGTGTCTTTAAGTATGGTGATACTTACAGAATGATTTGAAACTATACTAAGAGGGTTTCCAACCTCGAGAGGTAGGTGATTTTGGTTGAAGTAAGATTATGATGGATATTTGGATGATCCTTTTAAGGGTTCTTGTATAGTACCATATCAGTGATGATGTCAAGGGGGATTGTGTTTCATTTTATGGTTTGGAAAATGAGGTGTATGAAGTTGTTTTATGTGTCAAATGTCTGGGTTCCGGCTGAGCACCAAATTTAGATTCTGTGACAGTAATTGTAAATTTGGATAAAGTATGGGGCCCTAGGATGGAAAGAAAGGGATTTATATGGTGTGATGATGTGGTTTGACTATTTTGTGATACAATTTTTTCTTTTCAAGATAGATGGTTTGTATGTGATATGGTGGTTTTGTTAAGATTTTACAAATATGTTATGTAACATGCTCATCAAAAGATATCTTGGAAATTTCAATGATGGTTTTCTTTTTCAACACTTGTGAAGGGGAAATAGATGGGTTCAAAGTGGATGTGGTAGATGTCAAAGTATTTTTGGTCTTGTCGACAATAAGACTAGGGGATCTTGATGACTTAGTTGGTGTCTCAATAGAAGATGCACTTGGTGTTGGGGGTATGGATGAAAGGTATTTGATAGTATTAATGGTATGATGAGAATTAATGACATTTTATTAAGGTTGATTGGTCAATGGGGCGTGATTACAAAAGGGTTGTTTAAAGACGTACAAGTTTTGATTTGGAGGTACATTTTGATTGTCGTGTTGTAATTCCCCTTTGTCAATAAGTTTCTGTAGGAAATTTCTACATGAAAAAAAACTTTCAATGTTGTGTCCTTTGACTTGATGGTATTTGCAATATTCATTTCCTTGATACTAATAGGGATTTGAAATAGACATGTCAATGGGACAGATGGGAGGAAGCGTGATCATTTACAAAACTAGGAGCTTTTCGAAGACCACATTATAGGATTATGCAATCGGTGTATAGTTATGTTGGGGTTAGGGGATTTTGGAGTTAGAACATCCTATAGATGATGATTTCACAATAGTGAGGATGAAAAATCCTTTGGATTTATCATTATTGGAAGTGGATTTGAATGAGGACTCAAGATTCAATTTCTTTTATCTAAGTTTGACCTCTAGTTTGTGAGCCATGGTGAAGGCTTTATCGAATGTTTGAAATGATTGGATTTGTAATGTTGATGATATATGTTTAGAGTAAAAATGAGTGAAAAAGTTGATCAATTCATTTTATGTAAAGGATAAGGTTAATTGATTAATTATACCCCTCCAATAGGAAATGAAGTTTGCAATATATTTTTCTTCAAATTGTTTAATGGTGTAATGGTTGGTAATGGTAACCTTACAGGAAATGTTAATTGAGAAGTGTTCCAAAAATAACTTTGCAAGTTGTGTGAAGGAAAACATTGAATACCGGGGGATGATAATCTAATGAAGGACCTGCTAAAGATAAAGAAACTATTCTAAACATGAGGTATTGATCATGTAAGATAAGATAACATGCGTGATAGAAAGCTCAAATGTGTTGTTGAGGGTCATATTTACTATATAATTTAAGTATTTTAGGGATTTACTAGTGCAGAGGATAGGATTTGTATGGTAGAGATGGATGAATAGGTTTTTTACAAATTTATTCATATGACAAGGGGTTTTTAGGACCCATGGAGGCATTTTCAAGACTAGAGATTATATCCATCAATGCTTGCAAAGGATCATTTTGTGGTGACGGTTTTCTTGGGGATTGAATGGTGATGGGCCTAGTTGACTATATGTATGTGAATTTGGCTGATGATATTATTAATAGGGTAAAGATATGTTATGATGAAAGGGAAGGCTTACGGGAATATTACAGGTAGGATGTAAAACTAAAGGTTACGATGGTGTAATATACTAATATTGGATAGGAATGGCTGTGTTAATAAGAGATTCTGATGACCGGGGTATATAATGACATGTAATGGAAGTATATATGAGAGGTTGAGATGAATGGGGGATATATTAAGTATGAATTTGTGATACAATGAAAGTTGATGCATGTCGTGAAGAAGGGTGAGTGCTAGTGATAGAATTTGTATTGATGAGGGGTATTGAATTTGGGATGGACACGAATAAGTTTTGAATAGAGGACATGGGTTTTTTTGAAGAGGTGGGTTGAGAAAAACTAAGTGGGATGGCTATAGAGCTTACAAGGGGGTGTTTAGGAAGAATTTAAGGCTAGGGGAATAGAGGTGGAAGGAGATATGTTAGTATTGTTTTGTGAAGACGGTGATCCTGATGAGGGGTATGATGATGAGAATGGTTGTTGACTGGTTATGTTTTGTGATGAGACAAAATTAAGATAAAAATTAATGATGGGGACTAATGACGTGAGAATTGATGTTCCTGACCCACCAACAATGGAATAAGGATGAAGCTGTTGGATGGTTGGCTCGTGATTAAGGTCATGTTATCCATATTTTTTCCCCTGGAAAAATATTGGATCAGTCATGACCTCGCACAGAAAGAACCGTAAAAATCACATTTGAATCCTATACATAGGTTGCAGAGGGACTTTACAATGGAGTGGTGGGGCCTGTGAAAGATCAAACAACCCCGTGCAAGAAGAAATTCAAGAAATGGATCTGCCAAGAAAATCTGTGCCTCAAATACAACAAAAAAATTATAGGTTGGATCAAAAATGGAATAGCAGGGTTGGGGAAGGAGGCCAAGCATGTCAAAAGAACCAAAGACTCAAAGGAAAATAAATAATGAAGATTCAAAGTCTTCGATCTCTGAAATAGTTCAGGATGGACCCCAAAATTGACTAAGTGCGGATAAGATAGTGGAAGATGCCAAGTGTCCAAACAATACACCTCCAAAATTTAAAACCAAAGGGGTAGGATCAAATAAGTGCCAAGCCTCGACATGTCAAGAGCTCCAAAAGTTGCACCAGTAGTTTAAAATTCTTTGACTCAGAGGAAGGGGCCAAGTGTCAGATCAATGCAATTCCAAAATGGGAGCCCAAGGCGGAGACTCAAACTTGTGCCAAACCTCCACATAGCCAATGGTCAGCAAAGGTAAAAAGATAACTAGTCCAAAATGGCTACATAATGAATGCAAGTGGAAGGCGCTAGGTGTCCAAATCGTGCACATTCAAAAGCAGGACCCTGAGTAGGTTGTCAAATGTGCATGAGCCTTCCACGTGTCCCAGAGCCTAAAAAAGTGAGGGAACCCATTGAAAATTCCAAAGATCCATGGATATATCCATGTGTCATATCCGCACTACTCTAAAGGTAAAGTCTAGGGGAAGTTTCTAAACATGCGTAAGTCCTCCACGTGTCTTGGGTCAGATATAGTGCCTCCGCCTATGGAAAAGACTAAGGAAGAATACAAAGGAAATAGAGAAACTTGCAGATGCTATAATGTGTCACATGGGCACTATTCCAAGAGTAAAGGAAGGAGTTAAATTTTAAAAAAGTGTAGAACTGCCATGTGGACCTGGTACAGAAAGACTCATTTAAATATTATACACCCATGACCCAAAAAATTCAAATGGACATATCTTTTGATTGAGAACTTAGATTTGGGTGGGAAAATATTATTTAGAAACTTCTTGATGCCATCTATGCCTTAGAAACATAAAATATCATTTTTAACAGGCACTGGTGGGTGAAAATGGGAAAAAATCTTCCAGGCCATTAATACATAGCCTGATTTCTCCAACTACCAGATCTAATTCGATTCGATCCGTCGTTCTTCTTCAATACACCGAACAAACAGAGGGAACTAGAATCGATAGATTTGGGGAATATTTTAAAGGGGCATTAATTGATAGCATTTGAGTCCTTAAGTTAGGATTCAATGCATATCCTGTGGTATTTGAAACTAGATTCAAATTTTCCCTCTTCTCTCTCTTATTCTTTCTATATATTGTAGCACTTCTCATTTGAGAAGAGAGATTATTCTAGGTGTAAGGAAACTTTTTCAAATTTGTTTCCTAACTCCACTTTGAGATGAAAACCTTCTCTTATGCTAGGCAATAATTTTTGTGCCTCTAAGCAGAAACATAATGGTTTGTGCACCCATATAGAGCAATAAAATGTGTTTTTGTGGTGTTTCTTCAACCCTTTGTATTGTTTTGTTGTCTCTCCATGCCTCTCCCTTTCAAATCTATTTTTTATGCATGTGTTTCAAATTTTTAGGTGCAAGGCATTGTGTTTGATGAAGTTTTGATCATGGATTAGGATCTGGGTTTGTGTCGCTTCTGTCTGACCTTCCCATCTTCCTTTCTCCCATATTTCATCCTCCCTCAACAGAGCATCTCACCCCTTTCCTTCTCTGGTGTATCGCCACTTTAATGTAGGATTTTCTTTCACCCTCTCTTTCTCTCTGGTTCCTTGGAATGGTTAGATTAGGATAATTTAGTTTTTCCTGCATTAGAGTAGCTCGTGGCAGGTAGTTTAGGAAGAAGAACTAACTTTCTCTAGAGGATCATCTCAGGTTTGCAAGTCCCACAGCTTGAGAGATGATCCAATGTTATGTAATCACACTGAATGCCCCATTTTAACCACTTCACATCTTTAGCCATTTAGGGGTGCTACGAGATTGCACTAATAGTTTTGGCACACCCAGTGGGAGAAGAGGTCTTCACTTTATTTCATCAAGTTGATGTGTTCTTGGTGGGATTTAGCCTTTCAAGGCACATGCAAGCACATTAGGCAACTCCATCTGGACAAAAACCCATTCTCTAAGTTACAGACCTTTTCCATCCATTTCCACTCATTTTCATCCAGTTTCTTCTTCCATCTCTTTCATTTTCTCCCATTCCATGAGGTTGTGCAATCATGACTTCATTCCCTTCATGGAACTCACACTTACAACAATGCAGTCCACCTCCAATGCATTTCCCAACTCCTCCAAATCAGCATTATAATCAGATCTAGGACCATTATGCTTACCCATATGAGAAATTTCAAAGTTAGTTTGGCCATGGAGCTTTTCAAGAACAAGGGGAGACATAATATAATGGTGAAAACTATGTGTATAATCTTGATTTATTGGAGAAAATTCAAAAAATGGAGACTGACATGGTTCAATCAAGGGGCATAGAAAAAATGAAGGCATTCAAGATTGGTTATAGGGAACCTTGTCCATGGGAAGGCCCTTTTACAAGACATTACAACCCTAAAGAGAACATTGATTTCATGGTTGATGTGTTGCCTCAACTTACACAGTGGATTGAGGACATTGGGGCTTATGAGAAGGTGTGAGACAACCTTGTCAATGATATGTCAATCACAACCTCCCTGTCCTTCATTTTCTCTTTCTATAGATTTATCATTTCAATAGTGTCATGAGTTAAGCCCCTCATCTGCTTCCCCAAGTGTTAATTTCTTTTCTCCATCTCTTGATCTCCCATCCCACCTCAATTCCTCTCCCGCTTTCCCTTCCAAATAGTCATCCCCTCCAAACAAATAATAATTCCCACCACCCTCCCCACCACAAAAAATTTCAAAGTTGGTTGAACCCCAACCTGTCAATCCTCTTGCTTTCCCAAGTCCATGTTGGGAAGAGACTTAAGAATCTAGTCAAGGAAAACAACAAGAAGGGGAGTCCAACAAAGAAGAAATGACAGACAATCTAAAGAGTTGGGTTGTCAAATTTTTGTTTATAAAGATCCCCTTGATTGTCAAGCTAATAGAGGAGGTCAAAGTTGAAGAGCTAATGGTGGATGAGACTGATTTTTGCAGCAGATAAGGAAACAAAACAAGAAGAAGAAGATCAACACTCTAGCTGCTTTGAATGTAGTGTCCATGATGGAACTTTATCTAAAGAGGATGGTGATCTGATCCAAGATGCAGAACTAGTCAAATAGGAAGAACAACCAGCTCCAATTCCCATTGAAGAGGAGAAGATGGGAGAGATCGAATCATAGTTGAGGCCACTCAATGAAGAAAGCATCATTGAATATGTTTTGCTTTCATTTCAAGGGCCTAATTTGATTAATGAACCCATGATGGAGGAGGACCATATAGTTTCAAAGGTTCCAAGTATGGAACAAGCTACAACAGAACCTTAAGTTCTTCCTTCCAATTCATCCCCTTCAATATCTAATGTTAAAGAAGATTTTGAGCTTTCAAACTTCATGTTTGAGGATGAAGAGAGCCATGATGATGAAGTTACAGATTAGGAGGACACCATGGAGGAGGTAGACCACATGCAACATGACAAAAAGGAGACAAATTATCTATTTGAATTGGAAGATTACTTTGATGGAGAGGATCCCATGGAGGTTACATCATCTACTTCTCCTCCATCCATATTCTAAGCACATGATCCTGTTGCCATAAAGGAGGGTACTTAAAGACAACATCATGTGTCTCACAACATCCATCTAGGAACAAAGGGTTGGAAGATCATGGTCTTCCATGTTCTTATCAAGAAAAGGAAGAGAAAAAGCAAGGAGATGACATCATCTCTCTCTCACCATCCATCTAAGAATGTCCACAAAAAGACTCCTTTTTTGGAGTTAGAGTTCAGAACCATGGGCAGATTCAAAGGACCATACCTTGCCTAATCAAATATTTGGCTTCATTGGAGCCAAGGGAAAAGCCAAAACCAGTCATGCCTACTTCAGGGCATGAGGATGAGAATCAAAGTACCTATTGGGAATATTATTATAGTGTAAACATTATATTATGAGTACCAAGGGTCATCATCAACATCTCCAGGAGTCCAATTCATGTATTTTGTGTATGTTAATGGAATGAAATCAACCTTTCTTGAGGAGGTATTTTTGGTTGCCCCATGTGATGTAGATACCTTGATAATTTGGGTGGAGGACAGGATGCTTAAAGTTACCACGCAGCCACAAGTTTTTTTATTCATCGTTGGAGGTTCAGCCATATTAACTATTATGTAAGTGTCAAATCCTTTGCATGGCTGCCCCTTTTGAGAAAGGGTAACAGCCGAGTATTTCTCCCTTCCTATTTAGCTTTTTAAATAGGCTTTGTTTATGTAATTTTATTTCTTTCTGGTTATTATAGGAGTAGGAGTAGATTTTGTTTTGACAACAACAACAAATGCAAGTAGAAGAAGTGCCTTTATGCACACTCTGCATGTCTCATTTAGACAAGGCATGTATGATTTGATTCTTTGTACATGGTGTTGTTGAATTTTGCCTTGTCTCATTGGTTTTTACTCCAAGGTTATGTCATTGTGAAGGTTTAATGTGCCCATCAAAGAAGGTAAACATTGTAACATGTTCCATTCTCGGGATAGATTGACCAAGGAAACTGACAGGATCTTCAGTATTCATGGAGGATGTAGGCTAAAGATCCATGAGGCTGTCTGTAGCAGAAATTGCTAGTTTCAAAAAATGAAATGTGGCGTAAATGCAGAGAAACCAAAGGAGGCATATGATTTTTTAAATCATTCCATTCAAGGAAAAATATAAATCCCGTATTTAGCTTATTGTTTGTCAATATAGGAATTTTCTACTCTTAGAAACTCCATTTCAATCTCCAGGATTTTCTTATGAAAATTAAGAGTGTTTTTATTCATCCAGGCAGATGTCAAATCCTTTGCATGGGCCCCTTTTGAGAAAGGCTCAGCGGCTTTGGACAGGAGTAGGAGTAGATTTTGTTTTCAGTAGAAGAAGTGCACACTCTGCAGTGAGGGGAGTCTATTTTGAAGTAAGGGTCCATTCTCGGGATACCAGGCCATTATTTGTGATCGCTGTCCATGCCCAATGGACCATTCCATTCAAGGCTATTGGTCCTCTCATCTAGCAGGAGGATACCCCTATTTGTGAGTCACCAAAAAGGATTATCCATATATTTTTCCCCCTCAGCAAAATATTGGATCAGCCATGAACCCACACAGAAAGAACTAGATAAATCATGTTCGAATCCTATAAACAGATTGCAGAGGGACTTTACAATGGAGTGGAGGGGCCTCCAAAATATCAAATGACCTCGTGTACGAAGAAATTCAAGAAACGACTATGTTGAGTGAATCCGTGCCTCAAATCCAACAAACAAATTATAGGCGGTCTCAGAAATGGAATAGCAAGGTCGGGGGAAGGAGGCTGAGTGATGTCAAAGAAACCAAAGACTCAAAGGAAAAGAAACGAATAATATTCAAAGTCTTCGGGCTCTGAAATAGTTTAGAATGGACCCCAAAATCGACTAAGTATGGAGGAGACAATGGAATCTACCAAGTGTCCAAACAATGAACCTCCAAAATTTAAAACAAAAGGGGCAGGCTCAAACAAGCACCACTCCTCCATGCATCTAGAGCTCCAAAAGTTGCACCGACCATTGAAAAGTCTTCAACTTAGCGGAAGGGGCCAAGTTTCAACTCAGCGTAATTCCAAAATGGGAGCACAAGGCAGAGAATCAGACTTGTGCTAGCCCTCCACGTATCCAATGGTCAGTAGAGGTCAAAAGGATAACATGCCCAAAATGGTTAAGTAATGAATGTAGGTGGAAGGCTCCAAGTGTCCAAACAGTGCACATTCAAAAGAAGGACCTTGAGCAGGTTGTCAAATGCACGTGCTGGCCTTCCATGTGTCCCAAAGCCTGAAAAGGTTAGGGAGACCATTGAAAATTCCAAATTCCTATAGAGGTCTCCATGTGTCATATCCATGTTACTCCAAAGGTAAAGTCTTGGGGGAAGTTTCTAAACATGCGCAAAGCCTCCATGTGTCTTGGGTCGGATATAGTGCCTCCACCCATGGAAAAGACTCAGGAAGAATACAAAGGAAATAGGGAAAACTACAGACACCACCATGTGTCACATGGGTGCTATTCTAAGAGTAAAGGAAGGAGTCAAATCTCAAACGAGTGCAGAGCTGCCACATGGAACTAGTACAAATAGAATCATTTAAATATTATGCGCGCATAACCTAAAAATTTCAAATGGTCATATCTTTTGATTGAGAACTTAGATTTGGGTGGGAAAAGATTTTTTGCAAACATATCGACACCCTCTATGACTTGGAAACATAAAATATCATTTTTTTTAGGTGTTGGTGGGTAAAAAATTAGAAAATGTCTTCCAGGCCATTAATAAAGATTTTGATTTCTCCAACTACCAAATCTAATTCGATTTGATCCTCCATTCTTCTTTAATACGCTAGACAGAAAGACGGAACTAGAATCGATAGATTTGGGGTGGATTTGAAAGGGGCATTGATTCATAGCAGTTGAGTCTTCAAGGTAGGATTCAATGCATATCCCATGGTAGTTGAAACAGGATTCAAATTTTCCCTCTTCTCTCTCTTATTCTTTCTATATATTATAACACTTCTCATTTAAGAAGAGAGGTTATTCTGGGTGTAGGGAAAATCTGTAAAATTTGTTTCTCAACGCCACTTTGAGTTGAAAACCTTCTCCTATGCTTGGAAAGAATTTTTGTTCCTCTAAGTAGAAACGTAATGGTTTGTGCACCCATATAGAGCAATAAAATGTGTTTTTGTGGTGTTTCTTCAACCCTTTGCATTGTTTTTTTGTCTCTCCGTGCCTCTCCCTTTCAAATCTATTTTTTGTACATGTGTTTCACATTTGCAAGTGCAAGGAATTTTTTTTAATGGAGTTTTGATCATGGATTAGGATCTAGGTTTGTGTCACTTATGTCTGACCTTCCCATCTTCCTTTCTCCCCTGTTTCATCCTCCCTCAACAGATCATCTCACCCATTTCCTTCTCTGGTGTATCACCAATTTAATGTAGGATTTTATTTCACCCTCTCTTTCTCTTTGGTTCCTTGGAATGGATAGATTAGGATAGTTTAGTTTTTTCCTGCATTAGATTAGCTCGTGGCAAGTAGTTTAGGAACAAGAACCAACTTTCTATGTAGGATCATCTTAGGTTTGCAAGTCCCACAGCTTGAGATATGATCTAATGTTATCCAATGACACCGAATTCCCCATTTTAACCACTTCACATCTTTAGCCATTCAGGGGTGTTGTGATTTTGTACTAATAGGTCAACAAACTAGGAAATGTTGAAAGTAACTGTGGTAACAGGATGTCATTGTTCAAGTGTGGGTTATTGGAAGAGTACACCTTACGAAGTGAGGTATGTATTAAAACCCACGTGCTTTAAATCCAAAATATTAGTGAAGACTATATCATCACTATTGAAAAAACATGGGCTAGGTAGTGTTGGAACTCAAATATGCACCCATGCCTGAATCATAGATAATTAAGGATTTGAGTCAACATGGGGCTGTCTCATAGTTATGGGACTTGAACTGAGATAGACCTCCAGAGAAGGTTGGCTTCCTCTACTCACTTCTAATGCTAAACTACTCCTATGAATTGAAATGCAACTATGTAGCTCTACTATAACTTTCCAAGGGACTAGGGTGAGAAGGATATGCATGAAACAAAACCTAAACTAGAGAAGGTGATAAGACCAAAAATAAGGGGATGAATACTTAGGAAAGAGAAAAAATGGAAAAAAAAGATGATGAAGAGGGCTAGAAATAAATCCATAGATCAAAATCACATCTAAAGTTCCACTTCCATGATGCAAAATAGATACAGACCTCTGAAATAACACATAAAATTCACTTGTGAATGAATGAGAGGTGATAGAGTGCCATAAAAATAGCTAAGGCCAAAATGAGCCATAAAACTAGATATTTTATTGCTTAGAGATCATGTGTAGATCATCATGATGTAGGAGGAAGATGGAAAACATTTACAGAGATATAACCCAAGGCATGCAACTCTTAAAACACTTGTGCAACATAAAAAATGATGCCCTTGTATTCCCAAAGTATCCAAAATTAAAACAAGGTATCACTTTACAATATATATAAAAATAGATGAAAGAGAGAAGAAGAAAAGAGGGGAAATTTTGAATCCCCCTTTATGCTCCAACCACTTTCATTAATTCTCTGAGAAGAGTTTAATTCTCTGAGAAATCCACATACCCATTACATTTCCTTGTTGAAGAATAAACAATGCCCATACGACATTTAATTCTAGTGGTTGAGCCATTTGGAACAACCCCTTTGTGTGTTGGAGATGTCTTTCTTGACTTCACCCACCTACCAAAATATAATCCATGAAATATGATTTCCTTCACATGGAGAAGGCTAAGATTCCCTCAAAAAATATCAAATTTGCAAAGATAAAATCAGATTCATGTTCATTTAGTAATCTATGGAAAACTATTGTTTTCCTTCAATATGTGGATTTCTTTTTTCAATCTTGCATGACTTTTGGCTTCCGTGGTTATTCCTTATGTTTTGTGCCATTACTAACTATTTTACTTTACTTTGTGACATTGATACAATGTAGCCTCTTTTTGAATTCTGTGGATTAACTATTCTTCACTCTGTGGCTTTTGTATTCACTTTGTTCCACGATTTTAGACCTTTGCGGCTTTTTCAAGTTTTTTCCCTCACGACACTCAAAACATCTGTGGACTTGTTCCTTTCACCCAGTGGCCTTAGTGACTTCGGCAGTATTTAATTCTTAACTACGAATTTCACTCATTCATCCCATGACATGCATAAACTCTTCTGTGGTCCTCATTCCTTAGCTCGCGACACTTCAAGTTGTTTAATTTGTGTAAGGGTACAAAAATAGGCAAATTTTTTAGTGAATTATAGGGGCCATCTACCTCCTAGATGAGATGATCAGTAATGTTAGCATCCATTGGGCATGGAGTTAGTTCTAAATCCTTGAGTCTGATTTAATTTCTATGCATTTGACTTTCTAAGACAATCTATAACTAATCCCTCATATTTTGAACTTCCTTTCTTTTAGCAACAAAGGATGAACCGGTGCACAAGAACATCTCTAACCAACAATACTATGCAAAGAACTTAGGGAAAGAAACCTACACTACCAATAATGCAATGTGCTGAAAGCACTTAGAGGAATTAAAATCCTAAGCTACTATATACAAGATGCATGAAAATAATTAATGAGAAGGCTTGAGATGAATCCCATTGACTAGGATTTGAAACATGTTTCCATCAAGATCAGACAACTCAAATTATTTAGCTTCCTTACAAGTGGTGATGATATATGGTCCACTCCAAATATCATAAAATTTTGAGTGTCTACTTGGTTTAGCTTGATCCACATCGCACTTCAAAACTAGATCTACAACCTTGAATGTTTGATCTCTAGTTTTTCTATCAAACCATTGTTTGGTTGATGCTTGATGTTGTTCCATCTTACCCATGGTGACATTTTTGTTTTCTTGTAGTTCCACTAGTTTCACCAATATGATCTCCCTTTGATCCACACCTTTAAAATCTAGCTGCTTAGCTAACTCAAATGAAGGTAACTCAAGTGACAATGGAAATATTTCTTCCCTACCATATACTAGTTTGTAGGGAGAAGTGTCAATATCCTTCTTCGTTGTCATCCTATCTGCCCAAAGAGCATTTTTAACCTTTCTATGCCATTGTCTTTGATTGATGTCCATTTTCCTCTTCATGATTCTAATCAAGTTCTTATTAGTAGACTCTGCTTATCCATTACCTTGGGGGTAACAATTGGAAGAAGTTTTCAGATAATTCTTGATGAGGCCACATATTGGCATGTTTTGGCCTCATCTAAATCCTTTTTGAAGCATCTTGCACATAAAATTTTGAGACTTTGATCCCCTCTTGATGGTTGATATGAGATAAAGTTATGATTTTTCATATATTTAGTTTTATTTGTTCATTAAGATTTAATATACTTATTCACTATGGTAAATCTTGTCTCTTGTGTAAAATTATGTTTCTGATGTCCCCATGAACAAATTACAATATTCCATAAGCTTTTAAAGTATTAGGCCCCAGCCCGTAGCAACTCTAGAAGTGCTCCTACAGTAGCCCGTAGCCACTAGCTATGCTCTTACAGCAGCCCGTAGCCACTGGATGGGAAATGATAAGAGGGGATCATGGAATTCAAAAAACAATGAGGCATCATAAATAATATGGAGTTGGAGAATGAGTTGACCAAGTGGAAGCATTGATTGGACAAGTCTAAAAAGTCTTCAGGTGATTTATCTCACCCATAGAAAGCTCCAGGCTTGCTCGTAGCATCTTCTAGAACTAACTACAACAACAGAGCAGTATGCACCTCTAGCTGCCCATAGCCAAAGAGAACTTATCTAGCTCACACCGCAACATAAGACAAAAAGTGCCAGCTATCCTAACACATCATATGTAATATTATGGTTATTTTGTTAAGTAGTTTTGTAATTAGTTCCTATCATGTAAATAAGACATGAATTAGCTGTCTTCATTTAACAGATATGAAACTGAACAACTATAACCTGTTCAAGTGGATTTTGATTATATTCCTAGTATAGAATAAGTTAGTGATCTCTCTATATATATATCCAGAGACAAAGGACAGAGGATATATAGATTTGAGGAATGAATTGATAGATGGTGAGAAAGACAAAATTTTGAATGTGTGAAGATAGAATATATTAATGTGATTTGTGCTCTTGAATTCATTGTAATCTCTCTTTTCTGTAGCAATCTTTAAATTTCTAGAACTCAATAGATGAATCATTTATATTCTTGAGCAGTTCTGTGAGTTTCTAGGGTAGGATCAGAACTCACTTCTACATGAGGAAGGGCCTCCTTGGAAGGAATTGCAGGGAAGATCCTATTCCTCCATTTCCTATTTATGTTATGTGGATTGATTATTAGTTATTCATTTTATTTCTCAAAGTTCATGAGTGCATAGTGTGTTGAGTTTTAGATCTGCAGATCAACAACTTCCATAGTTTACTTTCTAATTTACATAAGCATTACTTTCTACTCTTTGATAAATTCCTAGCCTACAGAGACTTCACTCCAAAGTAATGTAGCATATATTTTACAGGCCCTTTGAAAATCTTATGCCATTGGGTTGACATTTAATGAACAACAAGGTATGAGACCTAATATCAATGGGTGATTATTTTGCACATCATTTTGGTGCTGTTGCCGAGGAAGGTGTCCAGAAAGTACTATAGAAGTTATTCCATTTCCCACTTTCAGTCAATTCATGCTTTTATTTCCCACTTTCTAGAATAACCATTCATGCTTTCTAGAATAACCATCTTGTTTTTTTGATCAACTTTCCTTCCTGTCATTTCAAAAGCTTTCTAGGAGCCATAATTCCTACTTTCTAGGATAAATTTTTCATTACCACACTACTCAATTTATGTAAATAGTATTAAGAACCAACCCCTCATATAGTTGAAAAAGAAAGAGAGAAAAAATAGGAAAATCAAGAGAGAGAGCTGTAAAATTTATGCATAGAGAACGAGACTCGTTCAGAAGATTTTTACCAAAGCAGAAACAAATTACTGCAGTAGAGGAGCCACTTATCTCCCAAGACAAGGAGTATACTCCCACACAAAGAAGAAGAGTGGTAGAGGAGCTATAATGTATTCATGAAGAAGAACAAGAAGCAAAGAAGATGTAACACCCTGAACTGTTGTTACTTTCTCCTTTGCATTCAAGTGTTGATATATGATTTTTCATATGATGATATGTTCTTTTGATTGTGGGAAATCATGCTTGAATTGGTTGTGTCCTTTCTACTCTCAAGATCTATGATTGAAAGGGGATATGCTTGGATTTATGTTCTTTCATTTCTCACATACGAGTACAATCTGATTTCTGGGAGATTGTAGACTTATCTATCTCTATGACTCATCCTTGGGTTAATTGTATTGATCCAAGGAATATTTTAATTATATTTGGGATGAACAATTATGTATTGACATTTCATGAACTATTAAGTCTAACTGAACTTAGAAAGTATAATTTCTTTTAAAATCTTCTTCATATGAAATATTTCTGTAGTGGAAGTTTTGTTGGATTCTAGAAATTAATCCTGGTAGGTCATTGCAATCGAAATTTGGTCTCAATAATTTTGGCATCGAAAAGGACCTGGACCTTAAGCCAGGTAAGATATGTAAGTTTTTCATCTAAAGATAATTACTTGATGCAAATCCAGAATCTGATCTGGGAATGTTCTATTCTGTTTGAATTCAGAATGATGATTTCAGCCTATTAATATGGACTTAAATTGGAATCAGTAAGGTTATTAGTTTTAAACCTAAACTATAACCTATTGTTGCTAGGGTTAGTTGATCTAACCTAGTCCTAAAACTATGTACTTGATATTCCTAAGGGTTATCTAAACCTAATACTAAGGTGGGTGACTTATGTTAAAACCTAAGGTGTTAAGATTAAACTAACGTAGGATCTAACCTAAGTCACTAACCTATCCTAAACTAATTCTATGGAAAGGAACCTAAGGGGGGTCGCAAGCTTTGGGGCGATGATTTCAATGGAATTTAAGGAAAGGATAAGGATGAAGGGGCAGGGAATACTGCCAAGGTTAGTAGAGGTTAATTTTGAAAGAGGGAAGCTTGCGTGGCAGCATCTCTAAAATAGAAACTCTTGTGTTTTGTGATGTATAACTTTCCAACTTTGGCGGACATTGGCAATGGAAAATGGGCAGGAGAAAAGAATTTAATGCAATTAAATTGCATGGTTTCTCCATCTCAGGCCGCCTTGAGAGACATGCAAAGGGAATTTTGTTTGGTTGTTTCTTTTGTTGTGCCTTCCATTTTTCACTCTGCATGAGCACTAGTTTTTTGAACCAGTAGTTTACTCTTTGATGCATGGTAATTTTGAATGTTTCAAATTTACTTCTATGTCATTGGGAATATATAAGGCATGGAGGAAGCAATATTTTGTTGTTTAATATTTCGTGGAAAGGAGAAGAAAGGGCGAGCTCATCCAGAGGTCTTCTTCGACTTTTAAGCGACACTATCAGGCATGATAGGACCTAACTGTTAAAATCTTGCTTTTCCTTTAAATGTTTTCATTAAAACAACTCTATTCTGATTATGTTCACACATTTTTGGCTTGACTGGTAGTAATGAATTGTGGGTTTTATGTAAACTTGGGCTCTGGATTGAACTTGGAAATGTAGTTCAAAAGGAAACTTTTTTTCATTGTTTTCTTGTTCCCTTGTTGTGGTTTAAGCTTGGAGTTCTTATCGTGTTAAACTGTCATATTACCCTTCTACGCTGGGTATGTGCAATAAAGTAACCTGTACCAGACTCTGTAGGGTTTACTTGGTGTTGAGATTAGTAAATGTGTTTGATTTCTTAAAATCCTTGCTGAAGTTAACGTTTTGGTTGTATTCGTTGATCTGGGTTTTTGCGAACTGTTGTGTTTTCATACCCATTTTTGGTAACCAACTAGTGACTATTGTAAGCTTCTATTTGTTTTATTTACTTGGATAAAATCTTGTTCCATGAAAGGAATCATTTGTAAAAGATTACATGTTTTAATGATAAGTTAATTTATTTTGCTTCGGCTATGAATGGATTGTTAGATTGTCTGCTCTGCCTTGAGAAACTCTAACTGTAACAATTTTATGATCAAGAGAACTAGAAAATGATTACAAGATCAGGTTTCTTGTAAACTCAGTAAAAGAAAACTTGATTGTTACATGTTGTGTGTTTGGAAACATGGAATGATTGAATCCTTAACACCTCTTGTGAAGGTGTTTGTTTGCTTTTTAATTTTCTCAGGTACTGCAAGTAATACAGTGTATGGCTTGGTTGTTAATTTAAGGTGTCCATGTATGTTAGCAATATGAGTTATACAAAAATATTAGTTGTTGAATGGGGTTTGTGTTCTTCTTGCGAATTCTTGGTTACTTTTTGGATAAGTTATAACGAAAAAGGGTGTTCATCAATTCTCATTTTTTAAAAGATATTTTGAATTTTACATTAGAAGTAAAATGGTTGAAGCTTATGGAAGATTTTTTTTACTTTGACTATTGTTGCATGTTCTTTATAATGGTAAGAATATTTTGACCTTAGGTGCTTTCAAAATTAGGATTTGAATACGTTTCACATACTGAATATTCAATCTTGATTAGTGTTTAAAAATAAATGGCACCAGATGATGTTTTGGTCCAGTTGATTAAGTATTAGATTACCATGTAATCAAGGAAAAACATCAAGATAACCTAACTTGATTCTCATCTCGATTGGTTCGAGCATATAAAGGAAAATAGTCTGTTTAGTTGAATCAGGTCTGCATCGAGTTTGATAGGTTGTAATGCGTTTATGTAGAATATGATTTTGGTTTCATAGAATGTATAGTGGTAGACCTTTTAAGGATCTAAGGGTAATTCTATATAATGTTTCTACCTGAATCATACTGTTGAATGTAATTAAGTTCCATAAATAGATCCTTATTCCTTGATTAGGTTTATTAAATGGTTATTATTTCATGGAAATTGGATTTAGTTCTAAAACTTGGTTACAACAGTGTTTGGTCATCTCCGTATTATCTTTGAGTTGAAAAGATAGGTTGGAAAGAGGCTATAAAAGAATGGAAGTTATGTCGATTTCTTCTTGTATGTTAATATAATTTTTTTAGAAATTATTTAAGGAACCCAATTAGTAAAGTTATGGGATGGCAGATTTTTACTTTAAAGATGGAAGGAATATTAGGATTAGGGATCCTAATCTAGGAAACTCCTTTCATTTTACAGCAGGTTATGATATTGATATAAACTTACTGTTTTTTATTCTTATTGTAAAGTAATCTAATATATATTTCTTTACATACTTGCCTTGATTGAAAACCAGTTATACTAAGATGAAGGAAAAATTGGCAAGTGAACTTGCAAGTGATAGCAATCCATTCCTCTTGTTTAAATTACTTTTGTATGAACTGTTGGATTTAATATTTCAATTGGTTTAGTGTTAAATAAAGGTGATCAAATCATGATATAATCTATTTCAGTTTTTTCAGATGATTAGGTGCATAATAATCAAGATGCTCCTTCTTACTTTCTTGCAAGAAATGAGATGAATCATCCGAAATAGATTTAGTTGAAATTACATTTGGAATTTATGTTGTAATATGAAGTTGTATTATAATTGGTAGAGAGAAATCTCAGGGTGTATTATGATTTTGAATTGTGAAGGTAATTGTTGGTTTCAATTATGCTTTAAGTTGAGGACAAGAAGAATAGTATATTCCTTCTGTCCTTTTGGTTTTAATAGTGTACTTAGACTCTCTTTATATTGATTTCATTCTAGGATATAAAGTATGAATTAAATGAAGTCATTTTGATAGGGTTGTTTAATTGAAACAATTAGTGGAATGTAATTGTTTTAAGGATTAGTGCTTATCATGCTTAGTTCATTGAACTGACCCATGCTAGCAATTTTATAGATGGTCTTCTTAAGTGGTAGAGGAAGACAAAATCTGATATGATGCATTGATTGTTCTAAATTGGTTCTTATGAAGAATTCAGATTAGATTTTTAAACTATAATGTGAAAAGAAAGGTTATCTCTTTTGTTGAAGGCTATTGTCTTAAAGCATGCCAGAAGTGCATAAGTTGTAGTTGTATGGTTTTGGAAATGAATGAAATTGTGAGGAAATTACCTATGAAGAATGTGTGTCTTATTTTGTTGCGATGATCTTCTTATTGGCTATATCAATGAGTGTGCATTCTTATTGTTTTGAACAATGGATTATAGATGATCTTCTTAAGTAAGCCATAGCTAATGATGTGGCTGATTACTACATTATTAATTAGTGAGTCATTATAACTTATGATTGTGAGTAAAAAATGAAAATAAGATCACTACATTTATAGGGAACATCGAGAGTGGGTTATGCCCTAAAATGTACCTATAAGAAGAGGAGGACTTTCCCCTCTTGTAATGTAATAATTATAAAAGGAATAAATGACTATAAATCATTAAGACTGAACGGTATAAATTATGATATGTCTTAACCTACTAGGTTGATACATTTCTCTCATTGGTTGAGATATTTTTCTAAATTAAGAAACTTAAATGGTTGTTGTCCTATTTTTTTGGATAAAAGGTTGATTAGCCCCAACCGAAAACCAGGAAAAAATCAAAAGCAAATTAAGACCCTTTTTGTAAAACTGAACCCTAATTACAAAAAGATAACTTAAGGAGTGTTGGACTCAGGGTTAGAGAAGGCTGCCTAATTATGTAGTCTTGTAACCTAAATATAACTTAATGTAAGTAAATTCTTGGAGGTATGTACATCTTTCTAAGGCTGTTCCATAGGATGTTGACACACGTCAACTACAAGGTTGTACCTTCGAGAAGATGAGGATCTTCTCGAGGATACAACAATGCAGATGACATGTGGCAGCACCCTTCTACATTGATCATTAAGATTTACACATCTGAGACTTGATCAAGATTTCTCTTCGGGACTGGTTAGGACCATAATTAGGTTATGAGGAATCCCTTTGAGTCTTAGGGTACCTTCGAACATGGAGTTAACTTTGGTTTACCCTGTATGCCAATTTATCCTTAGTCTTTAAGAGCCTCTTCATAACATGGACTATGATGTTAACCCAATCTAGAGTGACACCTTGGGACAAGGGGACTGATAGAAGTTAGTAAAGATGTTCTATATAACAATAGAGTGGGGTGAAGGATGTATTCCAGATTGATGAGTATGCCATCAAGGAATAAGTAATATGAACAGTATGTTATGAATCTTTGGCCAAAGTATCACAAGCTGCTGATTGCATTGTCCTATGTCACCTAGTCTAAGGATTGTGATGCTGATGAATAGTGGTAACAATTATTTAGATAGGTTCCTTTGGCAGATCACTTAGAACCCATAATGGGGTAAGAGAACCACGTATATGATGTATTCAGTAGAAAACTTCAAGCTCAAAGTTACACATGAATAGATCAGAAGTTCACCGAGTCATGGAATGAATAGATCGGTGGTACACCGAGTTATTACAACTGCATATGGTTATCTATTATAAGAATGATTGCTATGATATGTGTGTTCTAAATTATGTATTTAGACCAGAGAACATTAATTGTACAATTTTTTTTCCCTTGTTTCTAAAGTATTAAAATGGGAATGTTACAGAAGACCTTGGTCGTGTTAGTAGAAGAAAGACAAGAGGAGGATTCAAATGAATCCCATACTCCAGGAGGAGAAAGAATGCTAGAATACCTACTCAATTCGGCAAGTTCTGCTGCAACTACTACCACCCACCGTACAACACCTCAAGTGTCTGTATATTATCGTACTGAGGGGGAAGTTAATCGGGAATTCAAGGACACTATTCTAAAATATCTTGGGATCCATATAAAAAGGAAATAAGCCATGGATCGAGTATCAAGAAATGAATTTGAAGGTAGAGAACCTGCTGCCCCCACTTTTGAATTCCTAATTACAGAAACCACAGAGGATACTCCTATGAAGAATATCCCAGTCTCAGCCCTTCCACACTTCAGGGGAATGTCCAATGAGGATCCAAATACATTCCTATTTGAGTATGATGTGTTATGCCAAAGCTACGATTACCAAATGGATGAAAAAAAGATAGCTCTTTCCAGCCACCCTGAAGGATGCAACATTAAGATGGTTTATGGGACTAGGGGGGAACATAGTCAGTTGTTAGGATGAGATGAAGAAAAAGTTCTTGACCAAATATCAGCAATATGGAAAAGGTAGAAACTTCAGAAGAAATGATATATTCCACATGACTCAAGACGAGGATGAATCTTTGGAAGACTACACGGAGAGGATCACCTTCACACTGCAGAATAATAAGCAAAATAATCTCATCCCAGACACACTCAAGTTGGTATTTCTGAAAGGAATCCAAGATGACTGCTTGGAAGCCTTAGACCTCATGAGTGGAGGAGATGCATCTTAGCTTACCTTCGAAGAGATAAAACAACTAGGGAAGAATTATTCGAGATCAACATTGGGAAAACTCTAGAATAAAAAAATGTTGCCAGCATTAGCCAATGGGATCTCTAAAGCTTATGTAAGTAATCTTCTACGGGACATAAAGATGGATATAATCAGCCACATGGACACATAGCTGGATATGCTACACACCAGACAAAAACAACAAGCAATGGACTAAGCCCTTACATTCTACTACCCAGATTGTTGAAAGAAGCAAGCTGATTGCAAGTGTCAAGTCATACAGACAAAGGTAACAAGAATTACATCAGAAGAACCAAATTATGTAGCATTGCATGCCATAGGATGGGATGAAGATCAATTGTTTCTACATGGGACAAAGGAAACCTTGGCAGCCAAGGACAAACTATCTAGATATGGGATTGAATCCACCATTTTCACAATCATCATTTTTCAATCAAAATTGAAATAACATGCCCTGCTGGAGTAATCCTAGGATAGCCCCAGCCCCTCCCAAATCACATTGGCATATGCAACAACCATATAATCCCAATCAATGGAAGAAGTATCCCACTCCACCCTGGAAAAATCAACTATGGCAGCCACCATACAACCAATGATAAAATCAGCCAACCCAAGGTCCACAAAATTTTGCAAACCCATGGCAGTAACCATGGAGAGGGAAAAAACCTTGGGGAAATCAGCAAGGTGTTCTTCCAAAACAACCACAACATCCTACAATAATGTTGAATATACAACCAGCAAGACCAACTCAAATACCTGCTCAACCTGTACCAAATCCTACCAATAAGTTGGCTCAACCAACATGTAAAGCTGAAATAACACAGTACCCCACCTATACAGTGGACATCAGTGAAGTCCACCTACATTCAGGAAGAAATCTACCACCTCCAAGTCCACCCATAATGAAAAACCCCACAAAATCCATTCCATCAAAACCATAGGAGGATCCTAAACTAACAAATAAAGAGAATACAAAAACAATATCACCACCCTTCCTAGAATGCCCGAACCTTCCACACACTTCTGTTGAACCTGAGTTTGATATCCTAGGGAACCTAAAGAATGTTTGTGTAAAGATTCCTTTGTTTCAGGCCATTAAAGATATCACCATTTATTCCAACGCAGTCAAAGACTTGTGCCTTCGAAAATCTGGAAGGAAGAATAAGGATCCTAATACAGTCCATGTCATTGGAAAATTGGTGAAAATCATGTTGGGAGGAACACTACCACAAAAATATGTAGACCCAATTTGTCCAGTTGTCACTGTTCAGATCAATGGACAACAATTCCATAACACCTTGATCAATCTAGGAGCTTCCATCAATGTCATAACAATGAAAACAATGCATAAATTAGACCTACAACATATTCTTCCCACATCTACAATGCTACAAATGGAATAAAGATCCATGGTACGATCAGAAGGAATTATAGAAGATTGGTTCATATCAGTAGATTCATGGGATTATCCTACAGATTTTATTGTATTGCAGCCAAAAAGAAAACTTGGAGGATATCCTCTGATTTTGGGTAGGCCATGGTTGGCCATCACAGATACATTCATCATATGTAGATCTAGCAACATGCATATTTCTCATGGGAACATCACCAAGTAATTGGTTTTGTACCCCCTAGCACAGGTATCACAAGACAAGGACCATCCTGTCTGGATTAAAGAAGAAGAAGAGGCACCCATTTACCATGTGTTAACAATAGATCATACATGCAAATTGGTAGATCTAGAAGAGGATACCATCATCTCCAACATACTGCAAAACAACTATTAGGTAGAACAATCCACTCCTGAAATATTGCCTTGTATTCATTTTCCTTTTTCTAATCTATGGTCAAAATACAAACCAAATGAAAGTGATTAAAAAGGATCTTCCATCAGCTACTTCCACACAGCTGCAACCACATGTGATCAATTAGCAGGATAGAGAAAGTGAAAGAAGACACAAAAGCCATAGAAATAATACCAGGCAAGACACTCTGCATAAATAACAAATTAAGTGTTGAAGAAGAAAGAAAATTGATAGCCATATTGCATACAAAAAAAGGATCCTTTGCATGGGACTATGAAGACATGCAAGGCATCAGCCCAGAAAAGTGTACACACCACATTTACATCAAAGAATATTGCAAACCCATATGCCAACCACAAAGGTGGATGAACCCAGCAGTAAAAGAAATAGTCAAGGCTGAAATATAGAAACTCTGAGATGCAATATTCATTTATCCAATCTCTGACAGTCGTTGGGTTTCTCTATTAGTCATTGTACCCAAGAAATGAGGAGAGTGGTGTATATGTATAGAATACAGAGAATTGAATGTATCTATAAGGAAGGACCATTTCCCACTGCCATTCATTGATTAAGTGCTAGATAAACTTGTAAGAAAGAAATAATTTGCATTCTTACATGGTTTCAATGGATACAATCAAATCTGCATTGCTCCTGAGGATCAAGAGAAGACCACATTCATATGCCCATGGGGAACATTTGCATATTCTTTCCCACCATTTGGCTTATGCAATGCACCTACCACATTTCAACGAGCAGTCCTTAGCATATTTTTAGATCTCTCACATGACTGTGTAGAGATATATATGGATGAATTCACTGTCTATGGAGACACATTTGAGGTATGTTTGAATAACTTAGAAAAATTATTAATACACTATCAATAAAATCACCTATCCCTAATTCATAAGAAATGTTTCATGCTCATGGAGGAAGGGATAGTGCTAAGACACCATGTCTCTGAAAAGGGGATTAGAGTGGACCTAGCCAAAATTTCCATCATCAAGGAATTGTTGGTACTGTAGAAACAAAAAGATGTACACATCTTCTTGGGTCATGTTGGTTACTACCAGAGGTTCATCATTAATTTTAGCAAAATAGCAGCCCCATTGTTCACTTTGCTAAAACAAGATGTTGAGTTTGTATGGACTCCCACTATAATGAAGCCTTCAATATACTGAAGTAGTTGCTCATATCAACCCCCATATTACGTGGACTAGATTGGGAATTTCCTTTTCACATACATACAGATGCCTCTGATACTTCCCTAGGTGCAGTTCTAGGATAGAAAGAAGGCCATCTCAGCTAAGCTATCTACTCTGTAAGAAAAAATATGCAAGCAACAAAAATAAACTACACAGTGACAGAAAAAGAATTCTTGGCGATTGTATATGAAATCAACAAGTTCAAACATTACATCACAGACTATCAAAATTTTGTACACACAGATCATGTTGCTATCAGGTACCTCATGAATAAACCATTGGTATCTGGAAGAGTGGTAAGGTGGCTTCTCTTATTGCAAGAATTTGACCTTACTATAGTAGATAAACCAGGAAAAGACAACATTGTAGCTGACTTCATTTCAAGATTACAAAGCAATCATGAGGATGGCATAGTAGATGACTCATTTCCTGATGAGCACCTCTTTTCTCTTGCTATCTATACACCCTGGTTTGCTGATATAGTAAACTACCTTATTTCTGGACAACTACCACTTCACTTTTCCTCAAAAGAGAAGCATGTCTTGATACAGAAAAGTGGTATGTACTCTTGGATATCTGGTTTTCTCTTCTATACTAGACGTGATTATGTAATAAGAATATGTCTATGAGAAGATGAATTAGTTGACATTCTCAAAGCATACCATGCCGAGCCATGTGGAGGACACTTTGCAACTAAAAGAATAGTAGTCAAAATCCTGACTACAGGATACTACTGGCCTACGTTGCACAAGGATGCAAACAGATATACAACCCACTGTGATAGTTGCCAATGTATGGGGAGGCCTACAAGGTCAGATGAGATGCCTTTCCAGCCTTAGCTGCAACTAGAGCCTTTTGAAAAATGGGGCTTGGACTTTGTTGGGCCCATAAATCCCAAATCAAACAATAAAGAATACATCCTTGTATGTAAAAATTATGTCACCAAATGGGTTGAAGTAAAAGCACTAACACATGCTCAAGATGAGAAAGTAGAAAATTTCTTATACGAAGATATATTCACAAGATACGATGTACCAAGGGTAATAGTTATAGATCAAGGGCCACAATTTACTGTTGATCTCATTTCTGACCTGGTGGAAGAATATAGGATAAGACATAAGAAGTCCACACCATACCATCCACAGTCTAATGACTAGGTTAAAGTCATGAACAAATAGTTAGAAAATATCTTGACCAAAATAGTTAATCGATCAAGGAAGGATTGGGAGTCCAGACTCCACGAGGTCATATGGGCATACAAAATCACATGGAAAACAACTACTAACTTCATGCCTTATGAGATAGTGTATGGGAAGAAACCAATGTTGCCAATAGAATTTGAACACAAATCTCTGAGGACTGAAGTAGAGATGGGAATTGATATTTCCGAAGCACACAAGAAAATATTGATGCAACTCAATGCTTTGGATGAGTACAGACAACAAGTGCTTCAGAACATAGAATTGATAGAGCAGCAGCAAATAGGATGGCATGATAGATACATCAAACCTAGGTAGTTCACACATGGAGATTGGGCCCTAATGTTCGATTCAAAATACAAAGATCACAAAGGGAAATTTCAAACAAGATGGCTTGGGCCATACGAGATCAAACATGTCTATGAAAATGGTGTAGTCCAACTACAAACAATTGATCTAGTGAGATTCAAACTCCTAGTTAATGGTCACAGACTCAAAGTATACAAGAAACCCTTATCAAAGGAGAAATTTTCACAGCAAGTACATCATTCCATGCAGACAAACCCTCATATTGACCCACCAAGTTCAAAGGAAAAGGAGATTGATGAGGAAGGAAGGGAGGATGATCTCTACCTCCCACGGGAAGAAGATTGAAATACTGTATATGAACCTTCATAATGCCATAAGAAAAATTCTGCTACAGGTAGTAGCAGGATAAAAAAAAAAAACCAACAATAAAAACCCTTTTTGGGCATTGTTGGCAAATTCTGGGTAGAAAACTAGCTTGCTGGCTACTCAGAACTGTAGAAAAGGGCCTGAATGGAAAACTAGCTTGCTGGCCTTTCAGGGGAAAGAAAAAACAAATATGGGAAGAAAAATACCTCAGCCAAACCTGATTTTGCCACTTCCAATTGCTAGGGGCAACCTTCCAGTTGCTGCAGGCAACCTTCTTGTTGTTGTGGGAAACTTTCTAGTTATTGCATGCACTTTCTAAAAGTGCTACGGGTAGAGTTTTGGACAGCCATAGGCATATTTAGAATGAGGTAAGGAAAAATCCGGGTCATAAACAATTGTACAAAGTAGAATTCATGCTACAGGTACTCTTTCCCTTCCTAAAAACATTCCTTGCTTGCTACAGGCGAGCCCTTGGTTAAATCTGGCTACCTGTCTAATGCTGCAGGTCACCTCATGGTCACTATGGGCATAATTTCAGAGTGATGTAACAAAGTAGTGCTACGGGTAGTCAAGACAAGGGATACATAATTCCATGCCAGAACTTGTAGGCATCATACAAAAGAGGAAGGAATGTAAGTTTTAAAAAACAATCACAAGCATCATGCAAGTAGGTATCATTTTATAGGTTTTCACATACTACAGAATCATAAAGAGAAACAAGGACCTCCAGCCAAGTCCAAGAGGAACCTCATGTCTGATATACATAAGCACAAAAATGCATAAACAAATTCTAGGAGAGCAATCATTTTCAGACGATCCTTGCAATCGAATTACTCACTGGAAGAAGTGCTACACGCCAAACCCTTGCACAAATCATATTTTCATAAAAAGGTGTCACGTGGAGAATGAATAGGTGACACTAAGGTAAAAAGGTAATATCTACAAGTAGTAACTATTTATTTCTTGAAAAGACATGTAAAATTAAATATACACCTTAATCATATACTCTTTTTCTATCACCATCATGAGGGGACATTAATAAAGTTCCTTCAACAATAAATATATGGCACGCGTGAAACATTTTTTCACTTGGGATGAGTGACAGCTATCCGGGGGAGGAGGCAGGATTAGATCCCGCTACGAGTAGACTTGATTACCCTTAGCATGAGAACCAAGGAAGTAATGATGCACACCTCGATTATAGGGGACAATTAAAGATTTCCCCTGAGATGCGATAAATGTAAAATAGAGAATGGCGACAAGCAACGTCGATAGAAAAAGAAAAACTTGTTTGCAGAAGCTATGGGAGGAATAGTTATTCATAGAGAGCCCACTGATGTCACACCCTTGAGAAATAACCCTCATTGTTGGGATATATTCGAATGGGCTGGATGGACAAATTACTTCTAGCTGCTAACAGAGTACTCGAATAAGAGAGTGGAGCAATTTGCAAGCACATTCGATGGAAAAAAAGCCATGGTAGATGGAATAACATTTCCAGTAATAGAAGACTTGATTGGGCAAGTGATAAGACTCTCTCAAAATGGAGAACATTAGGAGGAGAAACCCAATGCACAATAAATCAAACAACAATTCTTCCAAGGGGAGCAATACAGTAAGATAAAAGGGGGTATTGAGACGAGAAGCCGACCTAAGGCCTGGAGAGAAATTGGTACATTCATCATCAAATACTTCACATGCGAAGGAAGGTATTCCCTAATCTATACAATGTAATTTAAATACTTAAATCATTAAAGGAATGGAGTAGTAATAAATGTCCTAAACCACTTGATGAGAAGCCTAAAGAAAATGGCAAAAGAATATCAGAAAGGGGTGAAGAACACCTTGTCTCATCATTGTCTGATCTGGCTAATCACCAAGCAAGGCCTCCAAAATATCTAGCCCAGGATTGATTTAAACCAGGTAATTGGGAACCCAGACTAGCCACTTGCAGCATCAAAAGATGAGAAGAGTCAAGAAAAATATGAAGAAAGAGTGGAAAAAGAAGAAACCCTTGAGAAACAGCCACAACAAGAAAGGAGGAAAAAAATAAAGCATATCATAAGGGTCCCTAGAGAGAGAGAAGAGGAGTCTAACATACCCGTAGCAAGAAATACTAGGAGCTCTACTGCTACGGGTAGAAGAAGGAGGAGGCTCATCATTTCCGTAGAGAAGGAAACCAAAGAAGAGGTAGGGAGTAAGAAAAGAAGCTCTTAGAAAGAAACAAATGCTTCTCTATCAGCAAAATCAAAGGGCTTTGTCTTTAAGAAGATGAAAGGTATAGAGGCAACATCACTTGCTAGAGAGCATAAAATGTAGGAAAAGGAAGAAGAAGCCCCTACACCTATAATAGAGGAGGTACCTAAAGAAACTGAGGCTACCCTCAGCACCTAAGAAAAAATAAAAAGAAAAGGTAGTAGAAAGAAGTTACCCCTAAGAAGGAACAAAAGAGAATAATAACAGTTGTAATAAGATCTCACAGGATAAGGAGGAAAATAAAAACACAAATAGAGACCATAGAAATCAGTGAAGAAACACCTCCAAAGAAGAAAAAGGAAGAAGTCTTTATCACAAAATAAGGTTTTGAGATAGTAAGAGAGATGGACAGTTAAGAAGAAGTGGATAAGTAAGAACAGATACCTCCTTAAATACCACAACAAGCATAAATTGAAGAGGTAAAAAGTGAAGGCAAACAAGAACCTGAATTCCAAGACTCTAGAGCAAGCAGTGGATGAAATCAACATTTTGAGAAACATCATAAGAAACCTGGAGGGAACAAGAGGATTGGATTCCCTGATAGGAGAAGCAGAAGCATTGGAAAAGACTTCCATGGAAGAAGAGCCTACAGAAGAACTTGAACATTAACCAAACTATGAAGGAAAATACAAAGGAGGAAAGAATGAGTCCTTACTCCAAATGGTCCCATATAAAGCACAGAGACAACCTGTATTAGAGGCCTGAGGTAATACATTTTGACCTTAATTCTAAAAATATTTATTCAGTTGGACCTAAGGATGACCTATATACATTCTTAAAAGAAAATTTTCTTGAGGATTATGATGTTTTTCAAAGGCTAGTACAAAGATTTAAAGGGCATGTTGAAGCAAGGAAGCAACATGACACGTTGGTGGAGAAGGTGGAAAAATAGGAAGTAGAAATAGAGGGATTCAAGATGAAAGTAGAAAATATGTATGATCTTTCTAATAGGATTTTAGAATACAGACCTCCACCATGAGTATATGCCCTATATCTGCAAGAGAAATGGTTGAATTTTAGATATGAAAAGGCATACAATAACCTTCTCTATGCTATGGATGACCCCAAAACATTCTGTAACATGTATAGAGTATTGGATCCTGACACTCAGGCACAACTGAGTGAGTTTTATATTCATAACTTTGTTGTTCCTGCTAATGTTAAGTGGAATCCTAACATGTACTTGGGTGACATACTTCTAGATGCCTTCACATCTTACCTGAAAAATGAGAAGAGAAGGAAAAAATAGGCAAATGAGTATCTAGAAATGGAAAAATAGTCTTCCTTAATGATAAGGGGAGAAATTGGTTACCCTGAGGACAAAGTTAGTGATCTGTCTATATATATATCCAAAGAAAAATGACAAAGCATATATAGATTTGAGGAATGAAGTGATAGCTAGTGAGAAAGACAGAATTGTGAATGTATGAAGATAGAATATATTAATGTGAGTTGTGCTCTTGAATTAATTGTAATCTCTCTTTACTGTAGCAATCTTTAAATTGCTATAGCTCAAAAGATGAATCATTTATCTTCTTGAGTAGTTCTATGAGTTTCTAGGGTAGGATCGAAACTCACTTCTACACGAGGAAGGCCCCCCTCAAAAGTAATTGTAGGGAAGATCCTATTCCTCCATTTCCTATTTATGCTGTGTGGATTGATTATTAGTTATTCATTTTATTTCTACAAGTTCATGAGTGCATAGTGTGTTGAGTTTTACATCTGCAGATCAGTAACTTCCATAGTTTACTTTCCAATTTACATAAGCATTACTTTCTACTCTTTGATAAATTCCTAGCCTATAGAGACTTCACTCCAAATTACTGTAGCATATATTTTGTAGGCCCTTTGAAAAGCTTACGCCCCTGGGTTGATATTTAATGAACAATAGGGTATGAGACCTAATATCATTGGGTGATTATTCTGCACATCAATTCCCAAGTCCAAAATTCAAACTATAATTCTTGGATCCTAGAAAATCTTTAGCATTATTAGAAATGATGGTCTAAGGAATGCCAAACCTATTAACAATTTCTTCAAGAAATTCTAGGATGTCTGATTAATTGAATTCCTTTAATGGTGCAGCCTCAGTCCACCTGGAGAAATAGTCTGTAGCTATAAGAACCCATTTATGACTAGCACTGGAAGGAGAATTTATCATACCAATGAAGTCAATTCCCCATTGTGCAAATGGATGATCTACTTAAAATAGATGAAGTGGCAAGTCCATCAATCTTTTCTATCTAGTGAATAGTGCACATTATTTGCACCTCCTAACCCATCTATGAGCATCTGCGAACAATGTAGGCCAGAAATACCCTTCTTTTATGATCTTCATGGATGTAGCTTTAGTAGAGAAATGTTTACTTAAGAAACCATCATGGAACTCAATCAGGACCTTCTCACATTGTTCACCTTCAATGCACCTGAGTAGCATTCCATTAATGTTCCTTTTGAATAGGAATAAACTACAACCTCAGATGTTTTCTCTTTTCTTTATTCAAACCAAAGGGTTATGCACCACTAGACAAAAACTTTGACATATCAACAATCCAACTGTGATCATTGAATACATTTCTATCATCCTACTATAACTCAACATTATGTGACAACTCATCATTTGAGGGAACTTTGTTCATGAGGGTAGTGTCTTGAGATTCTACAAAATCTAGGGTCAAATTCTCACAAAGTGCTCTTACCCTTATCAATTTTGTGGCCTTAATGGTTTTTAACCATTTAACCTACCTGGAAGAAGGCTATGTGTCACACCAATGTTTTTTAAAGAAATCCTCACATAGTGAATTTTTTGCTAAGGTCGAGAATTTGAAAAAAATTGTTTTCGAGATTCAGATTTTTTCCTCTTTTGGAGTTTTTTTAGCTCGGATTCGGAATTTCATTTGAAGTTTTATGAAGTCTGAATTTATGAAAGTCTGAGTTTTTAGACTTTTAGGTTTTCAGGTTTCAGGAATTTTTTGTTGTTTTTTTTTTTAAAATCCCTCTTGGACTTCCGAATTATGAATGTCTGAAAACCCAAAATTTAGGTTTTAGGTTTTCGGAGTTCTCCAAGTCATTTTTAGGATTTTCACTTGAAGTATTCTGAAGTCTAAATTTTCAAACTTTCAGGTTTTTGGGTTTCAGACTTTTCAATCACCAATTCATCTTTTTGCTTCCCATTTTTCGAAGTCCAAAATCCTGAATTTTTAGAATTTCAGGCTTTCAGGTTTCAGACCTTCAGATATTCTACGTGCAATTAATTTTCACCTACCTCTGTACGGATCACATTTTTACCATTAATATCAAGATTTCTATTTAAAATCAAATTTTTACTTGTCATTTTTACCTGACACATTTGCTCTGATATTCCATTCTTGTACTTTGCAACATATTTTTCAAGGTATGGTTTTTTATTTATATTATTTTGGTTTTAGGTTTCTTTCATCTGTTTCTTCCTCATTTAGGTTTTCCTTTTGGTTTCCCTCTGTGTTTTTATGATGTCATTCTTTTGGTTCACCATGTTTCATTCTTTGAGTTTCCTTCAGGTATTCAAAGTTGTTCAAAGGATATTTTTAGGCCTCCCATGCTTCTTTCCATTTCTCGTTTTATAGCTTTGGTGATTTAACATTATTTTGTAAATTCCTCATTCAGAGAATTCCTTCTGAAGATCATTAAGAAGGAAATTTGTTCGGAAAAAATCCTTCAGAAAAAATCTTCAGAGATCTTAGTTTGGGAGGTTTCTTTTGGAACTTTATCATTTCATAATTTTGGAGTTTTGTTTCTTTCATATTTTCAGAACCTCCGGCTTTGGGAAAATCTTTCGGAAAATTTATTTTTAGACAAATCAATTTTAGAGATTTGATTTGGAACTTTTGATTTCAGAAATTTTGGTTCAGAAAATTCTTTCAAAGATTTCATTCAAGGATTTTGATTTGGTGATTTCTTTCGGAAATTTTCCAGTTTGGGATTTCAGAGGTTTGTTGTTTTTGGGTTTTCAGAATTTCTACAACTTCAACTCTCGAAGAACAGGGTTTAATGTCTACTTCCACTTCAAAGGGGAAAGAGAAGATGAAATATTCATTTCTTGGGGTTGCTCCCCAATCCTACCTGTCCTCCGACTTAGGAAACATTAGGGACACTGATCTAGGAAAAATTAATCTTCCCAACTTTTAGGAGAGGTTAAATGCTCCAAAGAAGAAACCATGGATGCAGGCCAACTACGACAGTGGTCTTTCCCTTTCTTCTATTTTTCCCACATATGTGCATTTCACAGAATTTGTCTCAGCTACAATGACCCACTTTGACGGGGAATCCATGTTAGTTGGGGATAGTGATGATAAGGTGGTAATTTGTTTGGACCCAGATTTCTTCGAGGATTTTATTAAACTTCCATACGTTCAAGATTACACCAAAATTTCACCAAAAATAGTAGTGGAACACTGGGATAAGAAAGAGGAAGTATGCTCAAAGGTTATGATGAAATCCTATTTGGTTAAGAATTTCACCAAATTACCCAAAAACATGCATCGATCATATTTTATTTAGGAATTCAACAATCTTATTGTGCTATTAAGCAGAGTCTTAGGTCTTCCTTATACAAAGGAATTACAGCAATGGATGTTTTTGTACATATCAAAAATCAAGAAGAACGAAGAGTTTATCCAATGGGGGGAGAATATTAGTAGCAACATTCGCTATCAGTTGGGAAAAGTGTCAGAAACAAAGACCTTCTAAATGACATATTTCCTGTTATATGTGGCTACTGATATGGGAGATTTTGTGGGTTTGAATACCAAGGGTGTTCACAACACCTCCCAAATATATGCATTTTATTACCAAATCACTCTGGATGAGGGGAGCAAGCATTTCCGAAGAGTCAATGATGCTTTGTTCACTATCATCCTCTATTGTATTGAAAAAGAACTATACATTTAGAGGGTTTCTGATGAGGCTTTCAAAGAAGTGCGAGAATGGGGAGAAATCTACTTTTAGTTTCCTATATTCACCTACATTTGGATTTCGGGTTTCATAGGTGCCCCAAGAAAATTGCTAAGAGGTCCCACTGACAAATGGATTCTTTTGGAATTAGTTCAGCAGTTGTTGGATTATCATTGAATCTAAAATAAGTGTCACAAAGTGGGAATGCATTTCCGTATTTTGATTGGTAGGTATTCTTTCCCAAATATTCACAAGGCAAAAATTGTTGATGCAAACATGGCTGAGGTAACCCTACGAACCTTTCATCTGCGAACTAATTTTGACTATTGGGGTAATTTTGGGGAGACAGATAAGTTCAGTGCTCACGTACCCCAATTAGAATATATATGGATTCATTGTCAGGATGAATACATTGTGTGACAAAGGGATTATGAAAGATTAACCCTTGACAAAGTTCGGCAATTTGGTTTGGCTGATGTGCCAAAGGACATGCAAGAAAATGATGAGGGTATGGATTCATCATACAAGAGTGATAATATTTCCAATCACCCGCTACTATGGATTGATTGGTATGTGGAAGAATACAATAATACTAAGGAAAGGGTGGACCCATTCTAAAGAGGACTTTCAGTTGGTTGACCACCTTGGGAATCTCACCCAAAGGGGAAAATCAACCTACAAATACAAGGGATACACTAGTAATAAACCAACCAACACCCACTAAAGGAAAGATGTCGACTCAAAGGGTTCTTACAATTCCAAAGAAGATTTCATTTGTTATTGGTGGCTCATCTCTCTCTAAGTATGTTGCTCCTAATATTACATCACCAGCAGTGCCTGCGACTTAAGTAGTTGAAGTCAGTGACTCTCCTAGTGTCATCTAAGATCCATCACATCTTATCCTTCCTCCATTATCACTTCCAATATTAGTTCTTTCCACTTCCACCATAATTTATTCTTTCCCATCCCCTTCTATGGCCCAAGTATTCTCGTCACTTCCAGTTCTATCAGCTGGGGAAAATATTGGGTCACCCATTTCCTCTTCACTTCCTTTAACACTTCCATTTTCTTCAATCACAACCCCCAAATTTACTTTGTCAATTCCTATGGCTGTCCTTACATCCACACCTTCCATCATTTCTACCTCTACTTAAATACCATATGATATTTCTAGTGATCTTGCTCAAACTGATGCCTCAGGTATTGGATCTACCACCCCATCTTTTCTAGTGATCTTTCTCTAAATGATGTTTCATGTATTAGATCTTCCACTCCATCTTCATGGCTCTATCCATACCAGTATGGTTGTTTAGACAAAATCACAAGCAAAAGAAAAAGGTTCCTCTAGGAGATGTTATAGATCTTAGTGTATTGGAGTCTATGCTCAAGAGATAGGCTAAGAGACCGATAACTATATCAAGTCTGACGGTTAATTCATCTGGAGAGCGTGTGATAAAAGTGGTTACCCCCGTTAAGGGGAAAACTAAAGAAACAATCACAGCAACAAATTATTGGATATCAAAGTTATCATTGAGGAAGGCTACTAATTAAGGAGCCAAGAAATATGTACACACTTCTCTTGAGGCTCTTTTGGAGAAATATGAAAAAGACAAGGCCACCAAGGATGAGCTCAAGGCCAAGGTTTAACAGCTCACTACACTACTGCATAAAGTAACCCAACCCACTCCATCCACTAACATCTCAACTACTACAGCTATGAAAATTTCATCTACAATCGATGATATTTCTTATCATGAGCTCGAGAATTTAGGTAAGGAAGGGAGATCAGTGAGTGTATGGCTGGAGAGAATTCTACAGGAATCTAATCCTTTGATCAAGGAAGCCGTTGAGATATATAATGATTTGCAGGTTGTAAAAATAACCATTTCTAAGATGGAAGAATCCTTCGCTGAGGATAATATTAATTTAAATTTAACTTTGGTGAAATGGAGTGAAATTAGAGAGGAGGATTCTGACTTGCTTCTTTAGGAAGAGGTGATTCATGATGCCTCTAAATTGTTTGAATATCAAAAGGCCATGGAATTATGGTGTCAAGTATTACAAGATATGATTAATAAATTGGAGGAGAAATGAGTGGAAATTATAGATTCCTTGAATGGCATCTCAAAGGAGTTTGACAACACCAATTGTAAATTCTTCAATGAAAATATCGATGCTCTTCATGAGGATCAGATTAAGGAAAAATTAAAAGATTTGGTGAAGTGTGGCAATGAAATCACCAAGAATTTTAATAGCAACTCCATGGACCAACTGGTCTTACGTCAAAACTTCATAGGGAGACTAAATAAAGTCACAAATAAACTTCAAAGGTTGCCATCCAGGATCATGAAAGAGATCAAGACAGTAGACATAGTGAATCACTATGCATGTGGGCCTGGAGATGAAGAAAATTAGGGTGTTATCAAGCACTTCTTCAAGTACAGACACCAAATGGTTGTATGGGAGGAAGGACAAAAGAAAATTGTGGGTAAGGGAGATTAAGATGAATTAGGCCAAAGCTGAGCGGCCATAAAAGGACAAGTTCAAGCTCTAGAATTAGTCAAAGTTATAGGGTTGACTTTGTCAAACCTTTTACATCAAATTTTCTATTTTCATGGGAGCATGTTCCCTTAATATCAATGTAGACACTAAAATTAGGTCACACTCCCCTTTGGTCCCTAAACAAATAAGCACCCTTCATCACATTCACCTAGCCATGGCCCCCTTCACCCCACTAATATTAATTTAATTAAATTAATTCATTATCCTCACTATATGTATTATTTAAATATCTTAATTTAAATAATATCCACACATACACTTCACTTAGACACCTCATCAAGCCAACTCAACCCTAAACCTATTCTTAGTAAGTTGTCATAACTAACTGAGACTTACCCAAACCATAAAAATCAATGCCTACATTCCCTCTAACCACATTCCCACATGCTTACAAGAAGCTCCCAGTCTAAGTCGTGGGTTAATGGCACGAGATCTGAGGAAATCAAGAGGATCTCCCTAGTTTATTAAACCTAGGAAATACTGCCTTGACCAACGCTGGTTACCCCTAACTATCGCTGGTTAATCTGGAACCACCGTTGGTTACCCTTTTAACCCCAAAACATACTTATTCTCAAGGTTGATAGAATTTTGGAGAAGATTGGAAAATTTGGTGAACATTAGCATGTTTCAGTGAGAACACACATGCAAGGAAGGAGGTCAAGTATCTTTTCCTACACAACCTCCCCAGCAATGATCTGATCTAACCAAGCAAAGAGGAATGTACATGCAGCCCATGTAGAATATTTCCTTTAATTGGTGATCACCTGCAGCCTTCAAAACCTCTCATCAGCACCTCCATCCCTCACTCAAAGGCATCCAAGACTAGAATCTGAGTAAGTAAAACATTCTACTTATCTGGTTTATTCCATTTCATCATTATATTATCATCTTTTGTTCACCTAACCACCCATTGAACTCCCCCAAAACTCATCCCTCCATATTATCCATTAAAACCCCCCACCAAATCCTACCTAAACCACCCAATACCTCATCCTGACCAACCAAAGTCCATTGTGCAATCACAAAGGAGACCCAAAACCCATTCTATGGAATTCCCAGAACTCCACAGTAATTGGCACTGGTTACACCCAACCGCCACCGGTCACCCTTAACCGACATCAGTTACTATGGTTTCCCATATAACCTAGAACAATGACCTACCCACCTAATTCCCTTTCACCTTCATTCACTTGTGATCTACCTGAGACCTCTGTCAGACTTGCAGAGACCTAGAACCAATTATTTGACCTTTGGATCCTACTCTAACCTAGCCTGCTAGATTAGATCTATTTTCTTATTGTGTTTTAAGTGAGATACCTAAATCATTTCAAATTACAATAGGGTTTACCTTATTTAATGCATTAAATTGTTTAAAACCGTGGACTGACAACCATCTAGGAAGTATCACACTTCCCGGATCTAGCATACGCTAGGCAGTTCACTGCATATATTGTTTAACTTTTTCTGGTGGTCTTCCTTTGCATTACAAGTAGTTCCTCCTAGCCAAAAGAAAGCTCTCAAAATGAGCTGTGGATTTAGATGTAGTGCTCACTCTCCTTTGAAACTATTCAGATACTGATCTTGACACTTTTGATCATAGTATGGACATTATCATGTTTTGCTTAGTATGATGGTTAGATGATAGACTATGGATTAATATGGATCTAGATTCAGTTATTATGCCTGATGATCATTGAGACATTATTATTATTATCTGGATGATGATATATTGGTTGACATGGATAGGTTATTGATGTTGATTTTAGACATGTGACATTGATATTATGAATAGATCTAGTATAGAGATCTATTGGATGATGATATAGTTGCAAATTGAATTTAAATGATAAATGTTAAATTCTTGATATTGTTGTGATTTGGATTTAATAATTATATGTGCTTATATCATTTTGGATGTTCTGATATGGCCATGAGGCCGAAGGAGGTGTTTTGCATTTTGCAGGTTAAAAATCACAACAATGTCGGGGGATTGGAGACTAACCATATTGGGATTCAGTGTGAAATCGACGAAGTCACCATGGTAACTGTGTTGTTTTGCATGTTTTGTTATGTTAGGAATTCCCATGGGGGGGATTTCCACTATTATGACCATGGGATATGTGTGTTTTATTTGTATGTTCCCTTTTATTATTGTTGTGTGTATTTTTTTAATTGTAAGGTGTTCTTTCTTTTGATTAATTTAAATGTGATAGTATAATGTGAGAGTCATATAGTTAAGTTTTAATTAAATTAATTGGGATGTGGAATATAAATTAAATGTTTTTTATTGGTTGATAATGAAATCTGATTTATATATTGTATAACCATGTGGTAAATAAATAAATCTTTATAAAAGATTGTAATGAATAAATGCCATAGATATTAATGCAAGTGTAAGAGAATGTAAAAGAGTGTGTAAGTTGCCATGTAAGGATCTGTAAGAATTTGTAAGAGGTTGTAAGGAAGGTTTTGGAAGGTCAAACACTCCATCTCTCTTGAAATTCGAATTTAGCCTTGAAGGACAAATTTGGAGGCTTGTGGGACAAGTTAAACTTGTCCCACACCTCTCAAAATCTTCCTCCAACCATGATTATAGCTTTGGAGTCAAAATAAATCCTTTTTATTGTATTTTGACATAATTTTGTGTAAGAATTTATTGCACTTATCTTAAAAATTTTAAATGCATTCCCTTTTTTGAATATGGGTTGAAGTTGTGTATGTAAGTGATTTTTTCATTTCCTTTAATGGTGATTTGTTGTTGAGGTTGATTGCACTCTTGGGGAATGAGGAAAAATGATGTGGCATCCCACTTGGAATCCACATCATCCTCTTCCACCCTCTCCTTTAAAATTTGAATTCCTCCTCATTTTGAGGTTGTTGAAACTTTGTGATTTCACTCTTGGGTCAAATTTTCTCTTGCCTTTGGAGCTTGCTTTTTAGAAGGAGCTTGGATTGATTCACATGCTTGTACATTGTTGTTTTAGGACTATGTTTTGAGCAACAAAGGATCTACTATTTTGGAAACAAATATCCATAATGGAGAGGTAGGTTCTTGAATTTTTTTTAATTACCATTTTTTCTCTCTTTCTTGCATGCAAAACATTGAATGGTTTTTTGTTTGTATTCTTATATGGATGGGTAGAATGCTTAGGGCATGGTGTAGAGAGGGGACTATGAGGTTTAATTAGAGGATGGATAAGGGATTTTCCTTTGGCACTTGTTTCTTATGGAGGGAAGGTTGGTTTGGGATCCACCTAGGAAAAGAATATGCTTGCATTTATTACTTTTGGGGGGGGCATAAGGGATAAATTTGGAGGATAAATAAGGAGGGGTTGAGGAGGGATAAGGTTAATGGGTTTTGTTATGATTTTGGTGGGTTGTTTTGGTGGATGCCCAAATTTCAACAAGGGAGGCATAAGGAGACCTCAATAGCTGTTGCTCTTGTTTGGCTTGCTTGTTCAAGCCTATGTGTTGTATGATTGTTTTTAAATGTAGTTGGGAATTGTTGTTTTGTTTGGAATTGTGCTTTTGTTGTCCTTGTGCAATGTGAGTTTTGCCTGTTTGTGATGGAATCCTTTGTTGTCATGTGTTGGTTTCATGCTCCATTTCAATGTGGTTGGGGCTTAGGGGAAAATGGTTAAAGATGGCTTCTCTTTTCCCATTGTGTATCTTGGTTGGGTGGAGATATTTTCCTTTTCCCCTTCCTTGTTGTGATTAAAGGATGAAAGAAGATGAAATTAGCATGCTGCTATTTGGAGGAGAAAAATTGTAGTTTGACAGTCATCTCCTTGAGTAAAATTGAATGTAACCCTTCCCACTTAGAGTGGATGAATGTATTCATAATTAAATGTGAAGTGTTTAAATTGAAGTTGGAAGTTGTAATTGGTTTGAGAGATGTAGAGAAGAAATACAATTCTCTGTTTTACTTTGGAAAGAAATGTAATTGATATTCTATACTTTGTATTTTGAAATGTGAAAATCAATCAAATTGGAAAGGGATTCAATTATAAAGTTATTTGAATGACCAATAAAGAATGGAATTGTTACTTTTAAAATAGGTATGGCAATGTATGCTAGATTGTATTGTTGTCCATGAATGAAATTCTATTTTGAAAAGGAAATAGAATCCTCTGTTTTTTTTTTGGACTGTTGAAAAAGATTCATATGGAATGGGAAACAACATTATTTTTCCTTACAAAGATGTAAATTAAATTTGAAAACAGAAATGTAGTTTCATTTAGAATTGGATGGATGATTTAAAAAGCATTGTAATTGATTAAGCTAGGAATTTATGCACATTCAAAAGACAAATTGTTAAATCAATTTAAAGGAAACAACTTACTATTGTAAATTTTATATCTGGAAATGTACATTTTAAATAAAAGAATAGTTCAAATTTATACTGCATAATCAACCTAAAAATGTTACAAGTTAACATGCTAGGACATGTTTAAACCCCACTTGTCAAAGAGATCTCGAAGAATCGATTCAACCATTTCAATTTTGAATCATTTCCTTCCTAAGATGTTTTTCTGTCTCTTGTTGGAGAAAAACACAACTGAATAAATTGAAAAAAATTGACTTCACTAATAAATTCTAAATCTTTCCTATTTTGATCCTCCATGTCTGGTTGGCATGTTGAGAGAAGGAAGAGTTCAAATGTTATTAAAAATTGTAGGCTTGAAACTGCCAGTTTTCAAATTTAAAAACCCTACAGATTGTTTATTCAAAAGTGACCTTTAAACCTTTATCAAAAATCAAAATTGATGATTCCTGTGCAAATAGGACTCTGAGAGATTTCTAGAAATTCCTTGTTTTCCTAAAATGGAGCTTCCCATCAAAAGTTATGGCCATTTGAAGTTTTACTTCAAAATGGCCATCCCAAACCAAAAAAATGAAATAATTTAACCTTAGAAAAATTTCCTAAAAAGTTCCGTGGCCTGACCACCCTCTAATCCAATCCAATGATGCCACTTGGCACTCAGAGGGGAGGAGCTTTTGAAAAAAAACTTAAACTTTTTTAAAAATTTGGTCTCGGGAAATTTTTACAAATTTTCCCCGCAACCCCGCGGACCTGAACCAATCATGTGCTGACATGTGGCAGAGAGGGTGCACGGGTTAAAATTGAAAACTTAACCAATTTTGGCCTTTGGGAAAATATTCACATTTTTCCCTATGGACCAGTACCCCCGTAGCCAATAGGGTGTTGACACGTGTCCCATTGGAGGCACGAGCCCGAACAAGTCTTTCTTTTACCTTTTTATCCCTTTGGCGAAAAATACAAATATCCTCCTCCACTCTGCCGACCTGTAGAAAATCACAAGATGCCATGTGGAACCTATTTCCTCCTTGGCAAAGGCACGTGGAAAAGTTTACTGCTTATATTTTTACCCAAACCTCCAAATCCTTCTTCGCCCCACTGGTCTGCGCCACCATAGCACCAATCAGTAGGCACCACATGTCCTACTTCATCAGCCCCGCGGGCACACGGAAGTGTTTTTCACTTTGCACCAAAAATGGGGAAAATTCTCAATTTCCATCTCCACTCCACCCATCCACCCTAAGGGGAAATTTTTTCCCTTTAATCCCGAGGACGTTCCTAGGGAAAATTTCCCCCTAAAACTCCGCTTGGCCATAACTGGAGTTCTACAAGGAGTTAGGAGGAATTATTTATATGGTTGGAAAGGTGAGAAAATTCCCTATCCAAAGAGAATAATTTAGGAAAGTGACCTAGTGGGTTTAGAGGATTTGGTGGCTGTGGAAGCACAGGACCTAGTGGATTAGGTGGTGGAGGAAACATTGGAGGGAACCAAGGCTTTGGAGGATAGGGACCCCAACCACCACCTCGGGTATTCTTTGAAATGTCTCTACATTTTCCATATTACATGGGTAATGAGGATGTTGTGGAACATGCTCACAAGTTTGAACTGATATGGCGTGTGAATGGTATCACAACCCTAGAATGAAAGGCTAGTCAGTTTACAACCATGTTGTAAAGGTGTGCACATAGTTGGTATAGGAAGTATGAACCTCATCAAATGGTGGTGGACTACATTTCTTTAAATAATGCATTCTTGGAAAAGTTACACATTCTTGAGTTTGAGGAGAAGAGCATCGATGCTTTGAAGGAGATTTAACAAGGAATGGCAGAGTGTGTGTAAGAGTATGATGCACATTTTTAAAACTCTCTTGTCTAAATTATCATATGATATTCACCCTTCACAACATGCCCAGTGGTTTGTTGGAGGGCTGATACCCCCTTTTCAAAGGGCCTTATCTCATAAAAATTTTATAGACCCACGCAAGGAATTGGAGGTTTCCCTATGCGCCAAGGCTATTGGTAGTGTTGATACTAGCGTTAGCCCATTCTTGGAGGATCAGATTGCTGTTATGGCCAAGCAATTGGGAAAATTATCTACGAACTCAGCCAATGAGACTCACAGTGGTTTGTGGTGCATAAATTATGAAGTAGAGGGGTGTGTTAAGGATAATTTCCCCCAAAGGATGGTGCACACTATGATAATACGATTGTGAAATTTTTCATGAGGACCATGATGCAAGTAGATGTCCCTTTTTACAGCATGTAATCAAGAGGAATGTATCTTGTTATTACAAAATTTACACCTCTACAACCCATGATACTAAGGACTATAGGCTCATTGATCAGATCCATGAGGCCATTGATCATGGGGTGCACCAAACTAGCATTTCCAGTGGTTCTAAAGGTTATGACCGTCATTATGAGGAACACGTAGATCAAGGAATGCATGGAAGGGGATTTCAAGGAGGATTTTGTGGTCAAGGTAACTGTAGAGGAGGAAGTAGTGAGTTCTTGTGAAAAACATGTTTTAACTTTGGATCTACAAAACATTATGAATGTGAGTGCCTAGACCTGTTGCAGTGCTCATGGTGTGGGAAGAAGCATAAGTATGAGGAGTGCTCAGAATTATTTGAGCATATGAATCAACAACACCGGAAGGACAAGGGCACTGCAATGGTCAGCATTAAGAAAGAAAACATAAAGTGGATGCCTCAGATAACATGGGATCTAGGTTTGGAACATGTCTTGGTAATAATAAGGGCACAAGCCACACACACAAGAGAGATACCAAGATAGAAAACCCTAGTTTTAAGGGAGGAGGTCATTCATGGAAAGTATCCAAATCCCGCGCATCAAAAGGAGATATATTAGGACACCATGGATGTTGTTTGAAGCTTACAAGGGGAGATCCAGTGTGTAAAGGATAAATCCAAGAGGAAGGAATAAGGAAGGAGAGTCGAGGAACAAAAGGATGACCTGGATGAGGTCAAGGAGGTGTGTAAAATTCTAAGGTAGGACAAAATGATTCCCTTGCTAGGATCCTAGTTGAGAGAGAAGGTCCCACGCATCAGAGAAGAGAATGAGAGATAGGTCTTACACGTGAACCTTCCCCCTCATAGCCTTGAATATGACAAGGATATTACATTGAATGTAGTTGTAGATGTATAGATCCAGAGCAATATCCTCATTGACACAGGCGTGGAAGTTAATGTTCTAACTTTGGATGCATGACATCAGATGGGAAGACCTACATTACAACCATATTTGAATGTGTTGTACATGGAAAACAAGACTAAGGCAATGCTCATTGGTGTCTTGAAGGATGTGGCTATTACTATCCAGGGAGCCAAGTTTAATAGGGACTTCAAAGTCTTGGCACTCACCGAGGCAGAAAATTTCCTAGCACTACTTGGGTGCCCTTAGTGCTACAAGAACAATGCGGACCTTTGGTTCAAAAATAGGTACATCAGCTTCGAGAACAAGGAGGAACATGTCATTATACCCATAGCTGATGGGAATTCAACACCATATATTGAACCATTGGAGGAGGAAGTTCTTGATAGGATATATGTGCACTCAATCAGGGACCCTGACATGATACACCCTACTAACGTGGTTATCCAGTTTGAAGATGCTCAGTCAATGAGTGATACCACCAACCTGGTATGTGATAATTGGGCACATGGAACTTATGAATTGATGTGATGGAAGTTGAGAGGATTGGTGACCAAGGTAAAAAAGTCACGCATGATTAGGCACCTTGGAGGAAAAGAACTACCCAAGTATTCAGGAGGAGCCTTCCCTGAGATCTTTCTGCAGGAGGTGGAAGCTCATTGGAAGGATGGAAAGGAATAGAGGGGGATGTTAAGTTATGTCTTGCTTAGAACAGTAGCTTAGTGGTGGGCCAGACATTAGGAGAGACTTTGGAGTGGTGCGAGGTAAGAATTGTTCTCTTTGTTAGATTTTCTAGGAGCAATGTACCCACCATCATCAAAGACTACCATGGGAAGGATCTCACCTCTTTCAATATCCAGGAGTGTGAATGGGTTTGTAAAGAAGGCACAAAAGCTTTACGACCATCCCTCTAGGTGCACAAGTTGTATTCTACACTACATGGTTGCACTCGTGCATGGTACATTCATTTAGAGACATGCTGCCAAACAAGGAATTCGTAAGAGCTCATGGATGACCTTATTCAAACCTTTGAGTATCAAAGTACCAAACCATCAGTTGATAAGGCCTTATAGGATATCAAGTGCCTTACCATGGGGGATAGTTCTAGGATGGAAGATAGGCTGTTGGAACTACTTGGTGAACTAGGATAGGAAGTGCGCTTTGAAGAAGTAGAGGAAATAGAAGATTTATAGCTTGAGTGCATGTGTTTGGAAAAGGAGAAGGGAAGATAGTATATGTGATTGATAGAGAGGAATTAGAAAGCTTAGAATTTAGACATTCTGTAGGGACACACGAGGTAGTGGATAGTGCAGATACTCATGCGCACACCTACCATGAGCCTTTTAAAAAGAAGAAATTTAACATCAGTTTAGTAGAATAACCCAAGGAAGCTATTATTGGAGATTACTACATGGAGAGGGAAGTATCTAAGATCATTGATCTACTACATGAATTTGAGTATTTATTCCCACGTGAGTACCATGAGCTCAAATGCGTTCACCATTCCTTGTGGGAGATGAAGATAAAATTGAAGGATGGTGCACAATCGGTTAGGAAAAGGCCCTACCAGATGAATCCCAATTTACACGTGAAGGTCAAGGACGAGATAGACAAAATGATAGCTTCTGGGATCATTGAGGTAGTAGAAGAATTGGAGTGGGTAAGCCCAATGGTAATCAACATCAAGAAGGATGGGTGGATTAGGATTTGTGTGGATTATAGGGAATTAAATGTAGTTTGTGTCATTGATCCCTTTCCGACCCCCTTCACTGAAGAAATTTTTGAAGGAGTCATTGGGTGTGAGATCTATTCCTTTACGGATGAGTTTTCTGGGTACCACCAAGTCTAGATTGCAAAGCAGGACCAGGAGAAGACACCTTTTGCCACTAAGTGGGGAAGTTTTACATATATACGGTCATGCACTTTGGATTGAAGAATGTGCCAGTTTTTTTTTGACACATAGTGGTGCAAGCATTCCAGGACTTCATCCATAAGTTTCTTCATGTCTATTTGGATGATTGGATAGTATATGGTTTGGTTAAGGACCATTGTGACAATTTGAGGTTAATGTTTGAGAGGTGTAGGTAGTTGAGGATATCCCTCAAAATTAAGAAATGTGTGTTTGATACACCCTTTGGGACTTTATTGGGGCATATCATATGTAAGGAGGTCTTGTTGGTACATCCCACTAAGGTTGCAGTTATTATGGGGTTAAGGGAGCCTACTAGCAAGAGTGCAGTGCACTGATTCCTTTGGCATGCAAGATATTACAAAAAATTCATTAAGGGATATGCCAAGATCGCCGCACCCTTAGAGGAGCTACTTATACATAAAAGTGCCTTCCATTGGGGAGAGGCACAGTAGAGGGTGTTTAATACATTAAAATATAGGCTTATAACCATGCCTATTTTACGTTTTCCCTCTTGGAACAAGCCCTTCCATGTCTATGTAGATGCCTTAGGTACCACCATTAGAGCAGTGCTTGCATAGGTAGGTGAAGGGATTGTTGATCATCCTTTGTGTTTTGCAAGCAGGAACTGACACCTGTAGAGAAAAACTATACCGAAACCAAGCACGAGGCATTGTCAATGATCTACATGGTCTTCAAGTTTAGACAGTATCTATTGGCAACACCCTTTGTGTTTTACACCAATCACATGGCATTTAAATACTCAGTGAACAAGCCTATTCTACAAGGACACATATGTCGATGGGTGTTGTTGTTTCAAGATTTTGAATTCACCATTATAGTAAAGACTGGAAAAATCAACTGTGGGCTTGATCATCTGTCAAGAATTGATTCAGGGGAGGACACGCAGAGTATTGAGGAAACAATTCTAGATGCACAATTTTTTAGGTTGTAGCGTGCATCCTCGGATTTGGAAGAGATTGCAATATTTTTAAAGGAAGGTATGGCACCAGATGAAATGAAGACATTGGAAAAGAAGCAATTTTTCCATATGCACTATGCCCTACATGTTATCAGTGGAGTCTTATACAAGCTAGGACATGTTGAAGTTTTGTGCATGTGTGTCTTAGAGCATGAGCACCTGGCCATCATGGAGGAAGCACACGGAGGAAGTGTGGGTGGGCATTATGCAGGTGATGGCACCATGCATAAGATATTAATGGTAGGTTTGTGGTGGGAAACCTTGTAAAAAGATTGTATAGATTATTGTAAAGCGTGTGATCATTGTCATTGCATTGGCAAATTAGGAACGAGAGACAAAATGCCTTTTTACCCTATTCCTAGTGTGGAGCCTTTCGAAAAGTAGGTGATAGACTTTGTGGGACCTATAGCACTAGCAGCGCATAGGAATGGGTCACATTATGTCATCACTTGCATGTATTACCTCGCAAGGTGGGTAGAGGAAGCCCCAACTAAAGATTACACAACAACAACATTGACAAGGTTTTTGTGGGAGAACATTATCACAAGGTATGGATGCCCGTTGAGTTTCACCAGCGATAAGGGTACACATTTCTTGAATAAGACCATGAGGATCCTATTATCAAAGTTCATGGTTGCTCATCACAAGACTACGCCCTATCACCCCAATAAAATGGAACCGTGGAAGCATTCAACAAGATACTGAGTCATACCTTGACCAAAATTTGTGATGTCAGAAGACAAGATTGGGATGAAAAAGTATCAGGAATATTATGGGCTTACAAGACAATGTATAAAAGGATAAACATAGCCACACCATTTCAATTGGTGTTTGGTGTAGAAGTTGTTTTGTCAATTGAATTTAAGTTACCTTCTCTATGAATAGCGTGCGTAGGAGGATTAGACAATAAACAAGTGCTGGAAGAAAGTATTGATGAGTTAATGAAGTTGGATGAGAGACAATCACTCACTAGGTAGAGCCAAAAAATAAAAAAATCAAAGCAAAAGTCTTGGCATGATCTCCACATGAGGGACAAGAAGTTTGAGGTTGGGAAGATGGTGTTACTATATGATTCTAAGTTTCTGCACCATCTTGGGAAGTTGAAATTCCATTGGTTGAGTCCTTACACAATCTCATACATCCTTGATTTGGGAACATGCCAATTACAAGAACTATATGGGAAGAAGTTTCCTAGACACTTCAATGGGAAGAAGTTTCCTAGACACTTCAATGGGAGTAGGCTGAAGCCCTGCTATAAATAAGTCTTCTTGGTGTTTGTAAATAAGGTAGTTTTGCCAGTTAGTTTAGAAGTTTCCTTTATGCTTTCCTTTTCTGGTGTTTCCCTTTGATGTTGTTTATAACGAAATTACTTGATTAATTATGATTATCACCAGCAATAGAACACAAAATAAAATAATATTACAGATAAATTATCTCAATATGAAAGTATAATAGCTTGGCCACTTTGAGGGGGCAACCTCCAGAACATATAATAAGACCCAAATACTAAACATAATGATCATCCACTACCTATAACCCCTGTTTATTATATTCCTATGCTATGGCCATCAGTAAGGCTGACCAACCAATGATAATAGATCATATATAAAAAATATACATCATGATATTAAGTTATGATAGCAATAAGTCGACTATATCCATCCCATGTAAGATATATAATTAAGGGCGTAACATGCCCCTCCCCTTCAAAGAAACATTGTCCCCAATGTTGGGAAGCCCTAGATGCTATTGCATGAATGCTCCATCTTCCCATGATGCATCCTCAATATTCATATTCTTCCACTTGATGAGGTACTCGGTAATGACTCTAGTCCTCAGTCTTTTGGTGCATGTCTGAAGAATGCCTTCAGGTTCCAATATGATCCTTCCTTCCTCGTCTAGTTCCAGAAGCACCAATTGGGTGGAAATGTGCTGCCCAATAACTTTCTTTAAGCAAGAAACATGGAATACTGGATGTATTCTACTTCCTAGAGGGAGCTGTAGTTTATATACCACACTACCAATTTTTTTCAAAACTCGGTAAGGACCATAGTATTTAGGAGCAAGCTTATTATCCTTTTGCTGTTGTTTCAAGGATAATTGCTTATATGGTTGTAACCTTACAAAAACAAAGTCTCCCTCTTTGAAGTGTCTCTCACTCCTATGTTGATCAGCCTGTTGCTTCATACGGTTTTGTGCCCATGTGAAATTTTCTCTAAGACTATAGAGTATGTCATGTTGATGTTGAATGTGATCTTCGACTGCTCTCAAAATTGGTTTGATCTTCAAGCTAGATATGAGTGATGGAGGATGTTACCTATAAAGTGCCAGAAATGGAGACATTTTGGAGGAGGTATGAAATGAAGTATTGTACCACCATTTTTCCAGTGGCAACCATTGCACCCAACGTTCTTGTTTATCTGAAGTAAAACATTAAAGATATCCCTCTAAACATTTATTTACCACCTCAGTTTTCCCATCTGATTGGGGATGATAAGAGGAAATTTAGGGTAGTTTGGTATCTAGAAGAGAGAATAGATCAGTCCAAAAGTTACTTATAAATATTGGATCATGATCACTTACTATAATTTTTGGCGTGCCATGGAGATTTTGAACTGTATCCATAAAAGATATGGCAATGGTACTAGCTGTGAAAGGATGAGCCATGGCACAAAAATGAGCATATTTGGTAAGTCTGTCGACCACGACCATGATGACACTTTTCTCTTCTAATTTAGGTAATCTTGTTATGAAATCCATTGATACCTCTTCATATCTCTCACTAGGAATAGATACAGGTTGGAGAAGACTAGGTGTATTAATGGTCTCGCTCTTATTTTTTTGGAAAACCAAACATTCTGCCAAATTTTTTTGAGCATCTCCTTTCAACCCCTCCCAAAAGAAATCCTTCTTAACTCTATGATATGTTTTTCAGGACCCTAACATGGCCACCTATTGGAGAAGAATGTATCTCTGAAAGAACATGGTGTTTAAGTGTAGAGTTCTTACATAGATATAACTGATATTTGTACCACAATGTATCCCCCTTCCATATAAATATGATCTGATATGGAAGGATCTTCCTAGATATTTTGAATGAGAGTATGTGTGATTGCATCTTTCTTCCATTCTTCTCATGCTTGATCTACCCAATTTGCATGTAGTATAGAGATGGCACATAACAATGCTTCGGCAGACAGATCCCTCCTAGACAAAGCATCAACGACCAAATTTTCCTTTCCTTTATTATAAATAATCTCAAAGTCATGTCCCAACATCTTAATGACCCATTCTTGTTGTTCTTCTGAAGATAGATGTTGTTCTAAGAAATATTTTAAACTATCACGATCAATTTTTACCTTAAAATGTCTACCCATCAAGTATGGTCTCCATTGTTTGACTACATGTAGTATTGCCATCAATTCCTTTTCATATGTGGGTTTTAAAAAATTCTTTCCTTTTAGTTGTCAAATCTCAAAAGAAATGGGGTGTCCTTCTTGCATTAGTACTACTCCAATTCCATTTCCTAAAGCATCACACTCAACTACAAAAGTTTTGGAGAAATCTAGGGTTTCCAATACTGGAGTGGTGCACATAGATACCTTCAAATTTTCAAATGCCCTAGATGCTTCCTCATTCCACTAAAAGGAGTCCTTAAATAATTTTGTGAGTGGTGCTGTTATACTGCCATAGTTTTTTAAAAATCTACGATAATACCTTGTGAGACCTAAGAAACCTCGTAATTGTTTGAGGGTTCTTGGGGTTTCCCATTCCACCATGGCCTGGATCTTGTGAGGGTCCACCTTAACACCTTCATGAGAAAAAAGATGGCCCAAGTATTCCACTTCCTGACCCCATAAGAACACTTTGAAGGCTTAGCATAAATTTGATGTTTCTCTAAGACTTCTAAGATAGTATTAACATGATGTAAGTGTTTCTCCCATGATTTTTTGTAGATGAGTATATCATCAAAAAATTCTAAGACAAAATTTCTTAGGAATGGTCTAAATACTAAATTCATCAAGCTTTGGAATGTGGAGGGAGCATTGGTAAGGGCAAATGGCATCACTAGGAATTCATAATGGCCTTGATGAGTTTTGAAAGTTGTCTTATGAATATCTTCTTACTTGACTCTAATTTGGTGATACCCAGAACACAGATCTAGTTTTGTAAAATAAATGGCACCATGAAAATCATCTAATAAATCATCAATGATGGGAATAGGAAACTTATCTTTGATAGTGAGCTTGTTAAGCTCTCTGTAATCTAGAAACATGTGCCATCTTCCATCCTTGTGATGCACCATCACCACAGGAGTAGAATAAGCACTTTGACTGTGATGAATAATACCCATTTCCAACATTTCCTCCACCATCTTCTTGGTCTCACTCTTTTGAACATATGGATATCTATAAGGCTTGATGTTGGGGGGTTAGATTCCTAGAATCAACTAAATAACATGATCATGCTCTCTTTCAGGTGGCAATCCTCTTGGTTCCTTGAAGACAACTACATGTTGATTAATAACCTTTTGAAGATCAGGATGCAATACCTTCATTTGCAGTTGGAATTCTATAGAGAATAATCATGCTACAAAACCTTCAGACCCATTTTTAAGAATCTTCTGCTTTTGGTGAGAAATCACCACTAGAGGATATTTAGCTTGCAGACCTCAAAGTTCAAATTATTTACCCTCAGAATGAAAGCACATGAATAATTCCTCAAAATTTATCTCTTTGGTGCCCAAGGTAGTGAGCCACTGAACACCTAAGATAATATCAACTCCACCCATGGAAATAGAAAACATCGTCGATTCCAATGTGTAATCACCCATCATGATTTTGACTTTATGGAATTTACCTAAACATTGGACTGTGCCACCATCTACAATCATTACTTGAAATTTAGGTGCTAGTCAGATGAAACAATTTAGTCTTGTTGCCAACTTATGATTGATGAAATTATGTGTGCTCCTTGAATCAATCAAGACTGTTACCTTCTTCTTCTTAAGATAACCCACAACTTGAAGGGTTTGTGGAGTACTAATAACTGATAGAGCATGGCATGAAATAGTGGGCTAAGGATCTCCAGATTCTTCCTCTAATTTTTACACTTCCTCTGTTGATGTTGCCTTATATTCTTCCTCATCACTAGATCCTTTAATGTAGAACACTTATTTCTCAGAACATTTATGATTTGGTCCATATTTGCTATCACAGTTAAAGCATAACACTTTGACTCTTTTTTCTTCAATTTGTTGAGGTGTCAACTGAATTTGCCGAGGGTAAGAAGGAGATAAGGTGTTACGATATTTTATGCTAGAAAAGGTCTGCCTTCTACTGGAAAGACATTTTTCCTCTACTCGACGTGCCATGATAATAGAATCAGAAACCTTGAGTGGGTTAAACAAGCATACCTCATGCTCAATGTGGTCCTTAAGACCCCCAAGAAAAAGGTCATTCAAATAATCTTCTGTAATATCCTCCACATGCAAGGATAAAGTTTGGAATTGATGGACATACTCCTGAACTGAACTAGTTTGGTGTAACTATGCTAATTGGCTGAGGTAATTCTCAGAAACACTAGAACTATAGTGTAATTGAAGATCTTCAGTGAACACTATCCAGGTGACATTTAGGCCATTCTTTTGCCTTTGAGCACATAACCAATGATACCAAAAAAATTAATCAGGTTCTAGGTATAAGGATGCCACAGTTACCTTTTTTCCTCCTTGGATCTGATGGAGATCAAAGAAATTTTCCATTTGGGTAATCTAATTGAGTGGATCCTTTCCATAAAATTTATGCCTTTCAACTTTTGGAATCGTGCCCCTCCATTGGTGAGAAGATCCACTTGAATGATTAAAGGATCCTCCTTGATTTGAGTGATTTGGATCTGTGTGACCATTTCTATTAGAACCCATATGACTAGAATTGGAATTTTTATTAGAAATAGCATTCAACAACTCCTAATGCATTGCATGAAAATCCTTTTGAATCTCACTCTTAAGGATACCTTTCAGTTGATGAAGCTCAACATTAAGGTCATCCTTACTGACCATATTGTTTACCCTTTCCTAAAGTTGAATGACCACCTCATATACTCCCAAACCAGTAGAATCTAAAGCCATATCTACCTTATTTGGGGTCATTCCCATAGTTTCTTGTCCTTTTCCTTGGCCTCGGGTAGATCTACTAGCCATGATAAAGGATGTGGGCCTAGGGGTAGACTTAATAGGGCATAATTTTAGGGTTTAGGGTTTTGTAATTTTTTTGGCTGAATATAGGAATTTATGAAATAGAAACCCTAGCTTTGTTTTGGAGGGGTTTTCAAAAATATAAGAAATTTGAAAAATTTCCGAAAATTATGCCCTAGGGAGCCAAATTATGAATAAATATAGAACCATAATAATTTTTGTAAAACGAGTCAAAACTTATTGAAATTTGGAGAGAATATTACTGGACTTATTTCACCTCACCACAAAAACAATTGTAGAAAAATTCTCTACCAATCTTGAGATATATCCGAACCTCCAAAATTAGAATTTAACGTTGTCCTGGACAAGATCAAGCTCTGATACCACTTGTAATGAAATTACTTGATTAATTATGATTATCACCAGCAATATAACACAAAATAACATAATATTGCAGATAAATTCTCTCAATATGAAAGTATAATAGCTTGGCCACTTCGAGGGGGCAACCTCTAGAACATATAATAAGACCCAAATACTCAACATAATGGTCATCCACTACCTATAACCCCTATTTATACTATTCCTATACTATGGCCATCAGCAAGGCTGACCAACCAATGATAATAGATCATATATAAAAGAGTTACATCATGATATTAAGTTATGATAGCAACAACTTGGCTATATCCATCCCATGTAAGATATATAATTAAGGGCGTAACATTGTTGTTTTGTTTTTATCCTTGGGCGCCGATAACATTATTTCTATTTTTGAGAATTTGTAAGGGCACAGAGGACTGCATATCATTTTAAGTGTGGGGTGGAGAAATTTGAAGGAGCACATGATTAAGGTACCAAGGAAGATGTGTTGAAAATCCTTGTTGAATGGCCCAATTGAAAGAGGTATACAAAGAAAGATGGAAGATGAATGGTTGGTGCTAGGGTAAAGCTACTTGTAAATCCCACATACCAAGAAGGAGAAAGAGCATTTAAGCAACATGAGGTACGTGGAAGTAAGAATCAGGATAGAAGAAGTGCCTTTGGCATAGGTTACACGTGTGTAAGAGTCTTCTGTCATGTTAGATTGGTTGTGCACCAGAAGGATGGAGGAGTTTTCACACAAGGTTGGGTGCGTGAGTTAAAGTACTTAAGACAAACTTTGTTTGGAAAATCCACATTAAATGAACATATTACGGTGGTAGGTAAAGTAGCATTTAATGTTCAAAAAGAGAAAAACTATAAGTAAAGGGTTGAGGCTCTTTCATTTTTACTTTACGAAATAGAGAAAGGAGCGAGTTTTATAAATAAGGGTTTCCAGATTTGATCCTGCGAAGAAAGACTTGTGAGATCAAAGTGTGAGAAGTCAGTTTGAGTTTTCAAACTAGAAGGAAGGGGTTACATGGGTGTAAAAAAGGTTGTAAGGAGGTGCCATCTTTTGGAGTTAATTTGATCCCAGTTAGGGTTCAAAAAAAAAGGGCACGGGTTCAAGAGAGTTATATCATAGATTTGAGATCGAAGACTAGAAGAATTGGAAGAACATAGTAATAAAAAGACCTCAACAATGGCACCCAAGAAAGGAAAGGGCAAGGGAAACATGAAACAATAAAAACCTGATGTAAACACCAATGAAGAATGGTATGCATAGATGCAATACCGATATGGGGTGATGATGGGGAATGAGTGGGAATCCCACCTAAGAAATGTACTAGTAAGTGATTATAATCACTGGAAAACATGATAAAGAAGGAAATGGCTTTGGAATTAGTGCATGCCACCAATAAAAAAATACCAGAGGGCTTACCAATATACAATGATGATGTTAAGGTCAAAATGAGGAAGGGCTATTGCAACTCTATGAGTTTCCCTATTTCGGAAAACCAAAGTGCCTGTACAAATGGTTAATGTCGCGGGTACACGAAGATTACTTCCACTTTATAGGGAGTAAGATGCACATTACTCCCTAGCTTATCTCACAATGTATAGGCCTCATATGTGAGGGAGATAGCTTAGAAGATGACCTAGGTGAAAAGGAGGCTATTCAGGAGACCATCATTGAATATGCTTGCAAGAAACGGTTGAGGTATTACGAAATTTCAAACATCAAGGAACCCATGATGAAAATGGCCAACACATCTGGTGACTAAGTTGAATGGCTAGGAGAGGTGAACCCATGTTAACAAACCTTGGTTACATGTCTGTAGGTAAATTATAGAAGGCACCATATACAGCTTATCTGTATACATCACAGAAGAAATTGTCAGTTGCATGAAGGAAAGCAACAAAATCATGTTTGGAAATGTCTTGCTCACCATTGTATTTTTGGAGATTGGAGTTCTTGATGCACTAGATAAGATTGTATGGGAGTACCCCTCCGAGGATCCTTTGCCATCGAAGAGGTTCAAGAAGTATGCCTGTGATACAATGACAACACCCCATAAGGTGCGGCTAGAGAAATGGTATCCTCACATAAGGAATGCATTCGGGGCAGAGTGGAGAATCCCTTAACAACTCCTAGCAGCCACTAAGGGGGAAGCTGAATTCTCTATTTATCAACATTTCTTCCTAGGCCATTTCAAGCTAATAGACGAATCATGGAGCCCTTGGTGTAAGCTTCCCCTTCGCATTCACTGCTCAATACTTCCAAGTGGGAGTGAACATATTTAAGGAATGAAAGAAGTTAAGGATGGAACTAGGTAGTTTGGACCAGGAGCATAAGGAGACGAGAAAGAAGCTGAAGTACCTTAGTGGCAAGCACATGTATATGGAGAGGTACGTGCTGCATGAGGTCTAGATGAGAAGGCCAATAACACTACCCATTGTTGGAGGATCTGTAGAGTGCGTGTACGTCCATATAAGGCAAAAGTTTTAAAAGGGTGCATATCTGGAGAATGATGTCTCCATACCTAAGGATCCCATGGGTAGGAAAAATCCTGTGCTAAAGAAGAGAGGGAGAGGAGAAGAAGAAGCACCAAATGTGCAGATTGTTCAGACAGTGAGCATACCAACCACAATGAGCACCAAGCCAAGCACTTACATACGGAGAAATAAGTCCCCGGTGAAGGAGAAGAACACCAGAAGTAGAGGCACCTAAGCAACCCATCACCAAGGAAGAGTCACCTGAGGAAGAAGATAAGGCCGAATCCCCTATTCAAGAGCCACCTCTCAGGAAAAAGCAGAGGGTAAATGAGGAACCTAACTCAGAGGCGACCGACAGCTTGGAGAAGTACATGGGTGGAAGAGGGGATGAGAGTGAAGAAGATGATGGCGAGGAAGGTGAGCATGATAAAGACCAGGAGCCACAAGTAATTTCAGCATCTACAACTCAGAAGATGAGAGTGGAGATGAGAAGCAGGAGTTCATATTCATGCGGCGTAAGGGAATATAAGATGAGGAAGATGCCGGAGACATAGAAAGGGGATGGGGAAGATGTGCTAGGAAGAAATCAGGGGGCCATAAGTTTTAAAAAGGAGAAGATCACTAAGATGGTAGAGAGAGAAGTGAAGAAAATGCTCGAAGCCCTGGTAAACCAAGAGTTGGAGTGCAATGCGCAGACATAATACTGAAGGAAGGGAAGGAGGAGAACATTGATAAAGAGCATGACAGCTTGGGAGGAGGCCCCGCTCTGACAGTAAGTTTCCCCAAAGGTGTGCACTCAGGTAGGAGAACTCTTGATACAGAGTAGAAGCAAGTAATGGGCTGCGTTTGATGACAATGAAGAAGGTGTTACGTGTGTAATTCCAAAGTAGTGTACCCACAAAAAGGCTTCTAGCCATGGGGTCTTTTAAAAAGGACGGCGCGTATCCTAGAACAAAGAAGATGCTCTCTTAGGCATTTGAGTCCCACATTGATGAGCTAGACTTTGAAGTCTGTCAGGGAGCGCTCATAACATTTCCAGAATCTAAGGAGGCCAATCCCTTAGTAAATGCTCAGGGGCTCTCGGGATGAGCAAGTTTGCAACACACTCAACAAATTCGCAGTCGAAACCAAGGCTAGACTCTTCGTGCAAAATGATAGGTTAAGAGTGCTGGAGGAAAAAACTAGGGAAGAAGGAGAGAGGAGCTGGTGGAGAGGACCCAGAGCTTAAAGCAAGAAGAGTTGATCAGTGCACAGCTAAGGTGTGAGTTAAAGGAGGAGAAGATAAAGGTACAGGAAGCGTACAATAAAATGGATTCTATCAAAGGCACCATATTTTTGAAGCACCCAGACTTAGCGCCACCCACACAGAAGTACTCGTCCCTTCTGGAGTGTATAGAAGATCTCACGCACTGTCCTCACTATGGAGAGAAGTCCTTTGGCCCTAGAGTCTATCAAAGAAGTGGCCACACACTAGAAGGAGGAGGACAAATTGAAGGTGGTAGCACTCATTGCCGAGTATATCCAAGTACTCATAGAGGTTAAGGTTGTTTCCCAATCTGTGGAGGCCACTATGATACATGTGTAGAAAGAGATAAGGTGGCAAGCTCCTTAGTCACCACACTCAAAGCGGAGCTAAAAGAGTTCTAAGAAAAGAACAAGGGGAACAAGGTGGAAAGGGACAAAGTTCTGGCTGAAGTAGAGAGAAAATTAGAGGCAATTGAAGCCTTAAGGAGTTCGATCAAGGCCCAACTAGAGGAGCTATACCCTCAAATTACCAAGAGGATGGACAGGATCAAAGACTTGGGTAAAGAGATGGAGCAGATCATGGACACTTTGGGCACACAGGGAATTAGCTTGTGTTTTGAAGAAGTGAGCACCCTGGTGGGCGACCTCTGTTAGAAGGTACAGGGTGAGGTTGAAGTGTGGAATAATCTAGAGGAAGACTTACGAAAGGATTTTTGAAGCTTGTTGAATTAATACTCCCCCCCATTCTTCATTATTTTCCCAATTCTTTCATTCCCTTATTATTTTGTATAGTGTAAGATTATACATTGGTTTGCTAAGGTAGCATGCATCTTGGTTGAGTAAAGTGTTTCCAAGGATAGAGAATAGGTGTAGTGTGGGGTGATGTTAGACCCCTAGAATATTGGCCAAGTATGAAGGCATATAGGTATGCAAGGCCCTGGTTATCGAAAGACACGTAAGGAAAAAGTGTCCAAGAGAAAGGCTTAAGGAATCACATAGCACATGTGACACGTGAAAGGAGGTTCGGGACTTAGTCAATTTGAGAACCCAAGGAAGAACACATGAAAATTATGACCGGTTGTGCATGGATTAGGTGCCAACCTAGTGACAGGTTAGCCCTGATAGGGGCATGCCTGGATGGAATCTTCTAGAAGAACATCATGAGATAATTTGGAAAGCTCGGGCCTAGAGAAGCATACTCGCATGAAAGACCACATTCAACACTTGGCACCATATCTGAGGGCACTAGAAGGTGAATTGGAAGTGTAGGAAATCGATAAATACAAGTGCCTACAGAGAGTAAAAGATATATGATTTTGAGATATATTGGGTTAGAGAGAGCGTGAGTGTGAGAGACAACATGGGAGGAGCTCTGCAGACTTACTGTGAGGAATCTATCAGTGGATAGTTGCATTAAGGATAGAATTTACTAGGCATGAAATTTTAAATTTTCTTTTGGTAGCTTAGTTACATAAGTCTAGTGAAATGCATGACTGCGGTCTGCTTCTCTGCGACACTCTGTAATGGTTCAATGAATGTAATGAGGTTACCTGATATAATATATACATGAATATCAATGGTTCTAATGCATACTTCTCTCTTATGAGTTCTCTTTCCTTTCATGATAAGTAATAATGCTTGTATATTTCTTTTTTTCATAATACATGTTTTGGATTTTGTTAAAGCACTCAGTCTGAAGTGACTGCAATGATCTAGAGGCCGTTCTAATCCATATGGTTCTTGTGTGTCTTAACATCCCTCCTGGAAACTCTTACACTAATCATAGATGATTTTTCCCACTAAAATCACATAAAAGAGAGACTCGGTACCCGCACGTGCCTCGGGTGAGCACTCAGCTTTGCTGGGTGATAGGTCGGTGCTCATGGGGTTCCTTCCTTTTGTGATGGGAGTAAAAATGACTACAATTTCTCTCCTCAAATTCCATCCACTTTGCAATGTGTCATTGCTTCTCTACCTCCCTCTCACATGCCTCATTATACTTAAGCCACATTTCCTCTCTCTTCCTTTCTGTCAGTAGGTCCTCTAGCCTACAAAAAGCCTAGTCCTGCCCCCACGGATGGTGGGCTTTAGTTAGCCATTGGTTTACTCTTCAAATTTAAAGTTTCCATCAGGGGATCTTTATTTCCAGTGGAATGCCTTGCAGGTAATTTCCCTTTGGATATCATAAAAATTATAATTCAACTACCTCTGGGCACAAATAAGTGGAAATTGATTACTCCAAGATATAAATGTTTAAAATGCTAGGGAATAACGTATCCATAGCTCGAGTCTAGATCAGATCAGTATCATAAAGGGCATACAATTATTTTTATATCCAAACAAGTGTGCGGTACCTCCAATTCCACTTAGATGCATACACAATCAGCCACTCGTACAATTCTACTGGGAAGATAACGAAGAAGCTCTCATATACACTATCATAAATTCTCAGTTCCACCCATACACATGTGTTAAACTCAGATCTAGTGTTGAAATTCCATGTGTATTATTCTTCTAGATCATGTATCCACTCTTCAACACTTGCTAATGTCAACCAGTATGTCTTCATCATGAACCATCCTGAAAACAACTGAAAAAAGAGGTCCTGACAATGAAACCAATGATGCAACCTAGAATTCAGTAATACAAGCCCAATAAGACCCTATGCATGTGAAATGGTCATATTCCTTGTAAAAATCAATGCAATCTTGGTATATGGTTTCCCACCAATGCCTTACAAGTATAATCTTCCACACGGTAGCATTTCCTACATAGTTTACTATTGTAATCCCACCAAGCACTTCCTCCATAATTATCACATGCTCATGTTCCAATATGCATCAGTGTGTAACCTCATCAGGACCTAACTTATATAGGTATCCACTAATGAACATGTAGGGGTACAATGTGTATTGCTAACTTCTTCCTCTCCAGAGCCTTCATTCCCTTCTAGCCCCACACTTGTTTTTCAAGAATACTTGCGATATCTTCCAAGTATGAGGGTGTACATCACAATTTTTTGAGATATAGTGGGTTAGAGAGAGCGTGAGTGTGAGATATAACATGGGCGGAGCTCTGCAAAATTAACTGCGAGGACTCTATCAGTGGATAGTTGCATTAAGGATAGAATTTACTAGGCATGAAATTTTAAATTTTCTTTTGGTAGCTTAGTTACATAAGTCTAGTGAAATGCATGACTGCGGTCTGCTTCTCTGCGACTCTCTGTAATGGTTCAATGAATGTAATGAGGTTACCTGATATAATATATACATGAATATCAATGGTTCTAATGCATACTTCTCTCTTATGAGTTCTCTTTCCTTTCATGATAAGTAATAATGCTTGTATATTTCTTTTTTTCATAATACATGTTTTGGATTTTTTTAAAGCACTCAGTCTGAAGTGACTGCAATGATCTAGAGGCCGTTCTAAGCCATATGGTTCTTGTATGTCTTAACATCCCTCCTGGAAACTCTTACACTAATCATAGATGATGTTTCCCACTAAACTCACATAAAAGAGAGACTCGGTACCCGCACGTGCTTTGGGTGAGCACTCAGCTTCACTGGGTGATAGGTCGGTGCGCATGGGGTTCCTTCCTTTTGTGATGGGAGTAAAAATGACTACAATTTATCTCCTCAATTCCATCCACTTTGCAATGTGTCATTGATTCTCTACCTCCCTCTCATGTGCCTCATTATACTTAAGTCACATTTCCTCTCTCTTCCTTTCTGTCAGTAAGTCCTCTAGCCTACAAAAAACCTAGTCCCTGCCCCCACGGATGGTGGGGTTTAGTTAGCCATTGGTTTACTCTTCAAATTTAAATTTTCCATCAGGATCTTTATTTCCAGTGGAATGCCTTACAGGTAATTTCCCTTTGGATATCATAAAAATTAGAATTCAACTACCTCTGGGCACAAATAAGTGGAAATTGATTACTCCAAGATATAAATGTTTAAAATGCTAGGGAACAACGTATCCATAGCTCGAGTCTAGATCAGATCAGTATCATAAAGGGCATACAATTATTTTTATATCCAAACAAGTGTGCGGTACCTCCAATTCCACTTAGATGCATACACAATCAGCCACTCGTACAATTCTACTGGGAAGATAATGAAGAAGCTCTCATATACACTATCATAAATTCTCAGTTCCACCCATACACATGTGTTAAACTCAGATCTAGTGTTGAACATCCATGTGTATTATTCTTCTAGATCATGTATCCACTCTTCAACACTTGCTAAGATCAACCAGTATGTCTTCATCATGAACCATCCTGAAAACAACTGAAAAAAGAGGTCCTGACAATGAAACCAATGATGCAACCTAGAATTCAGTAATACAAGCCCAATAAGACCCTATGCATGTGAAATGGTCATATTCCTTGTAAAAATCAATACAATCTTGGTATATGGTTTCCCACCAATGCCCTACAAGTATAATCTTCCACACGGTAGCATTTCCTACATAGTTTACTATTGTAATCCCACCAAGCACTTCCTCCATAATTATCACATGCTCATGTTCCAATACGCATCAGTGTGTAACCTCATCAAGACATAACTTATATAGGTATTCACTAATGAACATGTAGGGTAAGATGTGTATTGCTAACTTCTTCCTCTCCAGAGCCTTCATCCCTTCTAGCCCCACACCTGTTTTCAAGAATATTGCGATATCTTCCAAGTCTGAGGGTGTACATCGCAACTTAAATAGTTACACATCTGGAATGGCATCCTCAATGCTTTCCGCATCCTCCCCTGAGTTAATCCTTGATAAGTGGTCAGGACCTGAATTACTCTTCCCTGATTTTACACCCACTATGAACTCAAACTCTTGAAATAATAGGACCCATCAGCATATGTTCTCTTGCAAACTGGGCGTGTTTATAAATTACTTAAATTCCACATGGTCTGTGTAGAATATAAAAGGTTTTTATAATATGTACAGTCTAAACTTATGCAACGTATAGATCATAGAAAGTGCCTTACACTTAGTAGCTATGTAATTATATTTTGCTGGTGTCAACTTCCTTCTTATAAAATAGAAGGGATGATCAACAATCCCCTCACCAGGTTGTGCTAGTACTGCTCCCATGGCTGTCCCTAAGGCATCGACATGCACATGGAAAGTTTTATCTTAGGGAAAACATAGTATGGGTGCAATCACAAGCCTATCCTTCAATGTGTCAAATTCTTTCTGTTGCACCTCTCCCAAATGAAAGGAACTCTTGTGTTTTTATAATTCTTCCAAAGGCACGGTGATATTGGCATACCCATTGATGAATTTCCTATAGTACCCCATATTCCCAAGGAATCTGTGCACTGCACTTTGACTAGTAGGCTTCCTTAATCCCATAATAACTGCAACTTTGGCGGGATCCACTAGTAAGCCTTCTTTACATATGATATTTCCTAATAGGGTTTCAAATGGAGTAGAAAAGACACATTTCTTAATGTTGAGGGATATCCTCAATTTTTGACATCTCTCAAACATCAGCCTTAAATTTTCACCTTTTTTTTTCACCAACCCATACACAGTCTATTCATCCAGGTAAACTTGAAGAAATTTATGGATGAAGTCCTGAAATGCTTGTACCACGATGCATGAGAACATAATATGAACATTGTTTGATCCAAAAGGCATAACCATGTAGGAAAAAAACTCCCCATTCAGTGAAAAAAGTTTTCTTTCTCTGTTCTTCCATTACAATCTTGACTTGGTGATACCTGGGGAACCCATTCGTGAAAGAGTAGACTTCGCACCCGACCACTCCCCTCCAAATTTTTTTTAGTAAAGGGGTTTATAAAAGGATCGATGACACATACTACATTGAGGTCACTATAGTCCACATAGATCATTATTATTCCATCCTTCTTGATACTAATGAACATTGGGATTATCCATTCTAATTCCTCCACATCCTCAATGATACTAGATGTTATCATCTTGTCTATTTCCTCCTTGACCCGTATGCATAAATTCAGATTCATCTGATAATGCCTCTTCCAAATTAGGTGTGAACCTTCCTTCAACTTGATCTTCATCTCCCCTAAGTATTGGTGGATGCCTTTGAGTTCATGGTGCCCATGAGGGAACAAAACCTTGATCTTGTGCAACATATCAATCACCTTTGAAACTTCCTTTTCTAACTAATAGTCCCCGATGATAGCTTCTTTAGGTTCTATCTCTTTCCCAATGTTAACCTTCTTTATTTTTAAGGGATCATGGTAGGTGCATGCTAAATAATCAATGCTATCTATGAATTCGTGTGTAACCTTTAGAATGGTTAACATACAACATTTCCATTTCTTCACCATCTACTACATAGAACATTTTTTCCTTTTTCTTTTTCCATGCATGCGGGCTGCAGTTGTTCTCCCTCTGATTCTTCTTCATTGAGGGGCGTCTCTAAATAAGGCTCACCTAGTAACTCCAGTAGCCTATCCTCTACCATAACACTATCTCCCATCTTAATGCGCTTGATTACTTTCAACGCCTTATCCAATGATGACTTGGTACTCCTATATTTGAAACATTGAACAAGATCACTTGCAAAATCCTACCAATACCTATTTGACGATACATCTTGAAATGAATATACCATGTTTACACACAAAATTCTAAGGTGGAATACAACTTATGAACCCATAACGAAGGTGGTAACACTTTTGTGCCTCCCATCCAGGCCTTCTCACATGCTTGGATATGAAATGAGGCAGTCTCTTTACCATGGTAATCATACATGACAGTGGGTGCATTGATCCTAGAGAACCTTACAAATAATACGAGTCTTACCTCATACCATCTTAAGAGGCTCTCTTGATGAGGGTCCCACCAGCACACTGTAAGTTCCATGTAGGTTATAACTGAGCATTCGCCCTTCTCTCATCCTTATTCTTCCACTGAGCCTCAATTTCTCACAATAACATTTTCATGGTATGCTCCTCTAGAGTAACTTGGTAACTTCTTCCCTCCTAAGTTCTTGACTACATATACCCTCATTACCCTTATTACATATCCTCTTAATTTTCACCTAATCAACTCATAACTCTTATGCACCCAATTGTCACACTGCCATGCTAGTGGTATCAAACAAGGAGTGAGAATCTTCAAATTAGATAACTACTTCCATGGGATGAATTATCTCAGGATCTCTGATGGAGTGCACATAGATTATTTTGAAGAATTTCTCTATTGGGGGATCAGTATAGGGATTTTTACTTCCCATCTATTACAAGGATAATAAATATTTTCTTCCTTATTCTCAAATATAATATACCGCTTGTTAAATCGTAGGTCAATATTGTTCCTTATAACAACCAAGGGTACCCAAGTAATGCTAGGAAATTTTCTTCCTCGGTGAGTTCCAAGACTTCAAAGTCCCTAGTGAACTTATCCCCTTGAATAGTGATAACACCATCCCTCAAGAATCTAATGGGAATTTACTTTGTGTTGTTTTTCATATACAACACATTTAAAGATGGTTGTAAAGTAGGTCTTCCCATTTGATGTCATGCATCTAAGGTAATAACATTGACCTCCACTCCCATGTCAATGAGGATATTTCTTAGAATCCACCCATCAACAAATGTATTCAATGTAATCTCCTTATCATAGTCAAGGCTATGAGGAGGAAGGTTTGAATGTAAAACCATCTTTTTGTGGTCTTCTCTGATGCTTTATACCTTCTCTCTTATCCATTCTCCTAGAAAGGGAATAATATTCTCTTGCCTTAACATCCTAAATACTTCCTTGACTTCATCCAGGCCTTCCTTCGAAACAACAGAACCAAGATGTAGTCATTTTTAAAACCCTTAGAACAATAGTCTAATCCCATGCGTGTTGGCCTATCACCTAGTGGGCGTCGATTTCTCACCCAAGGAACGCAGGGGTGTCAAGCCCCTCCTTTATATGATTCTTTTGAGAATACATCATCTATGACTAAATAATTAAGTGCAAAAGTATGAGAAAAAACCATGCATTCATTTGGAGAATCTAGGATGAATTATCAGCATCAGTACATCTATAAAAAAAAGACAACATATAGAGCTAATTCATAATAAAAAAAGAAATGTATCAGGCTTAAGCTCATGTAAACATATATACTTTAGAAAATAACCTTCCATTCATATTAATGATTTCAGTAACCATATTACATTCCTTGAGGTCATAACAGACCCATATAACAATGTAGAGAAAGGTCATGCATCAAAAACTACACTATGTCCTTCATATTACAAGGATAAACAAAAACCCATCCCTCTAAATATGCCATCACTCCTATATTTCCTCTAATTCCACCCCATTGACTCCTCCATGATATTTATGCAGAGCTTCACCTCTCTTCTACTATACAACCACACTAATCACATATATCTCTCTCTTCTACTACCTGCAGACATCAATATATAGATTTTTTCCTTCACCGCCATGGCTTCTGAGGTAACAAATTGGTTTCCAAGTGTCCAAGTGGTCCTCTAATGGAGCATGCATCCATTGATCTGAGCTCTCCACTCTTTGCAATGATGTTCTTCTGGATCCTTCCATTGCATGCATGAAATATTCCATTCTTTATCCTACGACTACCAGGCTGGCACCTTATCCATTCTGCATGCTAGATGGGTCAAAATTTTCTCATGTGTTGTCTGGAACTCCAAATATAGATAATTCAAAAAGCTTGTCTTTTCTTACTCACACATGCTGTGTTCTGCTAAACCATGCTGTAACCCTGACCTGCACGCTTTTAACCCAGGAGCCCTTCTTTAATAGGTCTTGCACGCCTACGTACCTTCTTGTACTTGGCCAATATTCTAGGGCCCAAAAATTGGTATGGAAAATCGAGAGTCTCCAAATACATACATGGAGATACACCCCTCTGAATTGAATGACACAACTCCAATTATTGAATAAAAACTAATCTAAGCCTATCTACGATTATGAGTTGGCCAAAATTTTAGTGATCACACAAGGAGACTCAACTAAACTTGTGGCAAGATGCTTTTACGGGGGTACAAGGGATGAAATTATATTAATGTAGGGATAAGGAGAGAAATTAGGAAAGTAAGGATATTGTTGTGACTAGGCCAATTGTAGAATTACCCAATAACTAGAGTAGTTCAAACATTCAATATAGGACAACAACAACCTTGTTATAGACATCAATACAAGATAAGATTATGAACACCAATTTTTAGAGATATCCTTATCAAGAAAAGAAACAAACTCTTTTCTCATTTATTGACATCCGAAAATTTGTATAGTGAGAGGGATAGAGAAAGATATGAGAAAAGGAAATAGAATAAATTTAGCTCTTATTTCTTATGAATTGATACAAAGTTCCACTACTACAATCCATAATTATTAAAAAGTGAAAATTATCAAAATCTAGGATCCTTTTGAATGGAGAGGCCATCCCAATTTACAAAAATGTGAATTGACCTCTTACCTCCCTCATATGACTCTTTGTTTCCATATTCCACTTTTCACCTTCATTTTCCACTAGAAAAGACAAATTCAGTATTTCTCTTATAATTTGAGAAAATAATTTTATAATTTTGAAATAGGTCACTTAAGTGAATAAGATGAGATACAATGATGAATCCCAATAGAGAATTAGAAAGGAGAGAGAAGAAATAATTAGAAAGTGAGGAGGGAGGGGGGTGAAGGAAATCCAGTCATGAAGATCCAATTGAATTCCTTGATTTAGTTATGAACTTTGAGTGAATTACTCTTACACTGACAAAATCCCTCTTCTGAATGATCGACTAGTGTATCCCATCATGTACATTGAGTGAGGATATGAGAAACACGTGATAATTAGACCATTGAAGATGATGAAATATTTCCTCACATAAGTTTGAAAAAATTATGAGAATTTACCACGGTTTCTGAACCAATCATGCATATGAATGAGACCTTGAATCTATTACTACACAATGCAATCATGATGGTTCTACTACCTCGAGGACTGTTTGAAGATGACACTCTGATGAGTGATGAATATTGATCCTATGAACACCTTTGAACATATTTCTCCTTGACGAAGATGATTCATGATTTATTCTTTGTATAATACACAAACGTCATGAATTGAGTTTTTATAAACGCTATTAAAAGATTATCCTGATGATCATGGGTGTTATCCAAGAATATCCACTTAGGGTAAGGTTAATATGGAAACCAACCTCTCTAATAACTCTCGACAACTATTTCATGCTTATTTGGAAGTTATAATGAAGCTTCACCCTTAACAGTTTTCCAATGATGATCATAAACTCTGTGATGCACAGACACCTTGGGTCATGGAATGAGTGTTTAAAAACACTATTTGATATTTCCTAAAGTGAATTTGAGATGACCCACAGATAATGCTTGTGATGATATTTTGTGACACTATCAAGATTTTTTGACAAATATTACTCCTAGAATGATTCACTTACTTTTACATATCGAGGAAGCAAACAATGAACACTGATGAGTACACTATTTTTGATAGTGAAGAATGATCATCCTGTTGCTTTGACAGAACTGAGACTTCTTTGGTGCATGTGAATTTGAATTTCATGGTGACAAAGAAACTTATCTATACTTGAAAAAGGGATTTACTATATTTAGAAAATGGAAATTTTTAACCCTTTTCGATCTCAATCACTCCATTGGTCCTTCTAGATGACCTTTTTGCACACTTCCTTTTCTGAAATTACTCTTCATGATAACTTACTAAAAAAGGTAAGTTCATATGTAAGAGAAGTACTATTTTTAGAAATTGGTGTCTTGAATTTGGTTTTTGATGAAAATAGTTTTTCTGATATGGGTTTTTCATTTTTATTGCGGCTATGAAATTTCACATCCGCCCAGTCTCTCAAATGAGAGAGATTAAAATTTAAAAAGTTTCCGCATGGAAGTTGAGGTTTTTTTTCTACAAAAAAATTTGGCCCTGCATGCAAATATTTCTATTGGATTCTCAAGGTGCATGAGAGTGTATATGAATGCAAAACAACCCATGTTGATTTGTGCAACGGTCTTCAAGATATGAGTGATTCCTCTTTGCGGGTTACAAAGTTCATTAGGAGAAAATAATTCTTTGGAGTCTTCAAAAATTCATGTTTTTTAATGGTTTTTATCCTTCTTAGATCATGTGTACATGTAGGAAATAAATAGAGGATGAAAATTGCGGAAGAATTTTTCAATAAAAAAATTGGTAGAGTTTCGACAGTGAATGAAAAACTAGGGGAATGAGCAAACAGTTGGCTAAGTCTTGTATTTATAGGCATTTGAAATATTGACGGGGGAGAATTTTATTATCCCCTATTTCCCCCTTAGAAAGGGACAATGGGAGCACAAAAATGTTCCTTATCCTTAGCTTGCCAAGTGGTACTCATTTATTGGCTGAGAGAATTGGAGGAGGGGGCTAGAAATAAGCTCTTGGAGGCTAGTTTTGGGTTGTATGTGAAACTAGATAGAAATCAAGGGGAAGGGAAATTTTTTTTCTACATTATCTCCTTGGGATGGGAAAATAGGTTCACAAAAATGTACCTTATCTTGGAAGTGACAGTTGGCACTCATGTGTGCAATGAGGAGAGTGCTAGGATAATGACCAAAAAGAGCTTACCAAAGGGTGCCAAGGACATATTGCATGTCCATGAGCTATATGAGAGGAGCGGAGTCATTTTTTATCCATATTTTCCTCTTGGAAAGGTTAAATAAGGACACAAAAAGGTGTTTTACTGCCATAATGACATGTTTCTGTCAAAAAATTGACTAACTGCTGAAATATGCTACCTTGGGAAGAGACCTGACAACACCATATCTCAGACTCCTAGAGGTCTATTAGGAACTTCCTTATATTATTTTTATTTTAAAATACATTTTGATAAGAAATGGAATTGTTCTCATGCCTTTATTTTTCCTGAAATACCCTCAAAGACCTCATTTTTTCTGAGGATCACGAGTTGTAGTTAGAGGTCTTAAAATTGCATGGAGTTTATGATGAATCTAATTTTTCCACCATTTAGAGGACTGAAAATTATTTCCATTTATAATTTTTTTTCTCAAAAATCCTTCTAGATCTCCAAATATCACCTCTTGAAGTTTAGGTTCTCTTTCGCAATGCAAGCTCTTTTGGCCTCAAAAACCTACTTTTGGTGAAATGGCTTCTAAACCTCCAGATATTTTTCATAATCTTCCTAAATCTATTGAAAAACGATTTTGGTTCCTTGATACACCTCCTTGATTAATTTAGGCCTTCTAAAATACTTTGGTTGCTATACACTTATCTTAGGAAGGATTATAATAGCCCTTCCTAATCTTTCGTGAGAATCTACTTTTATAAAGACTACTCCATAGGTACTTGAGTGATATTTATCTTCCTAAGTCACCTATAGGGAAGGAATATACACACATATGAACCACTCCAAGGAATGGATAGGACTAATAGAGGGAATAATATGACCTAGGAGGGTTTTTCTAGAAGGTATACCATATAAAATTTTCAACACTAGGGTATGGTTGTCCTATTTTCAAGTGAATTTTTCCTTTGCAAAAATAAAGGACAACACAAAGGTAGAATGGAACTGCAAGTTGTCAAAATAACTTGGGTTTTTATTTTGGAAAATACTTTTGTGACTTTTGGGACCTTCTACCTACTAGATGAAAGAGACCAATAGCCTTAAATCATCCATTTGGCATGGATTCTACCTTATAACATCTTCAACCTGAAGAAACACCCCTCAAGTCACTTGAAAATAATGTTTTGACTCTAATATAACTGATACCAAAACTATTGGAAATTGTGAGAAAGATAAAACAACTTATTTGAACTTGTGAGCACGTGCACCAGAAAACTGGTAGCAACAAAAGATCTTGCTAGAGCATGTGAAAAAAAACTATATACAAAGAAGTCAATGTGCAAAGAGCACCCTTGGAGGAATTGAAACTATTCTAATATGTACATGATGGAAAATACCTAATGGAATTTTTTTTGATAAATCCCATTAGCTGGGATTGGCAGTGCATCTCCATTAAGGTGACACAACTCAAAAGAGTTGTCATCCTCGTAAGAACTATTGATATATGGTCTACTCCAAAGTGCATAAAACTTTAAATAATTCCCTAGTTTAGCTCTTTCAGCATTCCATTTCTAGACAAGATCACCCATTTAGAATGCTTAAGGCCTATCCTTTCCGTCAAACCACTTCTGGCTGATTTATGATGCTATTTTAATTTTATGATGGAAGATTTCCTTAGTTATTCTAGTAAACCATCTCTTTCATTCTGATTTCTCTTTGATTTGTGCCCTCAAAATTTAGCTACTGAGCTAGCTCGAATGAAGGAAGTTTAAGTGATAAAGGAATCCTTTCTTTTCTACCATAAATTGTATTACCCTTAACAGTTGTTATTTCCCTCCTTTACATTCAAGTGTTGACATGTGGTTTTCCTTATAAGGATATGTTCTTCTGATTATTGGAAATCATGCTTAATATGGATAAGTCTTTTCTGCTCTTAAGATCCTTTGAATGAAATGGAATGGCTTCCCTGAATCCATTTTTCACTTCTGGTAGGTGATTTGACATCTGGTTTAGGAGTTGTAAACTTATCTATTTATTTGACTCATCCTTGGATCAATTTTAGTGATCCAAGGAATGTTTTAAATCTGATCTATTGAATGAATGGTAAAATTGACATTCAATGAGTTAAGATACACATTGGACTAAACTTTTTTGCTGCAAGTTCTTTGATTTTTGTGTGAACGTACTTCCATTCAGTGGGTTGTTTTTCTTGGGTTGTTGGAGATCGACCATGACAGGTCATTGCTGACGAAAATGGGAATGCAGCCTATTCATAGCATAAGAGAGATCTAGGATCCTATATAGGACTAACCTACGGGATCCTAAGCTAGGTAAAAAAATATTTATTTCTACCTAAGCTATGTAACTTGATAGAATTCTGATTCTAACCTAAAGCTCCTTATTCTTTTATGATTGGTTGATTTGCAACCTAACCTAAGCTCGGTGCTAATAGAATTAGAAAGGTTACTAGGTATTAAATTAACCTCGATCCTAATACTATAAGGTATTATTGTAACCTAACCTAGTGTTGTAAATTATGGCACTTTGAATTATTTACATATGAGAGTTTATCTAAACCTAATTGCTAAGGCCTATGGTGGGGGTTAGTTGTTAGTGTTATATCCTAAGGTATAAATTTTAATTCTACCTAATATCTAACCTAAGAAATCTAATCTATCCTAAACTAATGGATATAAATGGGGACTTAAGTAGTCGCATGCACTTGGGTGATGGTTCCTAAGTCATTTATGTTATTGATAAGGTTGGTAAATGCATACGGACTTCCAGTTTTGGCAAGGGCTAGATGACTTAATGGAGGCTTAGGTGGCAATATCATTAAAATGGAAATACATGTTACTTTTGACTTGGAAGGCAGTGACAAGGAAGATTAGGTGAGATATTTGGAATTAATGGAATTAATTGCTTTTGGTTTATGAGCCCAAACCATCTTGGTAGGCATGCCAGCGGATTTTTGTTGGGTTGTTTCACTTTGCATGTTTTTTTATTTTCATTCTACATGCACTTTGGTTTTTCGAACCAGTAGGTTAAACTACACTTCATGGATATTTTTGAGGTTTCGAATCTATTTTCATTTTATGGAATTTATAAGAGGCATTGTGGAAGAGGTATCTGGTTTTTTGATCTTTCGTGGAGAAGAAGTGAGCTCGGTTGGAGGTCCTCTTCGATTTGACAGAGACACTATCAGGCATGATAGGCTCTAACTGTTAAAATCTCTTTGTTTCCTCTAAGTGTTTTCATTAGAGAAACTCTACTCTATTGAGTTTTGTGCATTGTATGCTCTATTTGGTTAATTGATTTATGGGTTTAGTAAATCTTGCATTCTAGGGTTCAAATCCATGGAATATGTGATTCTATTGGAAACTTATGTTGTATTGTTTAACACAAATAATATGCATGCAAGTGCAAAGTTGTTATCTCTGTTTGGCATTTTCGGTTGTTGGAAATTGTTTGTTTTGGTTGCGACTACTTTTGTTGTCAATAAATTACTAGCTGATTTTTTGTGGAAAATTTGATTTCTGCATGTGTCTGTTGAGATTACTATTTTGTGAACTTGATGTTTTTGGTGATCTCGATGTTTTTTGTTATCTCGAGCTGGTAAAGAACTTGTGTTCTTATGAAAACTTGTATGAAAGTTCAAGCTTTCTGTTGGAAATTTGTATTTTAGGAGAGAACTATTTTTGGAGATATTCGTGGTTCTATGGTGCTTGCATTTTATTTGATAGATAAACGGGAGTGTGGATAAAATTGTATATGGCTTGGTTCTGGTATTTTATCTTGCCAAAACTTAGACTATGGTTAAAACCTGCATATAACTTGGAGCCTATGTTTTATTATCTTGGATAAATTGGATTGTTGATTGAAGTCCTCATATGGCACGGTGCTTGTGATTTATTGTTCTTATGACCATATAAACTGTTAATGAAGGTTCATTATGAACACTGCTTTCATGTTTGTTTTTTGTTTGGTCTGAGCTCTTTTAAGGTTATTACATTTAGTTGAGTTGGGAAACAGGGTTTGATAAGATGTTAAGAAAAAATAAGAACTCTATTATTATATTAAAATATTTATAAGTAATTACATTATTTTTGACATAGCATTATGATTTTGGTGTATATACGAACTCACGTGATATTCTGTGATGCAAAATTGTACAATGAAATTATTAATTATTATGGAAATTGTAACCTGAATGTGAAGTCAGTTCTATTCTGGTATTCTTTTGTAGTTTTTCGTGTTTTAAAAGGTAAACTAAAAAGGGAACAAGTTGTTTCCTGAACTTGTTTATATTCTCTTGAATGATCCTGAACCTTGAAGGAGCTTATGATTTCTTGTGTTTAGAATTACATATTGAGTCTTGAATTTGTTGTATTTCAAACATATTCATTCGAGTCTTGACTTTAAAACTGGAAACATGGTTTAGAGGGTTGTTGGGTAAACTCTTCATGATCTTGACTGAAATTATCTTGTTGGTTTATCATTCTTATTAGAATCCCAATCTGTTACCTCTTATAGTAATATGTTGAAATATAGGATTGAAATATTAGGAAGAATTTGAGTGCTAGTACCTACTTGGTTTTCACACCTTTTATTGGGTCTAATAAATGAATGTTAAGACTTGAAAGATAAATTGTGATTCAAAATTTATTGCGGGCTGTGTTTGAACTTCATTGTTTTATTATCCCGAGTTTAAAAAGGGAAAATTAAGGGTAAGGATTGATGGAACTTCACTGTTTTATGGTAAAGGGTTATAAGAAGAAAAATTGTAGCATGTTTTCTTATTACGTTAAGGCTATTCTTGTTTGCTCCTTTGGGAACCTTTGCACGAACTTAGACTGTATGTATAAGAAAAGGTAAAACTCTTAATTAAGTTGAAAGAAATGATTATAGATTGGGATCATATGATGTTAGGACCCCTTTCCTAATGTAGTTGGGTTAAGCTCATTCGTTGGAACCTTTGGATTATTCTTATCGGAAACAGAGAATCTACTTAATTAGTCTTTTTATAATTGTCATTTAACTGGAATGAACTAGAAAGAGATTGATGATTGGTTGGTACAAAGGAAATGCAAACTTGTTGTTTGACTGTTAATCCATCATTCCTTCTTGGATTTATTTTATGTGAATCTATTCTGATGAATACTGTAAAATGTTGAATGTTAAAGTAGATGTTCATTAAAGGAAATAGTTTAAGTCATGATATGCACTTGTTTCTACTTTGCGGATGTTATGTACTTTGGCATAATGGAAATGGTTTCTCTTCTTCTTTACTTGAAAAATTAGATGAAACATCCTAGAGAGAATATGCTGTAAACACTTCCTGTATCTTATAGTAAAGATAAGTGTTGTATTATATTTTGGTAGGATTGGAAACAATGAGATGTTATGATCTGTTGTTTGGTAAAGATAATTGATAGGATCAATTATACTTTAATTTATAAGACAGATATTATAGATTATATTCTGTCCTTCTTTTTGTGAATTCTAGTTCATTAATGCTCTTCTCTTTATTGTTATTACTTATGCTTAGAGTATGAAATACTAATTTTTCATTAAATAAGGGGTTGTTTTTATTGGAACAATTAGTGGAATGCACTTCTTTTTAAGGATTAGTGCTTATCATGCTCAGTTCATTGAACTGACCCGTGCTAGCAATTTTTACAGATGGACTTCATAAGTGATAAAAGAAGACAAAAACTTATATGATGCATTGGCTGATCTAAGTTTGATTCTTGTGAAGAATTCTGATTTGTTCTTAAGTTGTATTGAAAAAGAAAAGTTATAATCTTTTGAATGAAGGATGTTGTCATGGAGTATGCCTAAAATGCATAAATTTGTAAATGTATAAGTTTTGAAAGTGAATTGAAGCATGAGAATTTACTTGCATGGGTTGTGTAAATTATCTTGTACCTTTGTAAAAGAAATGGAATCCTATCCTGTTGATATTCTTCATGTTATTTATATGTTTAAATGAGTATTCTTAGATAAGTAGGAAAAAGGGAATTAAAGTAATTTCCCTAAATGTGATGCAACTAGATAAGTTGTAGAATTTCAATGTTCTTATCTAAACAATTCATATTATTAAGGTAACGTGTAATGAACTTACAATGAAAACTATGGAATTTGTAAAGGACATAAAGGGTGTGTTAAACCCTAGAACTTAACGATGAAGAGGAAGACTCTTCCTCTCTTATGAAAAAAAAGTAAACAAAAAGGAAGAAATGATTATAATTATTAGACTTCATTTAATAAAGTCTATTAAGTTACAACCTAGGTGGTTGTTACACTTCCTTGAATGGTAAAGTCACATTAAATGGAACTTATGAGTTTTTGTCCTTTCTTCTTGGTAGCTACTTGTTGAGCCAAAATTAACAAACATCGAAAGTAATCTTAAGTTAAGGAAGTTCTTCAAGGATTAATTGAACCTGATTTGGAAAAGAACTTAGGGAGAGTTGGATTAGAGTTTGGGCAGGGTTGCTGAAATCTTCTTTTAAGTATCCAAATTAATTAAACATTAATAATCTCCTAGGGGTATGTACATCTCGATGAGGTTGTTCTGTAGGATGCTGGCACATGCCAACTACAAGGTTGTACCTTTGAGAAGATTGGGATCTTCTCGAGGATACAACATTGCAGTCGACATGTGGCAACACCCTTCTGCATTGATCGTCTAGATCTACACACTTATGGACTTGAACTTAGTTTTTCTCTAGGACTGGGTAGTAGCATAGTTATGATATGAAGTAGCCCTCTAGGACTCAGGGTACCTTGGCAGACATGGGGTTGACCTAGGTTGACCCAGTATGCCAATATATCCTAAGTCTTTGTGAGCCCCTTCCTATCATAACCTACGTTGTTAACCAGAACTAGGGTTAAACCTTGGGCAAGAGGACTGATGGAAGTCAGTAAAGGACATTCTAAATAACAATAGAGTGGGGGTGAAGGAAGTATTCTGGATTGATGAGTATGCCATCAAGGAATAAGTAATATGAACAGTATGTTAGAAATATTTGGCCAAAGTATCACAAGATGGTGATTACGTTGTCCTATGTTGCCTAGTCTAAGGATCATGATGCAGATGAATATTGGTAACAAATATTCAGTTAGGTTCCTTAGATAGATCACTCAATACCTAGAACAGGGTAAGAGAACCAAGTATACTTAGTATACAGAAAAGTACTCAATACTTAGTGTTAAACATGAATAGAATAGAGTCATGAAATGAATAGGTAGCTTACCGAGTCATCACAGCTGCATATGGTTATCTGTTATAAGAATGGTTGTTATGGAATGTGTGTTCTAAATTACGTATTTAGAATAGAGAACATTACAAAAAAAAATCCCTTGTTTCTAAAGTCTTAAAATAGGAATGTTACATCTTGGTATCAGAGCTGAAGGTTGCAACTCTTAGACCTATTGTGTCCATAATCTGATAAAAAATTGAATTTTCTTATAACAGAAAATGGTTAGGACAAGAGGAAACGTTGCGAATAACACTCCACCTAAGGAAGGAGCAATAACAGCCCAAAAAATTGATGAGATCCTTGCTTCCCTGTTGGACACAAGAGATCGTTTGACTTTACTCAAGCAACAAGTGATGGGTAATGAGGAGGAAGAAGAAGCTGGTAATAACAATCAGCCACCTCCTAAGGACAACCCCAATATGGGTGTTGATAATAACAATACTAATGTACCTGTCTAGCAAGAAAACAAAAAGGCTAGGTTGGCAGCTGAACTCACCAATGATATAAAAAGGATAAGTCCACCTAAGTTTGATGGCACCACATTAGGTGATGGAGCTGAGAATTGGCTCAGCAAAATTGAGAAGTACTTTGCAATAAGGAACTTCTTAGAAGAAACCAAAGCTATTTGGGGAGCATATTAGCTTTCCCATGAAGCATCTTCATGGTGGGACAATCGTAAGGCTGAGCTAAACATTGATGAAACTAACATCACTTGGGATCAATTTAAAAGTTATTTTAGGAAATGATGGCTGCCACAACTTTATTATGATCAGAAAATGACTGAATTTCAGAACTTGGCTCAAGGGAAGTTAACTGTAACTGAGTATTGGGAATGGTTTACGAAACTACTCAAGTATGTACCTCAGTATCAAACTGATGAGAAGTTTCAGGATACAGAAATTCATCATGGGATTGAATCCCATTATTGGGGGAGAGGTTGATGTTCACAGCCCAACCACTATGGAAGGGGTTGTTGAAAAATCCATAAGGCAAGAATAGAAATTAAAGGCTATTTCTGCTCACAAGGAGGAAGTACAGAAGAAATTTCCAAACTCTTCTTCAGCTTCTCTTGCACCTAAGAAAGGACCATGGAAAAAATTTGGTAATAAAAGTAAGTTTTCAGCTGATAATAATAAGAAAAAATAAATGAATAAGTCTGCTAGAAATACACGGAACAATTTTGCCAAGAGTAATAATAATAGACGGAAGTCCTATGGAGGTAAAAATGATAAATTTAAGGCTGGAAATAATTCTGAGCCCAAAAAGGGACCGGTAGGAGGATATTATAACTGTGGACAAAGATCATTATGTGAATCAATGTCCTTTAAAGAAGGATGATTGTAATCAGCAGCACAAGATACATGCTGCAGTAGCTGACAAGTAAGCTGAAAAGCAAGTTACACCTATAGAATTTCTTGGTAAGTTATTTGGCATACCTGTAACTATTCTTTTTGATACGGGAGCTACTGAATGTTTTATTTCTAGTAAACTTGCTTCAAAACTTAAAAGAAAAGCTGGAAAAATGGATAAATCATGGACTATACATTATGGTAATAATTCTGTTCATACAGTTAGTATGTGTCTTTTCGGGGTAGTCCTTGACTTACCTAGCTTTTCCACAGAAGTTGATCTCTATGTAGCACCTTTGGGATCTTATGATATAGTCATAGGTGTAAATTGGTTAGCAGAGCATAAAGAAAAGGTAGACTATTTTGAAAAACATATTAGTTGTTTAGATGATCTATAGAAAATAGCAGAGATTCAAGGTGTAAAACGAGAAATTTCTGTTAGGAAATTGTCTGCTATGTAACTTAAAAAGGCCAAAAATAAGGGTTGTACCTTATATGCAGTAAAATTTTTAGAATCCATGGAAGAAAATAGCTGATTTCATGGAACGTTATCCACTGTTATGGAACTACAGTGATGTGTTTCTAGAAGAATTACCAGGGTTACCACCCAAAAGGGAGTTTGACTTCATGATTGAAATCAAACCTAGGTACTAAACCTATTTCTAAAGCACCTTATCGAATGACTACCACAGAGTTAGTAGAGCTTAAGGCTCAGTTGCAAGAATTTTGTCTAAGGGTTTGATTAGACCAAGTGTTTCACCTTGGGGAGCACCAGTGATCTTTGTGAAAAAGAAAGATGGAACACTTAGATTGTGCACATTGATTACAGGATGTTAAACAAAGCAACAATCAAGAATAGATACCCACTTCCTAGAATTGATGATCTATTTGATCAGATGTGTGGAAGCATCGGTATATTCTAAGATAGATCTTTGATCTGGATATCATCAATTATGAATTAAGGATGAGGACATTCATAAAATGGATTTCAGAACAAGGTATGGACATTATGAATTCATGTTTTACCCTTTGGATTAACGAATGCACCTACAAATTTTATGAACTTAATGAATAATATCTTTCAAGAATACTTGGACAAGTTTGTACTTGTATTCTTGGATGACATTCTCATATATTCTAAAAGTGTTGAGGAGCATCATGAACACTTGAAAATAGTTTTGGAAATTCTGAGAAAGAGACGGTTATATGGTAAGTTGTCCAAATGTTCTTTCTATGACACTGAAGTTCACTATTTAGGTCATGTTATAAGTAAAGATGGGATTGCTATAGATCCTTCTAAAATTGTAGCTATAACTGAGTGGCCTACACCAAAGAATGTACATGAAGTTAGAAGCTTCATGGGCCTTGCAGGTTATTATAGAAAATTTGTTAAGGATTTTTCCAAGGTGGCTGCACCAATAACTTCATTACAGAAAAAGGATAAGAAATTTGTTTGGAATGATAAATGTGAATTTGCTTTTAAAAATTTGAAAATTCAGTTGACTTCAACACCTATTTTAGTTGTACCTGATCCTAATGGAGACTTTACGGTTGTAACGGATGCATCTGGGGAAGGTCTTGGAGGTATTTTGTTACAAAATGATCATGTCATAGCTTATGAAAGTAGAAAACTTAAGTTACATGAGTTGAATTATGCTCCACATGATTTAGAGCTTGCTGCCATAGTTCATGCACTTCAAGTTTGGAGGCATTATCTGCTTGGTAAACCATTTGAGTTGAAAACTGATCATCTTGGGCTGAAGTACATTTTCACTCAACCAAATCTGAATGCAAGACAATGAAGGTGGTTAGAGTTTTTGTCTCAATATGATTTTGACATAAGTTACATTAAAGGAAAAGAGAATAGAGTGGCTGATGCTCTAAGTCGTAGGAAGCACATTTCTACTCTTATAACACTAAGAACTCAGTTTAAGGATGAAGTAAAAAGTGTTATGGAATCTGACTCTTACTTTCAGCAAGTAAAAATAGTGCTTGCTGCAGATCCGAAGGATGAAAGGTATAAAGGTTTTCACTTTGATAATGAAGGAATCTTACGATATGAAAACAGAGTATACATACCTTTTCCTAATGATTTGAGAAAGAAATTGTTGGCAGAGTTTCACAATTCACCTTTTTCTGGACACCTTAGCATTACAAAAATGCTTGCTGATATAAAACAACAATATTTCTAGAAGGGAATGAAAAAGGATGTTATTGATTTTGTGACTCATTGTCTTGAATGTCAACGTGTAAAAGCGGAGCATATGCACCCAGCTGGTTTATTGTATCCTCATAGCATACCGTAGTACAAATGGTAGGTAATAAGCATGGATTTTGTACAAGGATTTCCTATGTCAAGAAATAAACATGATGTTATTTTGGTAGTAGTTGAAAAACTAATGAAAGTAGCTCATTTTATTGTTGGAAATCTAAAGGATGATTCTCCTGTTTTGGCTAAAATATTTGTACATGAAATTTTCAGATTACATGGAGTACCTGAATTAATCATATCTGATAGAGACCCTAGAATGACGTCAAGGTTTTGGAAAACACTTAATGCAGCTCTTGGAACTAAACTAAATTTCAGTTCTGTGTATCATCCAGAAACGGATGGAAAGACTGAAAGAGTAAATCAGGTTTTGGAAGATATGTTACGGATGTATTGTATGGATCAGCAGTATAAGTGGGAGGAGTACCTTCCATTAGTTGAATTTGCATACAATAATACATATCATGCTTCTCTTAAGATGGCACCCTTCGAGGCACTTTACAGAAGGAAATGCAGAACCCCTATTAGTTGGGATAGCATTGAGGATAGAGAGGTAATTGGACCTGAAATCCTTATGGAAATGGAACAAAAAGTTAAAATGATTCATGAATGCTTGAAAGAAGTAGTAGATAGGAAAAAGAGTTATGCTGACTTAAAGCGGGTTGACAGGAAATTTGAACTTGGAGAGAAGGTTTTTCTTCGGGTTAAACCGAAAAAGAGTTCCATAACTTTTGGCAAGGCTACCAAGTTATCACCTCGTTATGTGGGACCTTTTGAAATAGTCTGAAGTAATCAACCCTGTAGCTTATCGTTTATCACTACCACCTACTTTGTCACGAATGCATGATGTTTTCCATATTTATTTGCTTAAGAAATATGTTTCAGATTTATCACATGTGTTAAATTGGAATTCCTTGCAGGTCCAAGACCCAGGAATAATCATGGTTAAACCCATTTGAGTGCTAGAAACTCACCAGTTGCATTTAAGAAATAGAGAAATAAGTCAATGTAAGGTCTAGTGGGACCAGTTTAACAAGGAGAGTGCAACTTGGGAAAATCTAGAGGATATGAAAACTACTTTTCCATATCTATTTGAATAGAATTGAATCTGTTGACTGATAAAAATTTTATGATTTTATCTTTTATGACATTAAGTAAGCTAGTTTTGGGTAGATATTTACTTGAATTGAATAAAAAGTTATTTAATGCTGATTTCTGGAACTATAAGGTTTTGAAATATTTGACTTAGGATAAGAGAAGTGAATGAATTGACTATCCTTGATGTAAATTTTTAAAAGAGATAATCATTGGGATGATGATTATTTTTAGGAGGGAAGCATGTAACACCCTTGACAGTTGTTATTTTTCTCCTTTGCATTCAAGTGTTGACATGTGATTTTCCTTATAAGGATATGTTCTTCTGATTATTGGAAATCATGCTTGATATGGATAAGTCTTTTCTACTCTTAAGATCCTTTGACTGAATTGGAATGGCTTCCCTGAATCCATTTTTCACTTCTGGTAGGTGATTTGCAATCTGGTTTAAGAGTTGTAAACTTATCTATTTATCTGACTCATCCTTGGATCAATTTCAGTGATCCAAGGAATGTTTTAAATCTGCTCTGTTGAACGAATGGTAAAATTGACATTCCATGAGTTAAGATACACATTGGACTGAACTTTGTAGTTGCAAGTTCTTTGATTTCTGTGTGAACGTACTTCCATTCAGTGGGTTATTTTTCTTGGGTCTTTGGAGATCGACCATGACAGGTCATTACTGACAAAATTGGGAATGCATCCTATTCACAGCATAAGAGAGATCCAGGATCCTATATAGGACTAACCTACGGGATCCTAAGCTAGGTAAAAAAAATATATTTCTACCTAAGCTATGTCACTTGATAGAATTATGATTCTAACCTAAAGCTCCTTATTATGTTATGATTGGTTGATTTGCAACCTAACCTAAGCTCGGTGCTAATGGAATTAGAAAGGTTACTAGGTATTAAATTAACCTAGATCCTAATACTACAAGGTATTATTGTAACCTAACCTAGTGTTTTAAACTATGGCACTTTGAATTATTTACCTATGAGGGTTTATCTAAACCTAATTGCTAAGGCCTATGGTGGGGGTTAGTTGTTAGTGTTATATCCTAAGGTATAAATTTTAATTCTACCTAAGATCTAACCTAAGCAATCTAATCTATCCTAAACTAATGGATATGAATGGGGACTTAAGTAGTCACATGCACTTGGGTGACGGTTCCTAAGGCATTTATGTTATTGATAAGGTTGGTAAATGCATACGGACTGCCAGTTTTGGTAGGGGCTAGATGACTTGGTGGAGGCTTAGGTGGCAGTATCACTAAAATGGAAATACATGTTAATTTTGACTTGGCATTCGCTAGACTTGGCAGGTGGTGGCAAGGAAGATTAGGCGGGAGATTTGGAATTAATGGAATTAATTGCTTTTGGTTTATGAGCCCAAACCATCTTGGTAGGCATGCCAGCGGATTTTTGTTGGGTTGTTTCACTTTGCATGTTTTCTGATTTTCATTCTGCATGCGCTCTGGTTTTTCAAACTAGCAAGTTGAACTGCACTTCATGGCTATTTTTGAGGTTTCGAATCTATTTTCATTTCATGGAATTTATAAGAGGCATTGTGGAAGAGGTATCTGGTTGTTTGATCTTTCATGGAGAAGAGGAGAAGAAGTGAGCTTCGGCTGGAGGTCTTCTTCGATTTGACAGAGACACTATCAGGCATGATAGGCTCTAACTGTTAAAATCTCTTGCTTTCCTCTAAGTGTTTTCATTAAAGCAACTCTACTCTGTTGAGTTTTGTGCATTACATGCTCTATTTGGTTAATTGATTTATGGGTTTAGTAAATCTTGCATTCTGGGTTTCAAATCCATGGAATATGTGATTCTGTTGGAAAACTTATGTTGTATTTTTTTAGCACAAAAGAAATATGCATGCAAGTACAAAGTTGTTAACTCTGTTTGGCATTTTGGTTGTTGGAAATTGTTTGTTTGGGTTCTGACTACTTTCGTTGCCAATAAATTACTAGTTGAGTTTTTAAGGAAACTATGAGTTCCGCCTGTGTTTGTTGAGATTAGTGTTTTGTGAACTTGATGTGTTTTGTGATCTCGAGCTGGTAAAGAACTTGTGTTCTTATGAAAACTTGTATGCAAGTTTGATCTTTCTGTTGGAAACTTGTTTTTTTAGGAGAGAACTGTTGTTGGAGATTCGTCGGTTCTATGGTGCTTGCATTTTATTTCATAGATAAATGGGACTATGGATAAAACCGTATATGGCTTGGTTCTTGTATTTTATCTTGCAAAAACTTAGACTATGGTTGAAACCCACATATAACTTGGAGCCTATGTTTTATTATCTTGGATAAATTGGACTGTTGATTGAAGTCCGCATATGGCACGGTGCTTGTGATTTATTGTTCTTATGACCATATAAACTATTAATGAAGGTTCATTATGAACATGGATTTCATGTTTTGTTGTTTGTTTGGTCTGAGCTCTGTTAAGGTTCTTACATTTCGTTGAGTTGGGAAACAGGGTTTGATAAGATGTTAACAGAAAATGGAAGCTCTATTCTTATTTTTAAATGTTTATAAGTAATTACATTATTTTCGGCATAGCATTACGATGTTGGTGTATATACGAACTCATGTGAGATTCTGTGATGTAAAGTTGTACAATGAAATTATTACTTATTGTGGAAATGGTAACCTGAATGAGAAGTCGGTTCTGTTCTGGTATTCTTTTGTAGTTTTTCTTTTTTAAAAAGGTAAACTAAAAAGGGAACAAGTTGTTTCCCGAACTTGTTTATATTCTCTTGAATGATCCTAAACCTTGAAGGAGCTTATGATTTCTTGTGTTTGGAATTACATATTGAGTCTTGAACTGGTTGTATTTCAAACATATTCATTTGGGTCTTGACTTTAAAACTGGAAACATGGTTTAGAGGGTTGTTGGGTAAACTCTTCATGATCTTGACTGAAATTATCTTGTTGGTTTATCATTCTTATTGGAATCCCAATTTGTTACCTCTTATAGTAATATGTTGAAATATAGGACTATACTCTTGGGAAGAATTTGAGTGCTAGTACCTACTCAGATTTCACACCTCTTGTTGGGTCCAATAAATGAATGTTAAGTCTTGAAAGATAAATTGTGATTCAAAATTGATTGCGGGTTGTGTTTGAACTTCACTGTTTTATTATCCCAAGTTTAAAAAGGGAAAATTAAGGGTAAGGATTGATGGAACTTCACTGTTTGATGGTAAAGGGTTCTAAGAAAGAAAAATTGTAGCATGTTTTCTTATTACCTTGAGGTTGTTCTTGTTCGCTCCTTTGGGAACCTTTGCACGAAATTAGACTGTATGTATAAGAACTGGTAAAATTGTTAATTAAGTTGAAAGAAATGATTATAGATTGGGATCATATTCTGTTAGGACCCCTTTCCTAATGCAGTTGGGTTAAGTTCATTGGTTCGAAACCTTCTGTTAATTATTCTTATTGGAAAAATAGAATCAGTACTTAATTAGTCTTCTTATACTTGTCATTTGACTGGAATGAAGTAGAAAGAGATTGATGATTGGTTGGTAAAAAGGAAATGCAAACTTGTTGTTTGACTGTTAATCCATCATTCCTTCTTGGATTTCTTTTATGTGAATCTGTTTTGATGAATACCATAAAATGTTGAATGTTAAAGTAGATGTCCTTTAAAGGAAACAATTTAAGTCATGATATGCACCTATTTCTACTTTTCAGATGTTATGTACTTTGGCATAATGGAAATGGTTTCTCTTCTTCTTTACTTAAAAAATTAGATGAAACATCCTAGAGAGAATATGCTGTAAGCACTTCTTGTATCTTATAGTAAAGATAAGTGTTGTATTATATTTTGGTAGGATTGGAAACAATGAGATGTTATGATCTGTTGTTTGGTAAAGATAATTGATAGGATCAATTATACTTTAATTTTTAAGATAGATATTATAGATTATATTATGTTCTTCCTTTTGTTAATTCTGGTTCATTAATGCTCTTCTCTTTATTGTTATTACTTATTCTTAGAGTATGAAATACTAATTGTTCATTAAAGAAGGGGTTGTTTTTATTGGAACAATTAGTGGAATGCACTTCATTTTAAGGCTTAGTGCTTATCATGCTCAGTTCATTGAACTGATCCGTGCTAGCAATTTTTACAGATGGACTTCATAAGTGATAAAAGAAGACAAAAACTTATATGATGCATTGGCTGATCTAAGTTTGATTCTTGTGAAGAATTCTGATTCGTTCTTAAGTTGTATTGAAAAAGAAAAGTTATAATCTTTTGAATGAAGGATGTTGTCATGTAGTATGCCTAAAATGCATAAGTTTGTAAATGTATAAGTTTTGAAAATGAATTGAAGGATGAGAATTTAATTGCATGGGTTGTGTAAATTATCTTGTACCTTTGTAAAAGAAATGGAATCCTATCTTGTTGATATTCTTCATGTAATTTATATGTTTTAATTTGTATTCTTGGATAAGTAGGAAAAAGGGAATTAGAGTAATTTCCCAAAATGTGATGCAAATAAATAAGTTGCAGAATTTCAATGTTCTTATCTAAACCATTCATATTATTAAGGTAACGTGTAATGAACTTACAATGAAGACCATAGAATTTGTAAAGGACATAAAGGGTGTGTTAAACCCTAGAACTTGACCATGAAGAGGAAGACTCTTCTCATCTTATGAAAAAGTAAAAAAAAAGGAAGAAATGATTATAATCATTAGACTTCATTTAATAAAGTCTATTAAGTTACAACTTAGGTGGTTGTTACACTTCCTTGAATGGTAAAGTCAAATAAAATGGAACTTATGAGGTTGTTGTCCTTTCTTATTGGTAGCTGCTTGTTGAGCCAAAATTAAAAAACATCGAAATTAATCTTAAGTTATGGAAGTTCTTTAAGGATGAAGGGAACCTGATTTGGAAAAGAACTTAGGGAGAGTTGGATTAGAGTTTGGGTAGGGTTGCTAAAATTTACATTTAAGTATCCAAATTAATTAAACATTAATAATCTCCTAGGGGTATGTATATCTCAACGAGATTGTTCTATAGGATGCTAGCACATGCCAACTATAGGTTTGTACCTTTGAGAAGATTGGGATCTTCTCGAGGATACAACATTGTAGTCGACATGTGGTAACACCCTTCTGCATTGACCGTCTAGATCTACACACTTATGGACTTGAACTTAGTTTTTCTCTAGGACTGGGTAGTAGCATAGTTACGAGATGAAGTAGCCCTCTAGAACTCAGGGTACCTTGGTAGACGTGGTTGACCTAGGTTGAACCAGTATGCGAATATATCCTAAGTCTTTGTGAGCCCCTTCCTATCATAACCTACGTTGTTAACTAGAAGTACGGTTAAATCTTGGGAAAGAGGAATGATGGAAGTCAGTAAAGGAAATTATAGATAACAATAGAGTATGGGTGAAGGAATTATTATAGATTGACGAGTATGCCATCAAGGAATAAGTAATAAAAACAATGTGTTAGAAATATTTGGCCAAAGTATCGCAAGCTGGTGATTACGTTGTCCTATGTTGCCTAGTCTAAGGATCATGATGCAGATGAATATTGGTAACAACTTTTTAGTTAGGTTCCTTAGACAGATCACTCAATACCCAGAACAGGGTAAGAGAACCAAGTTTACTTAGTATACATAAAAGTAATCAATACTTAGTGTTAAACATGAATAGATCGGTACTTCACCGAGTCATGAAATGAATAGATTGATAACTTACCAAGTCATCACAGCTGCATATGGTTATTTGTTATAAGAATGGTTGTTATGGAATGTGTCTTATAAATTACCTATTTAGAACAGAGAAAATTACAAAAAAAAAAATTCCCTTGTTTCTAAAGTCTTAAAATAGGAATGTTACATAAACCAGTTTGTAAGGTGAAGTACCTATTTCCTTCTTCATTGTGATTCTATCTTCCCATAGTGAGCATGATACCTTTTTGTGCCACTTCCTCTGGCTGATATCCATTGTTTGCTTCATGATTCTGATCAATTTTTTGTTGGTAGACTCTACCAAACCATTACCCAAAGGGTAGTAGTTGGAAGAAATATTTAAATAAATTCCAAGGATAAGATCCCAATAATAAATTCTTGTACCAAGGAAGGATTTTACATTATCATATATAATGGTTTACAGAATACCAAACCTTGTTACAATACCTTCAAGAAAGTAAAGCATAACAGACAAGGTTTCTTCCTTGAGTGTGAGAGATTCATTCCATCAGTTGAATTAATCCATAGGTGTCGACACCAACTTATGACTAGCGCTCGAAGAAGGGATGAGACTTCTAATGAATTTAAGACCCCATTACGTAAAAGGATAATTTTTTGGATTAGGTGAAGGGGATGCACAACCAATTTTTATTTCCTGTAAAGAAAGTGCATTCTTTTAACTTCATGACCCACTTGTGTGCATATGTAAATAGGGTAGGAAAAAATTATCATGTCATGATGATATTAATTATTGTTTCCTTATCAGAGAAGTGTTCACTAGAGAATTCATCATGAAATTATGCCACCACTTTTTTGACCTTTACACCATTAATACATATAAGCAGCACATCATAAATGTTTATTTTTAAGAGAACCCCATTAGTCATCCCATATGGAATAGATTACAAAATAATATGCCTTCTCTTTACATTGTTTAAACTAGGAGGGTATTCTTTAAAAGAAATAAATGTTACTATGATATCCTTCCAGCTACACTCATTAGGATGATCATTTTATTCATGTTCAGTGCACTAGACCTCTTCATCTAGGAATAATCAAGTCTCTTGTTCATTTTTCACATCCTCAGCAAGTTGTTTACAAAGCACATTTCTTCTAACCAACTTTATGGATTTAATAGTTACATCAAATTCCCTTATTTGTTTCACCCATATAGATATTTTCTCACTAATTTCTTTTCCCATGATGAATTCTCTCACACTTGAGTGTTAAACTAGCACTTTAACATGATTTGTATAAAGCACACTCTTGAATTTATTAAGAGTGTGCATTATGGAGAAGACCTATTTATCCATGTGATTGTATTTAAATTCATAATCCTTCAGTGTTTGATTGAATAAATTCATTGGTTTCTCCAATCCTTGTTCATTTTCTTGAGTCAAGATAGCACCAACACTATCATCAACTCTATACGCATAAAGGATAAAATCCGTGGAGTAATCCAGGTTAATGAGTGTTTGGGTGCAAGAAATTTCTTGCTTGATCTTTTTTAATCTTTTAGTTTATTCTGTTTTCCACTTTAAGATTGTGTATATCTTTAGCATGAGGGTGATGGGCCAAACCAAACCTGTGAAGTTAGGAATGAATCTCCTAACAAAATTTATCTTTCCTAGGAATGATTGTAAGGCATTCTTGTGTATCAGAAAAAAGAGAAATTATGGTTGATACACGTTCAGGGTCAATAGTAATTCCATCCATAGAGACCACATGGCCCAAAATTTTTCCTTACACAACAACGAAGTTGCACTTCTTGGGGTTTAGGGATACCCCAAACTCTCTGCATCTCTCAAATATTTTCTCTAGATGTTTCATGTGATTTTCACTCTGCTTTAAGAAGACAATTATGTCTTCTAAGTAAAATAGGATGAACTCATTGATATATCCTTTTGAGGAAATCTCTGTCACTCTCTGAAATTCATTGCATGTATTCGACAAACCAAAATTTATATTCTAATAGACATTCATACCTCATTTGGTTGTAAATGTTTTTTTTCAACTTATCCTCTTCCCTAACCATTATTTTATTAAAACCAGAGTGATTTAACAAAAATAGATTTTATTATTTATTAAAACCTAATTACAAAGTAACAAAATGTAGAAATATGATATGTAGTTGCTAAATGTAATATGACACAAATAATAAGAAAGTAAATTACAAAAAATAAGCAAGAGGTGTAGAATCAATGACATATCTGATTAATGCTTGATCTAGGAGTTTTCTAGGTTGGGAAAATTATTGAACATGAATTTACTTATGTCATCAATGCTATGGATAAATTTTGGTATGCATGAATATGGTCGTACATAAGAGACCATGGGTGAATAGGGGTGCTTGGGCACTTGAGACCTCTGTTGGGTGTTTGTGACTACAAAGATGGTCAAAATCTTATTTTTATAGTGTCACATAAGTTTCACAACTGTTTCATGTTAATCGCATGTGTGTCACTATTTAATTATCTAGGGTACATGTAACCTACAAAATAAATATCACCTACAAAACCCACAATACCACATCAAATACAAAAAATATGGATGCAACATGGGGAGTCAGATTGACCCAAGAGGTCACCCTGAGAATGAAGTTATGATCAAATGTTTCACTAAATCTCAGACTCCATGTAGTTTTTTTGAGTCTTTATAAGCATCTTGCCCTAGGATGAGCTTGTGCAAGTACACTTGATAGTGGGTTGTAGCTAGATGTAACAATGTAGATAGATGTGTGAATCGAATAAGAAATTCCCCTTCATATGATGTGTATGTAGAATATGCAGTCCCTTATCCCTTAAATGGATGATAGATGGATGCTTTGAAATGTGTTAGGTTCCTTTGGATGCAAGCTTAGATGATGATAGTATAGGTTGTGATCTTGGTCCCTCATTTTGAGCACATAGCTATGTATTTATATGATTCCCTTGTTTGAATTTTTTAATTGAAAAATTGAAGGTAAAACAAAAAGTGAAAAAGGTTTCCAAAAGATAAAAGAGACCCAAAAGAAGTGAGTAAGGTGGAAAAGCATCAGGGGAACCAAGGGAAAGTGACACCTATGCACTCCTGTCCTAGCTAGGTACTATTGTTTTGAGCAATAAAATACAAGTAAGAAAAATAACGAGTGGGATATGGGGTATGAAATACTAAATAAAAATAATTAAACAAATATAAGAGGCAAAATAAACTCATCAATTACTATTTTTCTTGCTTATGAATCATATGAATGCGAGTATGTATTTAGGACCTAGAAACGTACCCAAGTGAGTGATTTTGTGTGTACATTTTCCCCCAGTTTATGTTGTTGAGTGAATAATCAATAACATAAATTAGATAAGAGTTAAGAAACTTTTTTCATGTAGATTGTGATGGTGATAGCATGCTGAAGAGACAAGTGAATCGTGGAATTAATGCAAAAGGAAGGGTGGAGACTAGGAAGAGAAATATACCATAGGGGTGAATCATATGTATTGTACCATGCTATACCTGTTATTGTGTTTGTTTTTGTGCTTGTGATTTTTGTCTTTTATAAGGATGGACATATAAAAATAAGAGCAATAATGTCATCAAATGTCCCATATATGGTAAATCAAATAAAATTCTACATAAGTATGTAAAAGTATGTAACAATGCATTAAAGGAAAGTGTGAACCTCATCTGAAAGAGTGTAAAAGATAGAAAGATGTCCTAAAATGTTATGTAGAGAATTTTTTTTGGGCGATCTCACGCCAAGAGTGGGTTTTTTGGCTATCTCATACCAAGTGTGAGTTTTTTTGGGAAATTTCACACCAAGAGTGAGTTTTTTGGGTTATCTCACACCAAAGAGAAAGTTTTGGGGAGAGAGGTCTAGTGTTATTCTCTCTCCATGAATATTCACAATATACACCATTGCAGATGGTGTGTTCCTTCTTTGTTTCTTCTATCCCTAATTTTGTCTAAATGTATTATTTGTTCTGATTGAAAATGGGGAAAGAATGCATTCTACTTGTAAGAGGATTGTGCCTATACTATGCAAATTACTCTATAAATTGTTATGAAATGTGTTGATATGATAGTATTACTGTGTGTGCCTAAAGGAAATTAGTGCCCATGGGAGGACAGAGGAACCCAAGAACTCCTATCTAAGCCAAGGAATTGGTGTCTATGTTATGCTAAGGAGCCAAGTCAGATTCTGGGTCATTCTATAACCGTCTATCTATTTTGATTTTCTGTTGTGCTAGAATAAATGGTAGCACTAAGTTATTGTATGGGGTAATTATTTCACCTAGTGTATGCCCCATTCATTTGGGGTGCATGTGGATTCAATAGTAGTATTTGGGCCAAAGAGAGGAACTGATGTGGATCTAAATTGTATCCCTTTAGGGGGAGGGGATGTGCATAGTATAAACAAAGGCAAATGGAAAAAGAATTACTAGATACATATGTTAGTAGCAAGAGCAAGAAAGCATGTCATATAAAAACAATGTAACAAGAAAGTGTGCATACAAGATAGATAGCGAAAAGTGAGTTTCAAACATGGGACATTGCTCACAATGTAGTAAAACAATCACGACCAAAGTGACCAAAATCATAAAACAAATTATCAAACAAGACATAAAGAATATCCCACAAATAATGGAATATAATAGCTTAAAATTATAAATAGTGTCAAGCAAAGTGTCAGACAACTGTGGTGGAAAATAGTCCTGCAAGGAAAATATTTCACTTGTAGAACCCATTAGCCTGTTAAAAAGATAAATAGTATGTAAAATCATGTATGTATCACTGTGAAGTAGTGTGCTAGTAAGAATAGGAAGTAGTAAATAGTAAAACAATATCACATGTAATGTGTGTGAGATTAGATGGCCTCAAGATCCTCGATGGGATTGGTAAGAGGTGCAGATCTAGACATCATTACAATGTGTAAGGAAATGTACAAAATGTGTATTCTCTCCAAAATACCAAGTGAATGTGCATGTGTATATAGAAAAATATATTTACATACTAAGCATCCATCTAGCATGGGAAACAAATTGTACATGTAAGTAGAATACATAACCAATATTAGGAGAAACCAAGATATGCAGTATGCACTGTATGTGTGTGATGGAATGGTATGCAATGTCAATGTGATAGGAGCAGTGTGCCCCCCAAAGGATGTGTATGAGATGAGGTTCATTTATAAAAAAACACCTCAATAATAAAAAAATGAACCATAGAACAAGAGTGCATCATCGGGAAATGGTGTGAAATTTTTTGCTAGATAGATATATCATGAAGCGTAGAGCATGAAGAGTGAATGTGGTGAGGTTAATTTCAGATTTAGACCCTGAAAACTCAATTATGAACCATATAGATAGAGTGATTCATAGGGTAATGAATAATGCAAAGTATGTATCAAGATGTGAAAGAGAGACTATATGCAAAAATGTGTATGTGTAGAGACTAGAAAGAGTTGATAATGATTGAAAGGGGGGAGATATCTCGATTCCCCCCCAAGAGTGTGATGAAAAGTAATCAATCCAATGAGATTGAAGGGAAACGGTCCTCCACCCAATTTTTGAGGAGATTAAGGCATGTGACAATTCTCTAAGAATGATGGTGTATATGAATATTTATGTATAAGTGAAGACAACATATGTGGTGAAAGAGGTTGTGAACACCTATGTAAAGTAGACCTATGAAGTGAAGGATATGTTGAGTGCCTATGTGATGAAGACCTATGAGGTGGAGGAGGTGATGAACACCTATGTGAAGAATATTTTTGAGGTGTAGGAGGTGATGAGCACCTATGTGAAGGACTCGTCGACCTATGAATATGACAACTTCTTGAAGTAGGGTGTGTGCGAATAGGAGAACTAGGTGGTGAATGTGCCTTAGACTTGAGAAGCCTCGGAGGCCTAGATACTATAGATGGTGGGAGTATGTCATAAAGAGGAGGTATAGGTAATGGTGTGCATGGTGGAATTCCTTTAATAATCATACCTTACTTATTGTGTATGAACTTAAGACATATGATTCATGGATGGAATCATTTGAGCACACAGAGTGAATGAAAACCTAAGAACATGATTGAAGATGAAATTGTGAATGACACAATCATTGTAAGAGGCCTAATGGTAATGGGTAGTCTAACGTAGTCAAAATATTTAGGAACTAGATATGAAATAATATATATGGTACATTTGATATCCATAAGAAGTGTAATAGATAACACACTGATAGGAGCCTCTAGAGAGATCCTAGTATTATTAGTAGTGTATGAACAAATAGAAGCATTACCGTGTAATAAATTAGATGTGAAAGTATCATGATAATCGTAATGGGAGAATGTAATGAGTGGTGGAGATGTGTCTACAGAAGTGAAAATAAAATCAAGGGGCCCCGATGAAGGAGGTATGCATGATTGGAAGAAGACTCCAAAGCTTTTATATCATGATAAGGAAAAGGGTCATTGAATATTTTGAGCTTTTTGTTATCATTGACTATTTTATAAGAAGAAGAAGAAGAGGGATGAAGGAGCTGCAGTGAATTATTGTCAATGATATCTTATATAAGATGCCTGAGTTGGAAATAGCAATCGATGGAATGCGAAATACATTTATGATAATCAAATTTATCATTTTTTCATAATTATTTCCATGAAGGAGAGATGGATCAAGATTTAGAGGTGGTAGAAGAGTGATGATATTTATTTTGTTAAGTGTAGGGAGTATAAATCGAGGCACATATGGTAATTTAGTGAATGTATGATTTCAAGGTTTCCATTGAATATTTTCAGGAGGAGAGATGACATTGCCAATTTCCTTTACTTTAGTAGATTTAAGAGAAGGTTTGAATGTTGATATATATTGGAATCTATTAAAAGTTAATGAAGAGGTATCTTGATATTTGAGCTTGCTCATATATAGTATTTTGACCTCATGCATTTTATTAATATGGCATAATTGGTGAAAATAAGGAGAGTTTTCAAAGATAACACTCCCCTATAGTGGTGGTGAAAGCCTTTGAACAAATAGATCCTATAATTCTAAAGAAGCTAGTACATTAGTCATCTTAGCTAGGTTGTTCTTATAACGTAGTACATGGTCAGTTAGATGTTCATTAGATCATTATTTAATTTGAGCCAGTTGTGCATGGGAGATATTTGTGTTGATATTGACTACAAAATTAGAAAGAAAAGGAACGGGTAGCTGCATGAAAGAAGTTACTGAATGAATAGGTAGATCGTAAAACCAACACATAGTATAATCTTGAAGAATACTAAGAAATATCTTAGCCAATAATGTATGATCATCCACATAATCTAGACATGTAACATGAAAATATCAGAGATGATATTGAGGGTCACCGTGGATATTGAAAATAGGCATCTTAGGGATGAAAAAGTTTACAGGAAGTGGATATGCATAAATTTTAGGTGTGAAACGAGTGTGAAGGAGTGAATATGAGTCAAGAGATAGAGAAGAGTGTGAAGTAGCTGGTTGTAACTGACAGATTTGAATTTTTTAGTCTTGATAGAGATAAGTGAGGTTTTGTGTTCTAGAAGAAGAGACTTTTCGAGTGCGAGAAATAAGAGGTGGAGTAAAGTGGTTGGTAGGAGTAGGAATAGACATAGGAATAATAGAAGTAGGTCTAAGGGTAGAATAATTATGTTTTTTTGTAATAGGAATATAAGCAATAGTAGAAGCATGAAGATTAATATATGCTATTGGTGGCCTCCTCATGAGAAGTGAATAAAATCATATCTAAATATTTCATATTTTCAACAATACAAGCATTGAGATCATGATGGTATTCATTAGAAAAGTGGGGATAAATTTTAACCATGTTAATAAGATGAGAATATGCTTAGAAGCTAATGGTTTGGTTCAAGTGATGTGTTCACCAAATGATTTAAAAAAACTAGATTTTATTATTTATTAAACCCTAATTATAGAGTAATAGAATGTAAAATATAATATGGAGTTGCTAAATGTAATATGACATAAACAATAAGAAAGTAAATTACAAAACCCTAAGCAAGAGGTGTAGAATGAATGAATTAGTTGATTAATGCTTGATCTGGGAGTGTTCTAGGATGTGTAAACTGTTGAATAGGAAATGGATTATATTGGAAAGGCTTAGGAAAATTTTTGGACTATACAAATATGGTTGGACATGGGTGCCCAAGGATAGACATGAGTTCCTAGATGCTATAGACACCTGTTAGGAGCCTATGACTGCGAAGATGGTCAGAATCTACTTTTTATAGTGTTACACAATTGTCATAAATGATACTATTGATTGCTTATGTGTCGTAATTTGATCACCGAGGGTAAGTGTAACTTACAAAACAAATATCACTTGTGAAACCCAAACTACCACATCAAATCCAAAAAAATAAGTATGTAGTATCGGGAGTCAGACTGACCCCGACAGTCACTATGATAGTGAACTTATGACTGGGTTCTCCACTACATCTCAAACTCCATGTATTTATTGTGAGTGTGTGTAAGAAATTTGACCTAGGATTCCCTTCTATAATTGAACTTGAGAGTGGGTTGTAGCTATATGTAATAATGTAGATAGATGTTTGGATGGAATAAATAACTTCCCCTTCTCATGTTGTGTATGCAGAAAATGTTGTCCCTTCTCCCTTGAATGGATGCTACATAGATTCCTTGGAGTTATTTAGGTTCCTTTGGATGGAATCTTAGGTGATGATAGTATAGGATTAGAACTTAGTTCCTCATTTTGAACACATATCTATGTATTTATATGATTCCTTTTTTTTTAATTTTGTAATTGATAATAGAAAGGTCGACCCATAAGTGAAAACGGTGCCCAAAAGATAAAAGAGACCCAAAAGAAGGGAGTAAGGTGGAAAAGGGTCATGGATGCCTAGAAGAAATAGGGGCGATTGGGCACTCCTATCCTGGCTAGGTGCTACTGTCTAGAGCCATAAAATATAACTAAGAAAAATACCAACTAGGATGGGGGGTATGAAATACCAAATAGAAAGAAAGAAACAAAGACAAAAGGTCAAAGACAGTCGTCAATTACTAGTTTTCTTGCTTATGAATCATATGAATGCTAGTATGTATTTAGGACATAGAAATGTACCCAAATAAATGATATTATATCTACATTTAATCCCACATTATGTTGTGTAGTGAATACTTGATGACATGAAGTAGATAAGAGATGTGTAAATTTTGTTCTTATAGAGTGTGATGGTGATAGAGTGCCGAAGAGACAAGTGAAGAGAGGAGACTAGGAAGAGAAAGTGACCCTAGGGGTGAAGCATATGCATTGTACCATGTTGTACCCATTTTTGTTCTTGTTTTTTTGTTTTTGTGATTATTTCTTCTTGTAAGGATGCACATGCAGAAATAAGAGCAAGAATATCATCAAAAATCCCGTATATGATAAATCAGAGAAAAGCGCGTATAAGTATGTAAAAGTGTATAAAATGAAAGTGTGCACCTAATGTAAAAGAGTGTAAAGGATAAAAATATTTCATAAAACACTATGTAGAGTGAGGTTTTTGGGCGATCTAATACAAAGAGTGAGTGTTTTGGGAGATCTCATGCTAAGTACATGTTTTCAGGGTGATTTCACACCATAAGAAGGTTTTTTGGGCTATCTTACACCAAATAAAAAGTGTTAGGGAGAGATGTATAGTTTTACTCTCCTTCCATTAATTTATTTGATATACACCAATATAAATGATGTGTTCCTAATTTGTTCTTTTTTTCCTTGATTTGTTCTAAATGTATTGTTTGTTTTGATTGAAAACAGAGATAGAATGTTGTTGATCAAAGGATACTTGTTATAGATCAGACAAGAAGTACACATGAGAAAGAAGGCCAGGATCAAGGGTACAAAGGGATAGGAAAAACCCAGGCGTAGAGGGAAAGTTCATCTTTCGAGACTTATTTTATTTTTAGCATGAAGACCTATTTTTAGAAGATGGCATGTAGAGCACATAAACGAGGTAGAGACATGCGCACTATGCATTGTCTATCTTTAGAGGATCAGATCAAATCATTTTGCATGGAGACGAGCTAAGAATAGGATTGTCACTTCAGTTAACTGTAAGAGTTCTATAGATAGCACACTTACATGTGTGGCTATACCTGTAAACAGCACATGGCTATTAATAAGCATGCGGCCTATTGTTGGAGTAGATAAGTGGTGAAGGGAAATTCCCCACCCTATATATATGACGTGAATCACATTGTAGTTGATATATACATATTTGCAAAGTGTAAGAGGTAATCATAAAGGGATATGTGCATATTACTGGATTATTGTATTAGATCCATGTGCACATTGGCATAAATTACCATTATTATAAGGATCTTTTGTGTTTATTAATAGATGGAAGATATTGGTTTAATCTAAGTGTCATTCCTGTCTATAATTGAGTAGTGCATGTTCTTGATTCAATCATGATTATTGTTTAAGCTTGTTCTTTCCTAGATCTGAATATGGCATGCATTGTAGAATGATGGATTAGTTATGGATCTATATGTTTCCTCCTTCATCATGCTAACATCTTGCTACAACAACCCTAAAGAGGGACCTAGTATCTTTGTGCACTTCGGGTGAGCAATCAATCTAGGTTGAGTGATGTGCAAATGCATATAGGGTGTTATCTGGTAAATTCTAGTTTGCATCATTGGTTCCATTACTAGGACCTCTTTTTCAGTTGTTTTCAGGATGGTTCACAATGAAGATGTACCGGTTAACTCTAGAAAGTATTGAGGAGTAGATACATGATCTGGAGGAAGAATATGCACAGTGGTTCAACATTAGATCTTAGTTTAATGCATGTAGTTAGGTAGAATAAAATCTATATGAAAGCTTATATGAGAGATTTTTTTTTCATCTTTCCAGTAGAATTATACGAGTGGATGATTGCTTATGCATCTAAGCGGAATTGGAGGTATCATGTAATTATCTAGACACAGTAAGAATTTTAGGCCCTTTATGATGGCCTAGGATCTAATCTAGTACTCAGCACTATGAGATGAGATGGTTTCAGGGATGTTGTATAAGATTTATATTCAAGAAATTAATCTAGAGTTTTAGGCAAAATTCTTACCTGGAGTTTTGCTTTATTTTACATATTATGTGGTATCCTAGAGGAGCATATCGACACAGGTAATAAAAGTGTGTAATAAAGTAAGACATGCGATGGTAACTTTGAACCTAGATAGTAACACCCAATTGCTTAGGATGCATGCACCATGTGCGATAGGTATAGGAACAGGTTTGATGTCAAAGTTTTCATTACCTAGTAATAGATAAGTTTCTAAATTTAGAGTGTCAACATTTCCTCCCTTTAAGAGTAAAATTTAGGCAAATTACTTACTTAGATAGGAGAATTGTATCATACCAGTGTGGAAAACACTTATGTCTTTTCTTGAGGGATCTTGTGTAATGGCTTATGTTGGATGTTGATATGTTCCATGTACGAAGACATGCCAGGCATAGCAGTCAGGTACTCCCCAATCTTAGAAAGCATTGACAGAGATCACCCCTTAACTTCAATATAGAAGTGTGACAACAAAGACTACCTGGGCCATGGGCAAACATCTTGAATCCACTTTGTGAACTAGCCCTAAGAAGCTTGGTTTTCTAGTATCTAGGATGAAAAATATACTAAGCAAGATACACTTGGGATGTAGGAGAGCATGAGTCAGGAAGCAAAGCTCATCAAGTGGTCATGTGATTATAAGACTTTATGAATTTATAGTTGTTACTAAAGGATTGGGGGTGATCAATACGCACAGAATGGTGATAAAGATATGGAGAATGATACATGGAGGATTTAAGTATTTCTAGAACTGGAACTGCCTCACATATTTTAGGGTGCCAAATACTTAGTCCTAAGAACCCAAGAGATGAAAGAGTTTCAGTAGAACTTTATCATTTCTCTTTTTATTCCAACTAAATTGAATGGAGGATCAAATGTTTCACACGGAATGTTTCAACTTTTTGGGAATAGAGTTGTTTCTATCCTTTCATTCCTTTGAGAAATAGATAAGGGTTAGGGCTAGGAGGAATACCTGTTGGATGTCGAGATGAGTGTGTGCGTACCGTAAAGAAAGATCAGATCGACTGTGAAGAACTCGTTTTTGTCTGGGAAGGACTACTTACAAGTAAGAATACAAGACCACCAGATTTTAATTAGACAATAAATGAGGGAACTGCCTTGGGCCTAGGAAATATAAAATTTCCTTTCGAAGGTGGTCAGTTCCCCTGCTAATATGAATTAACACAAATTCTAACAAAGAAAGCTATTGTCAAAATTACAATTTAGGTATCTACCTTACAAAGTAATAGAAGCTAAATTATCAAGAGAAAGTGTCACGCTGTTTGTTCGGTTACTGGTCGTTGAGACATTCAGGTTGAGTTATAGGGATAAACTAGACTGGATCTGCAGTTGTTAGGTGGCAACTAGGTGAGAAACCGGTTACGGGGTATAAGTCATGGTAACCGATGCCGGTCACTGGGTAACCGACCGCGGTTAGATAACCGCTGCCGATAGGGGCTGATCGACACCGGTAGGGTCAGTAATCTAGGTTGCTTCTGGGTAGAGGTTGGTTGCAGGGTGATTGTGGGATTATTAAGGCTGATAAATGGGTGAGGGTTAGGTAATAGGAGGTCATGAGAAGGACTCCGAGTGTGATACAGGGGGTGTTCTTGGGGTAACGTCAAGGGTGGATGGAATGACAGGTTAGAGTGTAGTGTGTTGCTGGGTAGTAGATCTAGGAATAGACTTATGATGGCTGTGATTCAGACAGGTTTAAGAAAATGGTTATTAAAAGGACATACAAGATACGCTACTTACTGATTATTTATGCAGGATGCAGATTCCAAGAACTGTGATGATGACGGCAGAACCTAGGTAGGATGACCTGACAATCCAGGAGATGAGCTATCTTCCTCTCCTGATGAACAGATGAGTGTCACAAGGCTCTGGTTATTCAGTTGCAGTCTTGGGGCTTGATGTCCTTCTCTGCAAACTCTTCTTGTCTCTTTCACTTGTCTCTGCTCAGCCAAGTAAAATCTGGATTCTCTCGATCGCTTCTGATGATCCTGATTGATCCAAAAATCCTTCGACCTTTGTTTCTGGTTAGGGGAGCCCATTTACAGGGAACCGATGGCGGTTACGTAACCGACGGCGGTCGAGTAGGAACCGGTATCGGTCAGGTCAAAGTGGGCTATTTTTAGTAAAATAGCCAACTTTCCCTCCTTTTCTCCCGAGGGATTAGTTGCGGGCTTGGTCAAGTGACTAGAAGGTCAGTTTTGGGTGCGAGAAAGGGGTCATTAGTCATGGGTGTGGATGTGGACCAAGTTATAGGTCTTAATTAGGTTAAGTTTAGGGTTAGGCCTAGGTCATGATGAGGTGGCAAAATGAGGTGGCAGGTAAGGTGATGTGGATTTATTAATTATAAGGATAATTAATAAATAATTGTGTAAGGTTTAGGTGATGAGGTTAGGTTGTGAAATGAGATGCGGGTCACAAGGGGGTCGTAAGACACAAATTTGGTGTCTACATTAGCCCCTTATTGTCGTGTAGTTTGTTTTGTAAAGCTGCACGGACAATAATATGAAGTGGTTTCCCCTGTTAAGGGTATAGGTAATCCCCCTCAAATCTATCATAGATTGAGATAGCGTGAAATCAGGGATAGGGTTGATAAAGGGTAAATGGTGTGGAGATGATGGTGAGATGGTGGGGTAGGTCCAAAGAAGCAGACGCACGTTGAAATGCATTAGTGCAACTAGGGTACATGATTTGACGAGCAAACCAGCAATTCATAGGCAAAGGTCGATAGTTTATCCAAACAAGGGTGATATAATCCTGGTATCCAAGGCATAGGAAGTAGCTCCAGGGTATATAACGGGTAAGGTACAGGAACGTTTAGGCATGTTCGGCAGTACCAAATGGTTGGTTTGGTTGAGATAAACGTCACGGTCTAGGTCTAGGCAAAGTTGGTCGACAGATCAAGTCAAGGACCCTAATCATGCTAAAACACGAACAGGTGAGCTCGATTGAACAAAAAGTGATACATGATGGGTGGATAAAAGTGTATGTTGTTGATGTTGGGTGAGGTATTTAAGTGGTACGGCCTTGGGTCGGGCTGATTGATGAGTGAGGGCCGTGGGTCGGGCCAAGTTGTTGGGTTGTGGCCTTGGGTCGGGCCAAATGGTTGGGTTGCGGCCTTGGGTCGGGCCAAATGGTTAGGGTTGCGGCCTTGGGTCGGGCCAAATGGTTGGGGTGAGGCCTTGGGTCGGGCCAAATTGGTTGGGGCCTTGGGTTGGGCTGGATGTGTTGGTTGGGGCTTGGGTTGGGCCAAATGGTTGGTTGCGGCCTTGGGTTGGGCAAAAGCCGTGGGTTGGGCCAAGTTGTTGGGGTGAGGCCTTGGGTTGGGCCAAATGGGTGGGGTGAGGCCTTGGGTCGGGCCAAATTGTTGGGTTGCGGCCTTGGGTCGGGCCAAATGGTTGGTTATGGCCTTGGGTCAGGCCAAATGGGTTAACAAAGGGGTTGCAGCAAAGGTTGATATAGGCGATGTTTGTGAGAAAGGGCAATTAGTAAATAGGGGCAGAAATTGGGGGAAAAGTTGGAATAAAACCGATGTCGATTATCTATGACCGATATCGGTTAGGGGACCGATACCGGTTCCTTAGGGCATAATAAAACCGATATCGGTTATAGGTCAAAAACCTATAAAAAGAAAAATACGGCCTGTCATTGTCACATTTGCAATTTGAAAACCGATTTGAGTTGTCTGAGGTGGATTATTGAGATTGGAGCATTTGTTGGTTGAGGTGGCACTATTTGAGTGGAGGAGTGAGTGAGTAGTGGGCCCAAGTGAGTAGGAGGCAGCAGTTGATTGGTGGAGGACCCAGCAGAGGAGAGGTGGAGCTATGGCACAGCCAGGAGGAGTAGGAGGTGCTGGACCAGCTGGACCACCACCACCCATCCCACCATGACGACGTGTCGTTGTACCGGTAGGTTCGAAACCCCTCATTGTGTGGATTTGAGTATATTATGCTGTATTTGGGTTTTGGGTAGGAATGTTAGATTTTGATAAAATAATTAATAAATGGAAATGATTTGAAAAAAGGAGAGGGTAGATAGGTTAAATAGGCCAAGGCGGCTGGGTGGGTAGGTTTTTAGGGTGTTTGGGCGGGTATAGAGGGAGAAATAGGAAAAAATGGATTTGGGGGGGGGGGGGCACGGGGGGCAGCTCGGGAATTTTACAACGACCAATGTCGGTCGCTAAGCAACCGGCATCGGTCATGAAATTTTTTGGTGGACGGAGTTTTGTGAGTGACCAGTGTCGGTCGCATAGTGACCGGCGTTGGTGAAGAGGACCGGTGACGGTCATAAGTGACCGGTACCAGTCCTTATTTTGTTGTTGGTTTGAATTTTTGGTTGTTGTTTGGGTGTTGGGGTATTATTGGTATTATTTTTTTTTGGGTTGTTTGTATGGGTGTTGTGGTATTGTTTGGGTGTGTTGGTATGGTTTGGGTTGTGGTGGGAGGTGTTTTGGTATTGTTTGAGTGTTTTGGTATGGTTTAGGTTGTTGTTTGGGTGTGAAGAGGGAGGGGGATATCGTAGAGGTTTTTAGGGTAAGATAGGTGGGTGTAGAGGGTATAAGTAGATGTTGTGATAAAGAGTAGGGCTAATGTAGTGAGTTGGTTTTGCAGGCACGTCAGCAGCTGACGATGCGGGACAGGATGCCCCCTACTGTTGAGACGGATGTGGCCACACGTGTCCGCAGCGCAGTGGGGTATCATGCGCGAGGTGGGACTCGACGGAGTCCAGCGATACAGAGTGATTGATAGGGATCACAGTTTGATGGTCGCCCTCATCGAGAGATGGGATCCAACGACCAATGTGTTCCATCTCCCGACTGGAGAGATGACCATCACATTGGAGGATGTGTATCGCATCCTTCGATTACCGATTGATGGAGAGGCAGTCTTTCAGGTTAACGCTGAGACAGCCATGGACAACATCCTACACGTATTCGGGGATGCAACTGTGCTACTGACATATCACAGCGTGAGTATCACGTATGGGGATATGTACCGAGCCCACCGCCATGAGACACGGCTTTCCATGCTGATGATGATCGGGATCACCTACTTCGCCCTCCCAGACTCAGAGGGAGGCCGCTTTCCACGGGAACTTATGGGGGTGCTACATGAGATGGTGGAGGAGCACACATGTTATGCTTGGGCACCAGTATACCTAGTGTAGTTATACCGAGAGCTGTGGGGCTATCGCCGGATGAGGTGATTCGGGATTTGCTCGATGTTTTTACTACACTGTTGGGCATATGAGCATATCATATGCATTAGACCAGTAGGGCTGCCCCAGCAGCCAGGGCCATAGGTCATCTATAGATACGGCTTTCAGAGGTGGTTGGGGGTCGTGGGCCAGCCACGAGTAGTGCTTGCAGGGCGGGACGTCACTTATTACAGACATATGTTAGAGGGCCTGACAGCGGTAGATATTTATGGAGACATTTATAGAGGTCATTCATTTATTGTATATACCGGAGCTGCGATCACGAGTACGGGTGGATCCAGTTGATACATTCTGGCCTGCAGGAGCGGAGGTATGTTTTTGAGTATGAGCGGATACGGCCTGAGAGGGTACGAGTTGCAGATTGGGCTACGACAGTTATGATCCAGCCTCCCTTCCGGCTCAGTACCAGAGGGATGATGCTCACAGAGGTCCCACTGCCTGCACCACATTGTATAGTTGAAACTTTGGATATATAGATATGATGATTTGACCTACATGCTGTGTTTAAAATATTTTTTTAGTGTTTTGTCGAGGAGTGTATGATGAGTTTGATCCACATGGTTTATATATTGATGGTGTTGATGTCTTTTGTTGATGGGATGTATGTAGATATAGATGATGAGTTTAATTGACATGTTGTGCTTATGAAATGTTTGATATGTTGTGTTGCTGGTTTTGTGAAATAGAAGGTACATGTAGCTGCTGACATTGGAGGCACCAAATGGTATATAGATTGATGGTTTTGGATACAGTTTGTTGATGGCTTAGTTATTTTTGTGGCATACAGGATAGATGATGTTAACTGAAATTGTGATGAGATATGGATTTGATGAAAAATTTATAGATAATGGTGTTGTTTATGCAGGAAAAAGAGACGGGCGCCACAAAAATTTGCAAAAATGAAGAAACGGCTTAGGTTTAAGCAACAAGGGGTACATAGACCGACATCAGTTGTGTAACCGATGTCGGTATATGTATGACCGATATCAATTCTGTAACTGATATCGGTTATGGAAGAATTATTTCCCTAAAAATAAAACTGCTAGGTTGGCAGACTTAAGTTCTTATTTTAAGTATTCTTATTTTTAGAGTCATGCAACAAGTTAAATATGTGTATGCGACGCTGCCTTTATACTACTGTACAGGTAATTGCATGAGAGAATTGTAGTGATAAGGAGGAAAGAGACAGGTGAAGTGAGCGTGGGCTGAGATTCAGAAGGCGGAAAGACAAGTTATATTTGAAGAGGGTGGTGAACATGGCTGAACGAGGAGAAGATTCCAGTAGGCAGGGACGAGGGGGAAGACATGTTCCGCCCCAAGCTCACTGCAGGCCCCGAGAGGTAAACTGTTTGGTTGTAACCTGATTCTTGCATGTTTTGTGAATAGATATGATGATTTGACCCAGATGTAAGTGCGTAAAGATGAGAAAGAAAAGGTGATAGGAAATGGTTTGGGATAGGGTGAATGTATGGGGAAGGTAGACAGGGTGTCGGGTATGTTTGTATGTTGTTGAGAGGATGTAAACGATCATAAATATTGAGTTTAGGTGACATGTTTTTATGTAGGGTGTGTATGTTTTCGATCGCTGACCGGTATCGGAATTTTAAGTAACTGGTATCAGTTGTGGAACCGATAATGGTTATCTATAACCAATGCCGGTTACTGCAGTAATTTCCATTTGTTGAGAAAGAACCCTTGGGAATTTTTGTAATTGATAGATGGATGTGTCGTTTTGATGTGTGCAGGCAGAGGTAGGGTTCAGGATGAATGATAGATAATGCCAGCATTGTTGGCACGAATCTGAGCGGATGTAACACTATCTGAATGGACATTGATAAATCTATTTGGGGTTAAGTGGAATCCACTATTATTCATGAATCGCACGTAACCATGCTATGTTACATAGACCGTTGATTACAGAGATGGAATCCAGATTCAAGAATACCTTCTATCTGCCAACAGGGGAGATGACAGTGACTTTGGAAGACGTGTTCCGTATTTTGAGACTCCCAAGACAGTTAAATACGCAGTGTATCAGGCTTTTTACCTAGCGCAGCACGGGGAGCGATAACAGCAGTATTTGGTCCATACGCATGAGATTTGACACAGCGAGGTTTGACATTCACGTATGGTATAATGTATGCAGCGCACCCTGAGGAAACAAGGTTAGCAGTGATATTAATGATAGCGGTTGGATATTATGCGTTACCAAGGGTGGATGGGGGAAGATTTCCAAAAGCATTGATGTGTGTTATTTGGGAAATGATAGAAAGGAACGTGACTTTTGCATGGGCACCTGCATATTTGGCGGAGCTATACAGGGGTTTATGGGTGTGTAGGAAAAATCACAAGACGACACTGGATTGTTCATTTTTATTACATTGTTGGGCCTATGAGCACATTGTTTGTGTGCGACCAATAGGCCGACCCATCCAGTCAGGAGAGACCGGAGTGCAGAGGTTGGGATTCAGACGATGGGTCCAGACAGAACAAGAGGCAAGATCCCAGGCTGTGATGGGTGACATCGAGTATTATAGGCAGTATGGGAGATGGTGACGATTGCAGATATTTGTTGGAGGCCGTACGGGAACTATATGGTAACAGAGCACATAGCTGAGGAGTTGAGGGGTGTAGAGCGATTGAGGTGGATCGCAGGGCACAGGCCGGGTGAGTACGAGAGGATTCCTCTAGATCGCGTGCGGCGACAATTTGGATTTGTGCAGGATATACCCCTAGCTTATAGACCATATATGAGGATCGACGCCGAGGCAGCATTCTCACCTCCCCGGCCAACACCTCCAGAAGGACCAGAGGAGATAGCAGCCAATCGCAGGGTAATGGATGCAGGAACGACAGAGGCCTATAGATTATGGTGGGTAACAGAGCTACGAGGGGTACGTGATCGTCCTGACATAGCTGTGATTACAGCGGAGAGAGATCGTCTACAGAGTTTAGTTCATCAGCTCCAAACGCAGGTGAATGAGGAAAGAGGATTGTTAGCGGTTGCGGAGTCACGAGGCAGAGGGACTAGAGGTGAGATACCTCCATGCGAGGGAGCGTATTCATATGTTACAGGAGAGATTGGTAGATCAGTGGGCGGTACCAATAGCCGTGGTACCTTTGAGGACAGAGAGGCCCGGTGAGAGGCGTCGACGATCACGATCATCACCTGGTTCGGGATGAGGCGTGAGGGTCGAAATAAATGTTATCGAGGTATAAGAATAAATAAGGATGCCGACCTGCGTGTCGATGATAGAGAAGATGTATTTGTTTAACATCTAAATAAAACTGAATATGTATGTTGATTTGAGTTACGATAATAATAAGAATGTTTGTGTTTTGACTTTCAGTGTTTTGAAAAAGGATAAAGAGGAATGTGATTAAAATAGAAATACACAAAAATATTTATATTTACCACACATGATAAGTTATGGTAGGAGATGGTCGAGCTAACCTTGGGAGACCCCATGTCTCCAAAGTGCTGCCTACATAGCCCATTGCACAAAGCAAGGAGGGGCCTCAGACCGATGTAGTTCTCCCTTAAGACCAGGGAGAGGTGAATTCAGGCAATTTAGGTATGGTTAGGCAATTTGTTGGTTGGTAAAAATATTGATATTGATATTGGTAGGGTAATGTTATTGGTGTTGGTAATGAATTGGTGATTTTGGAATAGGTAGAAGTGAAGTGAAAGTTAGCCTACCCAAGTGGTAGGGAACCATGTCCTGATTAAGATCAACACATAATCCTAGATTCGAGTCAAAGAGGAAAAAGTTACTCCGTAGTTGAAAAGAGCTAAACAAACCACATATTAATGCAGGATGAGCTTGAACCCCTAGGTACCGTGCATAGACGAGAAGTCAATAGGTGAAAAGAGTTGTATGATCACAATATACCGGGTGTATGTTACGTCCCTTGAGTTTAAACAAATGGTGAGGTGAGGTGGATGGTATAGCTGAGGTACGGAGAACTTGTTACAAAGTGAGTGTTCTGACGAAAGAGAACCTACCCTAAATAGACAAGTCCATGACTCAAAAGTTCTTTTGAAGGTGGCTTTATTTTACTGAATATAGACTGATCGATGCGGGAAGTCTACAAGGGATATTGATTGTATTATTCTTGAGGTCTTCACGAAGCTGATCAATGCGAGAAGCTTCTGATAAAGGCTGACTGTGTATAGCTGTCCTTCAAGGGAGCAGTCTATTTATAGTAGCAGATGTGATTTTAGTGCATAGCTATCCTTCGGGGGAGCAGTCTATATATAATAGCAGCAATAGTTTGGCATATAGCTGTCCTTCGAGGGAGCAGTCTATATATAATTTAGAGAGCCAGATGTCCTTTTGGCGTAAAGCATCTAGTTTGGTAGAAAGTTTGACTCAAGAAAATCCCATAAGCATATAATTAAGAATGTGTCATTTTAATACTTTGAAGTCATGGACTAGACTAAAAAGGGAAGGCATTGTTAAGGGGAGGTGGGAATCAAACTATGTGAGCTTGATTTTATTTTGAGATGTAGGAAACAAAGTGTATGTGCTGGTAAATGAGCTCAAGGGACGAGCGGTAGGTAGATAAGAAGTGATATAACACTAAATTCAACAGTAGAATGGTCGAAGATGCAAGGCATTAAGGGGTTCAGGCTCAGGTTTACCATTAAGCGAAGCTAAATGATAAGTGCCTGATCCATAAGTGTGAGTGATTATGTAAGGCCCAATCCAATTGGGAGCAAATTTTCCACGTTTGCTCTTTTCTAGTTTGGTTACATGTTGATTCTCTTTGAGGAAAAGATCACCAACCTTAAAGGTACGCTCATGAAGTCGCTTATCATAAGCACGCTTGATGCGTTTTTGATAGATTTGAAGGTGATCAAGAGCTGTAAGACGACGCTCGTCAAGAAGCTCCAATTGGGCTAACCGCTCTTAGCGGAAATCATCATTGGTAAGAATATCCTGAAGAGATATTTTGAGGGAGGGTATTTGTATTTCGAGAGGCAAGACAGCCTCGGTACCATATACCAAAGAAAAAGGTGTGGCATTAGTGGAGGTACGAATGCTAGTACGATAAGCCCAAAGGGCAAAGGGGATGTGATCATGCCAATTTCTTCCGGACTCATTGACAACTTTCATGAGAATTTTGGTTAGGGTTTTATTAGAAGATTCGGCTTGTCCATTCGCTTGTGGATAATAGGGTGATGAGAAACTAAGTTTGATACCAAAGTTGTCACAAAATGTCTTGCAACAACTTATTTTTGAAAGATTTTCCATTATCTGTTATCAGGCGATGAGGAACACCAAAACGACAGATAATGTGGTGGTTAATGAACTCTACAATTTTTTCTTTTTTAGTTGAAATGAGCGGAATAGCCTCCACCCATTTTGTGTAATATTCGGTTGCTGTGATTATCCATCGGTGACGTTGCGAAGAGGATGGATGAATCTCACCAATAAGGTCTAAACCCCATTGTGAGAAAGGCCAAAGATCTCGGGCGACCTGTAGCGGGTGGCTAGGAGTATGTTGAAGGTTGGCATGTTGTTGACACATAACACAACGCTTAACATATTCGTAGCAATCGTTATTGAGAGTAGGCCAATAATAACCTAGGCGAAGGATTCGCTTGGCCACGGCAAGGCCTGCTAAAATGTCCACCACAAATACCGTCATGGACCTGTTGGATGGTATAGGTGACCTCCGCGCCGGTGAGACATCGAAGGAGGATGCCATCAAAACCACGTTTATAAAGGAGTCCCCCCATAATGACATAATGAGAAACGCGTTTAAGAAAAGCACATTTTCCGGTACTAGTAAGGGCAGATGGGAGAACAGAGGTTGTAAGGTAGTCGTGAAATTGGTGATACCAGGTATCATGTGAATTAGCAGACACATTATTTATCATACAAACAACCGGGGCTGAGTAAGATGGGGCAAAGAGTTGTTGGACCAAGACGAAAATGTCAGAGTCAGTTGATGAAGCTGGAATTTGCGAGGCTAAGCAAGCCATAGTATCCGTAAATTTGTTAGTGGAGCGAGGAATGGTTTGGATAGAATAGTGAGTAAATAAGGCTAGAAGTGAATCCACGTAGTGTTTGTACTTTTGAAGTTCCTCATTTTTACATTGGTAGATGCCCATAACTTGATTGACTACCAATTGAGAGTCGCCGAAAATATTGATAGATTTGACACCTAAGTGTAACGCAACCTGGAGACCCAGAACAAGGGCCTCGTATTCCGCAGTATTATTAGTGCAGGGGAAATCGAGTCGGAATGAGAGAGGCATAGGCTAAGCATCGAGAGGAATGAGAACAACGCCGGCTCCTCCGCCGCATTGGCATTTGGATCCATCGAAGAAGAGGGTCATTGGATACGACTCCTCCCTGAGTGAAAGAGTGGCGATGAGTTCGTCGGGGAAATTAAAATTGGTAAATTGCGCCCCGGGTAAAGGGGCTTCCGCGAGTTGATCTGCGATGGTTTGTCCTTTGATTGATTTCTGGTGGACAAACTCAAGGTCGAGGTCGGCGAGGAGCATGAGCCATCGGGCGATGTGTTGGTTTAGATGGGGTTTGGCATACATATAATGGATGGGGTCCGTGTTGGTGATGACGAAAGTTTTGTGATTCAGGAGGTAGTGTCGGAGTTTGGTGGCCACGAATGATAGGGCTAGGCACAACTTTTCTACATGTGTATACCTAGTCTCATAGTCCACCAAAGTACGACTTATATAATAAACGGCTTGTTCGCGATTCTCGGAGTCACGATGTGCAAGCATGGCCCCTACAGCGTGGTCGGTGGCAAAAAGGTAAAGGTAGAGAGGGCGGTCATCCTGAGGTGGGATAAGCACGGGTGGCTGCAAGAGATAAGCTTTGAGAGCCTCAAAGGCTTGGTGGCACTCTTCGCTCCATTGAAAGTCAATGTCTTTTTTAAGGAGGTGATGGAAAGGTTGACATCGATCCGAGAGTTGGGAGATGAAACGCCGGATAGATTGGAGCTTACCTTGTAAACTACGCAATTGTTTGAGGTTAGTAGGTGGGGGCATTTCTAGGATAGCTTTGACTTTAGATGGGTCGACCTCAATGCCACGCAAAGAGACGATAAAGCCAAGAAGTTTTCCCGAAAGGACACCAAAGACACATTTCTTTGGTTGAAGACGGACAGAATATTGTAACAGGGGATAAAAAATAATGGTTAAAACATCGAGATGTTCACTACGATGTTTAGATTTGCCAAGAAGATCATCGACGTAATCTTCAAGGATAGTGTGCATAATGTCATGAAAAATGTAGGTCATAGCCCGCTGATAGGTTGCACCAGCATTCTTAAGGCCAAATGGCATTACACGATAACAGAAGGTTCCCCAAGGAGTTATGAAGGCAGTTTTATGTTGATCGGCAGGGGCAACCAAAATTTGGTTGTATCCTGAAAAGCCATCCATGAGAGAGAGCATCTCATGGCCCGCAGTGAGATCAACAAGTTGGTCAATACTAGGTAGGGGGAAGTCATCCTTAGGGCAAGCGAGGTTAAGATCCCAGAAATCAGTGCATATCCGAAGTCCCCCCGTCGCTTTAGTGATAGGTACGATGTTAGAAATCCATTGAGGATAGTCAATAGGCAGGATGAAGGAAATAGAAAGGAGTCGTTGAAGCTCCTCTTTGACCAAGAGGGCAATGCGTGGATGCATTTTTCTCAATTTCTGTTTAATTGGTTTGGAATCGGGTTTCAGGGTAATGTTATGGACAGCAATGTCAGGATCAATTCCTGGCATGTCAGCGTAGGACCAAGCGAAAGCTTGGTTGTGAGTACGGAGAAAGGTAGTAAAGGTGACCTGTTCTGATGCGCTAAGGGATTGTCTGATCTTCACAATGTGAGGATCCTCCTCCGTGTGGATGTTGATTTCTATAGTAGACTCGTTCAACATGGTTTGAGTTTCAGATGGTAAGGCGCGTTGAATATAAGAGTCGTCCGCACCAAGGTAAGTGAGGATGGAGTCATCATCCTGGCACTCAACAACGTTAATTGAAGGTGAGTCCTCTTCAATCATGTCTGGATACAGAAGGGGGATAGAAGAGGGGTCCTCATTATCGCGTTGATAAGTGAGAGGACCTAGGAAGATAGCATTTATGAAAAAAAAAAAGTTAGGAGGGATAGATTCGGGATCTATCAACTCTGTGGGTGATGAAGGAAAAATGGGTGATGATGGTTCGGTAGGGGTGACGTCATCATCTTCCAGAAGACAACTGACACGAGGTTCCTTTGGTGTAAGTGTTCCCAGAAATCTGAGACCACTACGATCATTGTGCTTGCGAGTAGTTACAAGAATGATTGTATGTCGGCCTTGTTCATAAAGACCAAAACCAAAGCCTTTCCAAGCACAGCGAGTCAAGAAGGTAAGGGCGAAACGACGATTTGTCAGGTATTGGAAATCGGATTGGAAGGGAACCACACCAAGAGGAGGCTCAGGGGCAACGGAAGATGCGTCGACACCCCCATATGTTAGGTTAGTGCGGCAGTGAGGTGGTCCGTAGGGGATTACTTCCCCCACACGACGGTCATAGGTAGGATGTGCATGTACCTGTCCGTACTCCTGTGGGGTATGGAAAGAACTAACGTTATATAGGCGATACTCCCCCAGCGTAAGGCGTTGAAAAACATCTACTAAGGGGTCTGCGGTTGGGATGTTAGCTACGGGAAGGGAAGTGGTTTTTGCGACGGTGATTTCTTGGGTTGAAGGTGTAGGTGTTGTTGAAGTGAATGGTAGAGGTGTGGTTGAAGTGGATGGTTGGGTTGGATGAATGGGTGTCTTGATTGGTACAAGCACATCATTAGGGTGATATAACATATTACAGGTTTTGAAGGGGGGAGGATCAGCTTTTACGGTGTAAGACTTCCCCTCGTACTCAAATTTTATGCATCTATGTAAGGTTGAAGGAACGCATCCCATAGCCCGGATCCAAGGGCGACCTAGCAATATATTGTATTGGAACTCTCCCTCAAGGACATAGAAGAGTTCGGGTAAAGTACGTGGTCCTACATGAATGTTAAGGATCACGGTGCCTAAGGTAGAGGTAATAGCATCATTGAATGACCGCAACATGATGGGGTTGGCACACATGTAGCTAGAAGGGATATTCATTTGTTGGAAGGCTTTTGAAGAGATGATGTTTAGGCTAGCGCCCCCGTCGATCATAACACGACGTACCCGAATGTCCCGGACGTAAGCTGAGATGAAAAGAGCAGGGTCAGGATCTTCTGTACCAAAGTCAACAATTTCATCTTCGGAGAAACTGACTGCAGCAGCTTGTTGTACAGAGACAGAAGTGGTTGGGGTGGTAGGTTTTTTGGTGAGGGAAGCAACGTGATTGGGTGTTAGAATGGAGGTAACAGGAAGGGTTTCATTAGGTAAGACCTCGATCCCTTGAAGGATTTCAATGAGAGCTTGTCGATGAGATTCAGAAGTCTGAATGAGATCATACAGTGTCATTTTTACAGGCGATTGGTGAAGCTGTTTGATCATGGTTCTGTGGGAAATTCCATTAGAGACGGGGTAGGCGGGTCCACGAATAACCACTTTGGGTGGTGGTGCAATCGGGATGGTGGACGGAGAAAGAGATGCCATGCAGGTGTGTTTTCTTTCGCTTTCCCATTGTTTTTCTGCGCTCGAGTAGCAACACTAATCATATTAATCTCGTGGACCTGAGATGAAGATGGTCGGGATAAATCATGGTCTTCGAGAGGTGGGGTTGTAATAATGATAGATATTGGTGAGGCGGGGACAGGTGGTATAGGAGAGGGAATTGAAGCTAAAGGTCTCTCCCTTCGTAAGTTGTCTTTCTTAACCTTTCTATCTGAGAGAGGTGACTGACGAAGGATGGATTTTAAAGCTTTGCATCCCTCCACATCATGTCCTGGTGTGCGGTGATAAGCGCAGATTTTAGACTCATCATAACCTATAGGTCGAGGTTTAGACGGGTCATAAGGTCTAAGTGGGGGTAGAGAAATGGTCGCATTCTCCACCAACATAGCAAGGATTTTGGCGTAAGATCCTTTGAGTGGGTCAAAATCGGAGGAGGATGAGGGTATTGATTGAGCAGGTTTTGGTAATGTTCGGGCATGGTTGGTTCATACGGGTGGTGGTTTAGCCAAGGGGTGTTGACACGTGGTTTTAACTAAACGTGGTTTCTTTGGCACAGGAGCTACGTTTAGCTGGTTAGATGATGAGGCTCTAGATAACGTGGTATCCAGAGACAATGGCGACAAAAGAGGAGTGACGGCAAACAAGTCCTTTGATGATGAAATTTGTTTAGGGTTGATGGGTGGACAGGATACGTGAGGTGACAATGTTGATATACCCTTAGATCTCTGTATGGGTGCAGAAGGCGTAGGTCGTTTTAAAGAAAACGCAGGAGGTATGATATATTGATGCAAGGTGGAGGGATGAGGTCCCAATATGGAAGGTAGGTGTGACGATGATGGTTTTAATTGTGATAGAGGCACGGATTGAGGTTGTCTCCTAAGTGGAGGGGCGGCTTTATTTTTGGATAAATCTAGTCACTTAGGCGGGTGTGTTAGACTGGGTATTGGTGAGGTCCCAAGTGTAGGGGAAGATTTGGTTAGGCTAGACAGAGGTGGATGAGATACTGGGTAGAGATGCGGGGGGTGAAGATGAGGACATAGGCATTTTGAGTTTCTGTAAACACTTCGGGTATATGGTAGAGGTGTCTGGATCGGTCATCTGCATTTGAGTAGAATAGGGGGTACTCAAACGTTCCCATAGGACTCGTCTATCTTCTGGAGAATGACAGTCTTCAGGTGTGAATTGGAATTTTTGTATGGAAGAAAGGTGGGTTGTGATTCCGGTCCACTGTGGGTGTGATACAGGGGGTAGATGAGGCACTGTATCAATAGGTGTTAAGAGGTCAACCGGTTGCTGAAAAGATTTAGGTGATGAAGAACTAATAGGTAGGAGGGCATGTTTGAGAGGATCTGTCATGGTTAAAGAATGTGGTGATGTCGGTGCAAGAGGTTTCTCGTCTAAGGATGACAAAAGAGAGTGGCGAGCCTTCCTCTTGTGCAGCAAGAGTGGTAGAAGGAGACGTTTGGGAAATAGATAAGTTAGATAACATCCGCTCACAGTCTTGTAGGGATGTGGTGTAAGAAGACTCATCTATGTGAGAAGAGAACTCTGGGCAGTTAACTCCTTTATGGGTAAAGGAATGATTTCGCTTTGGCTTGATGGTGGTGAAGGAGGTTCGGGCCCCTGCGTCAGTAAAGAGGTTTGATTCAGAATGTTGTTCGATAGAGGTCTTTTGGCTGGGAATCGAAGACTGCATGGATCTCATGAACACTCTCCTTAGCTAAGATATCTTGGTTTATGATTACTATTTAGAAGAATGATTCGGGAATGGTTTGTTGAATATTTTCAAATTTCGGTTAGATAGGGGCGTTAGGATTATCGAGGGCTATATCCCCCGCATCAACCATTTCCTGCACTATGTTTTTCAACATCTTGCAGTTCTCATGACTGTGTCCCTTCACGTGGTGGAAGTTACAGAAGTCATTTTCTTTGTACTAAGAAGGTATGGCACGAGTGGAATCAAACCCGGAGTGAGGTTTAATAGGAGGTAAGGAAATGGCTCCGGACTTTAAGCAATTTTTCCAAGATGACACCATAAGTTTCTCCCAAGGGAGTGTAATTGATGGGCTCGGCTTTATATTTATAGGTGGTTTTTGGTGGGGTATTAGACGGTGCTTGAGATTTGACCATCACCGCGTGGACAGACTCCTTTTGATTTCGAAGAAGTGGATGTGTGAGGAGTGGTGGTGTTTGGTTTATTGGTAGAATCTGGAGTCTCGGAAATTGGGGTCTTTGTTGCGCAACCGCAATTTCTCTTCTTCTAAGGCTCGAATTTCTAGTTTCCGAGCCATGGTAAAGGCATCGTCAAATGTGTGGAAAGTTTGAATTTGAAGGGTAGGAGAAATGTGCTTAGCGCATGCCCACGTAAAAAGTTCAATAAGTTCAGCCTGAGGCAAGGCATATGTAAGTTGGTTGATAAGGCCCCCGCCACCGTCCAACGAAATCTACGATAGATTCGTCTTCAAATTGTCGGATGCCATAGAGGTCGGTGATAGATACTTTCTTGGCAATGTTAATGGAGAAATGATCCAAGAAATATTGGGCTAGTTGGTTAAAAGAGAAGATTGAGTGTTGGGTTAAAGCACTGTACCACTCCAAGGTGGGTCCTGATAGGGACATGGGAAAGGTGTGGAGTAACAAAGCATCATCATGGGCAATCAAATAACAAGCATGTCTAAATGATCGCAAGTGTTGTTGAGGATCCTCTTTACTATTAAAACGAGGTAAATTTTGGCAATTCCCATTGAGGAGGATATGAATGAAGGGGGACAGAAGGGTGAATAGGCTCCCAACAAACTTGCTTGTATGTCAAGGCGCTACGACTTCCCGAAACAAAAGCCTCCATATTTTGCATTTTGTCCATCATTTGTTTGATGAAATCCATGGTTGGATGAGATGATGGTGCGGTTGTGGTAAACGGAGACAAATTGGGCCAAGGGCCTCCACTAGACAACGGTGAGGTTAAGTGCTGATAAGGTATGGAGGATGAATATGTTGAGGCGACCAAATAGGGATGTCCCATATAAGATGTTGAGGTCACAGGATACGTGTATGGGAATGAAAAGGTAGGCGAAGCTTGAGAAGGAAAGCTCGTGTGGATAGGTGGCAGAGAGCAAGTCATGAATGGAGCAGTCTGCAAGAGAGATGAGGTAGGAGCAGTTGGTGGTAATGATATGTGGGGTTCAAGATTAACCAAAGGAAAGCCAATCTGTGTCGTATGAACCTCTGAAGCCGTCAGATTGGGAGACGGGGCTAAAGATGCAGGAAGCAAGGCGGTGTTATCAGGCGGAGTGGGAGCTAAATGAGCATCTATACTGATAGGCATGCCAACAAGGAGTTGACCATCGGGTGTACGGTCAAGGGCATGAGACAAATAGTATTGTACAGTGCTAGGATTAGCATCCAGAAATTTGGAAAATTCCTTATCTCCTACAGGAATTTTGGGGATCTCACTGGTGTTCGTAGGGTTCCCTATAGAATGTGAAGGGGGTGATTCAGGCAAAGGCACAGAGCAGGCATGTGAAACCATGGCGGCAGCTTGCTTCCAAGTGATAACAACCATGGACAAGAGTACACAGTAGGGCTTCAATCTATCGGGAACAGAAACAGCCTCAGAATGGTGAAATTGGCAGGTTGTTGGTTTGTTAGGAACTGTAAAAGACAGTAACCGATATCGGTCTAATAACCGATGTCGGTTAGACTATAGCCGACGTCGGTCAGTTAACCGATATCGGTGTAATAAGACTAGTGTAAGAAAAATATAAGAAGCTGCTGATTTGATTTTTAACAATGTTTAGTACACTTATCAAATTGTTCTGAGGTGATCACATAAGACAGAGTATGACAGAGAAAACATAACTGAAAACAAGCAAGATGCACATGCAAATCCAGAGACTAACCCTAGGGTTAATTTTAATTTTGTGGGCTTATGCCTTTAGACGTAGAATGATGTCAGAATCCTAAAATAAGACTTAGAGGAAATGTCAAGTTTGTTTTGTCTTATAAGGTTACCTCAATCGGGCGGAGGAATACCGCGGAAAAAGGGGGGATGTTTTGAGCTGTTGTGTTAATTATGAAGTGATTCGGTATGTGTTGTGCAGTGAAAGTAAGATTAATTTCATGTCAATATCGTGGAAATCACCCCCACGTGTACGACCTGTTACTTAGTCTATGTTCACTAGAATTGAAAACAACAAGCAAGAATGTAATGCACATGTTTTAAACCCAAATCGAAAATGATATTCGATGAAGCAAATAAGATGACTTTCACTAATGCAAAACTAGGAAAGCAAGAAAAATTCCTTTACTAAATATAACAAAAACAGCAACAACAAGTATGCTCCCTAAATGAAAGCAAATAAGAGAAACAGAAACCCGAAATGGGTCCCACCCGGCGTGCCAAAATGTTTCGCTCGGAATGTTTCGGCTTTTTGGGAATAGAGTTTCTTCTATCCTTTCATTCCTTTTAGAAACAAATAAGGGTTAGGGCTAGGAGGAATACCTGTTGAATGTTGAGATGGCGTGTGTGTACCGTAGAGAAAGATCAGATCGACTGCGAAGAACACCTTTTTGTCTTGGAAGGACTACCTTCAAGTAAGAATACAGGACCACCAGATTTTAATTAGATAATAAATGAGGGAGCTGCCTTAGGCCCAGGAAATATAAAAGTTCCTTTCGAAGGTGGTCAGTTCCCCTTTTAATATGAATTAACACAAATGATAACAAAGAAAGATATTGCAAAATCACGATTTAGGTATCTCGTTACAAAGCAATAGAAGCTAAATTTTTAATAAAAAGTGTCACGTTGTTTGTTCGGTTACTGGTCGTTGATACATTCAGGTTGAGTTATAGGGATAAACCAGACTAGATCTGAGGTTGTTAGGTGGCAAATAGGTGAGAAAAAGGTTTCAGGGTATAAGTCACAGTGACCGACGCCGGTCACTGGGTAACCGACCTCGGTTAGATAACCGCTGCCGATAGGGGATGATCGACACCGGTAGGGTCAGTAATCTAGGTGCTTCTGGGTAGAGGTTGGTTGCAGGGTGATTGTGGGATTATTAAGATTGGTGGATGGCTGAGGGGAATAATAGGAGGACAGGGAAGACTCAGAGTGTGATAAAATGGCCTTCTGGGAAATATCAAGATGTATGGGTGAAGGTTAAGTGCAGTATGTTGCTGGTAGTAGACCTAGGAATAAACTTATGATTACTATTAATCAACAGGCTCAAGAAAATGGTGCTTAGAAACATATAAAACACTACTTACTCATCCCTGATGCAGATGCAGATTTCAGGACTGTGATGATGAAGACAGGACCCAAGTTGGATGATCTGACAATCCAAGATGAGTTATCTCCTCTTCTGATGCTCGGATGAGTGTTACTGGGCTCTGGTTATTCAGTTGCAGTCTTGGGCTTGATGTCCTTCTCTATAAACTCTTCTTGTTTCTTCACTTGTCTCTCCTCGGCCAAGCAAATCCGGATTCTCTCGATCGCTTCTGATGATCCTGATTGGTCCAAAAATCCTTCGATCTTTGTTTCTAGTTAGGGGAGCCCATTTATAGGGAATCGATGGCGGTTACGTAACCGACGGTGGTCGTGTAGGAACCGGTATCGGTCAGGTCAAAGTGGGCTATTTTTAGTAAAATAGCCAACTTTCCCTCCTTTTCTCCCAAGGGATTAGTTGCGGGCTTGGTCAAGTGACTAGAAGGTCGGTTTTGGGTGCGAGAAAGGGGTCATTAGTCATGGGTGTGGATGTAGACCAAGTTATAGGTCTTAATTAGATTAGTTTAGGGTTAGGCCTAGGTCATGATGAGGTGGCAGGTAAGGCGATGTGGATTTATTAATTATAGGATAATTAATAAATAATTGTGTAAGGTTTAGGTGGTGAGGTTAGGTTACGAAATGAGATGTGGGTCACAAGGGGTTGTAAGACACAAATTTGGTGTGTACATCAGGAGGTATAGGTGGTTATAGTTCTGGTGGATCTGGTGGTTCTAGAGGAAGAGGCAACACAAGATATTTTGGATTAGGTGGTCAAGGTCCACAACAACCTCATAATATATATATGGAGATGTCTCTTTGTCTCTCATAGTATAGAGGTATAGAGAATGCTTCCGAACATGTGCATATGGTTGAAATATTATGGCACGCAAAAGGGATCACAACTTCTGAGTGTAAGGAAAGTGAATTTTCTACTACCTTGTAGGGATGAGAACACAGTGGGTATAGAAAGTTTGACCTTGATCAAACTTACGTTGATTATGTAGCATTGAAGGATGATTTATTAAAAGAGTTCTATATCTCGGAGTTTGAGAAGAAGAGTATCAATGCGCTCAAAGATATCAAACAAGGCACTACTGAGAGTGTACATGAGTATGATGCTCTCTTTAAGACACTTCTATCTAATTTGTCTTATGATATTCACACCAGCTAGCATGTACAATGGTTTGTTGGAGGATTGATTACACTATTTAGAAGGGTGCTATCGCATAAGACATACAATGATCCGTGTGAAGCATTGGAGGAAGCCCTATGTGCTGAGGCATTTGGGATCATTGACAATGGTGTTATTCCATTCTTAGAGGAGCAAATTGTAGCCATGGAAAAACAAACAGAAAAATTATCAGCAAATTCAGCTCATAAAACATGCATAGGGATTTGGTCTACAGATTATGAAGTGGAAGGTCACACCAAGGATAATTTCCCTCACAGATCTATATGTTCATTGTTGTTAGACTGTGAAATCTGTCATTTGAATCACAATGCTAGCAACTATCCTTTGTTATAACCCATGATAAGGAATAATGTATCCTACTTTTGGAAGATTTATAGGTCCACAATCCATGATACTGAGGATTTTTGATTGATTGGTTAGATACATGACACTATAGACGTTGGGGTATGATAGAAAAGTGTAACATAACTCTAAGAACAAGAACAAGCACCAGGATCAGGATCATAATCAACTACACTATGACAAGAATGAGGGCCATTTTGAAGGAGGTCATGGAAGAGGATGTGGATATCGAGGTGGATATGAAGGACGAGGCTGTGGTGGAGGAAGAATTGAGTTTCCTCATAGAATGTGCTATACATGTGGATCCCCTAATCATTATAGGTGTGAATGTCCCCAGAATGTTACATGTTCTTTCTATGAAAAAGAGTCATAGCTATGAGGAGTGCCCAGACTTATATGAGCATATCAGTAAACAACATAAGTAGGAAAACAAAGGTGCAAGGATGGTTAGGATCTAGCATGCGGAGGAAAATTAGTGGATGCCCAAGATAGCACTAGAGCTTGAGGCATTAACTATGAATATTACCAGACGTGCTGAAGTGACACACGTAAGAGAGGCATCATACCAAAACCCTACAATCACTAAGGAGGAGGTTTTTCATGTAAGGTACCAAGATCCTTCCCATCAGAAGGAATTCTATCAAGAGACCATGGAGGTCCTCGGAAATATTCAAGGTGAAATACAATGTTTTAAAGAGTAGTCTAGAAAGAAGCAAGGAAGGTCCCCTCTGATATTGATGACATCAAAGAGGTGTGTAAAATTATACGCCATGAGAATATTATTCCATTATTAGGGAAATGGTTGAAGATGAACACTCCATGCAAAAGCATTGAGAATGAATGCAAGATCCTACATGCAAATTTTCCCTCTGATAGCATTGAATATGATAAATAGATCACTCTGATTGTTGTTGTAGATGGATGGATGTTGAGAAATATTTTGATTGATATAGGTGTGGAAGTCAATGTTCTTACTTTAGATTCATGGGTATAAATGAGGAGACCTCCATTATATCCATCATCTAATGTGTTGTTTATGGAAAATAGGACTAAGACCACTCCCATAGGATTTTTGAAGGATGCATCTATAACCATACAAGGGGCCAAATTCACTAGGGATTTTGAGGTATCAACACTTGTAGAAGCAGAAATTTTTCTATCCTTTCTTGGATGCCCTTGGTGTTATCTGAATAATGCTGACTTGAGATTCAATAAGGGGTATATCAGCTTTGAGAACAAGGAGGAAAGGGTTGTGATATCTTTGATAGATGGAAATTCTACACCATATGTTGAACCTCTAAGTGAGGAGGACTTAAATAGAATCTATGTACGCACTATTTAGGACCCAGAGGTCAATGAAACATCAAAGGAAGGCATCCTACAGTGAGAGGATTCTCAGTCTATTGGTGATACTATGAGTATTGCTTATGACAATTGGGGTCATGGTACATATGAACTAGTAGGGTGAGAGGTAAAAATCATGGTTTCACATAAGAATGGACTTCTTTTTTTTCAATGGATAGGTAGCGCAGTACCTATGTATATAGGAGCAGAAGATCTTCCTGTATTCTTACAAGCCATGGAGTCATAGTGGATAGACCAAGTTAGGAGAAGAGACATGTTAACATATATATTGCACAAGAAAACAATGCGCTGGTGGGTAGTTCACAGAAATAATCTTATGGAGTGGAAGGAGATCAGAATCAACCTATCTAACAAGTTTGTAAGAATCAATGCACCTATGTATATTTGCACTTATAATGGTGATCAACCTATTTAGCACCACATTCAGCAGTGTGAGAGACTCTTGACAACATGGCATAAAGCATTACCACCTTCACTCTAGGTGCATAAATGGTATTCCGCTCTACAAGGGTGTGCATGCACTTGGTATGTATACGCAGAACTACATCAAGAGACTAGAAACTGGTAAAATTTGACTACAAGAATGATCCAGCCCTTTAACTACTTTTCTTCCCAACCTCTAATAGAAGAGGCATTAAAATTTTTCAAGCAGTTAACCATGGGGGAAAGTGCAAAGGAGGAGGAGCTCATACATGAATTATTTGGTGAGACAAAATTAGGTGCACATTTTGAAGATGAAGAAGAAGACTCCATATTTCTTGAACGTTCTTGCCTTGAGAAAGAAAAAGGAAAGATGGTGTACATCGTGGATGATGAGGAAGTTTAAAACTTGGATATTGACTATTCACAGGGGGTACGTGAGGTATTGGATATTACAGATAAGGATATGCGTACATACCATGAATTAATGAAGACAAAGAAGGTCAATATAGGATTGGAGGCTGAGCCTAAGGAGGCCATAATTAGAGACTACTAGCTAGACTCAAAGGTGGAAAACATTATTGAGTTACTACGAGATTACCAGGAATTATTCCCTCAAGGGTATCATGAACTTAAAGGCATGCATGAATCACTTGGGGAAATGAAGAAAAATCTTAAGGAAGGTGTGCATCTAGTGAGAAAGAGACTTTACAGAATGAATCCTAATTTATGTGAAAAGGTAAAAGAAGAAATTGATAAAATGCTGAAGTCTAGAATAATTTGACCTTTGGATGAATCAGAGTGGGTTAGTCCTATGGTGATCAATATCAAAAAGGATGGTAGAATTCGAATTTTTGTTGATTATAGGGAGCTAAATGAAACATGTGTCATATATCCCTTTCCTACACCATTCACTAAGGAAATACTGGAAGGATTAGCAGGGCGTGAAATCTATTCCTTTACAGATGGGTTTTCTGGGTATCATCAGGTTCGATTTGCCCAAGAGGATCAGGAAAAGACAAATTTTACTACTGAATGGGGAAGCTTTACCTATACTTTGATACCTTTTGGATTGAAAAACGCACCTGTTGTATTCTCACACAGTTGTTTAGGCATTAAAATATTTTATTCACAACTTCTTATAGGTCTACCTTGATGATTGGACAATATATGGGCTTATTAAGGATCACTGTGACAATCTACGCTTAATGTTTGAACAATGTAGGTAGTTGAGTATCTCTCTGAACATCAAGAAGTGCATATTTGCTACACCTTTTAGAATACTGTTGGGACACATAATCTATAAGGAAGGATTGATTTTTGATCCAGCTAAGGTTATAGTAATTTTAGGGTTGGAAGTGCCTACTAGTCAGAGGAAGGTGCGCATATTTTTAGGTCACATAGGATATTATAGAAAATTCATCAAGGGATATGAAAAAATTTCTGCACCTCTGTAAGAGTTACTGAAAGAAAAAGGTACATTGTATTGGGGAGAATCATAGCAGCGCACATTTGAAACATTAAATGAGAAACTTACTACTACACCTATCCTACATTTTCCTTCATGGGATAAACAATTTCGTGTACAAGTGGACATCTTTGGCACAATCATTGGTGCAATATTAGATCAACTTGGAGAAGGTATTGATGATCATCCTATCTTATTTACTAGTAGGAAGTTGGCACCTGATGAACATAATTATACAACTACATAGCACGAAGCTTTGTCAATGATCTATGCATTACACAATTTTCAGCAATATTTTCTAGCTACCACCATTTGTATTCTATATGGATCACATGGAATTTAATTACTTGGTAAACAAACTCATCTTGTAGGGGAACATATGCAGATGGGGTACTCGTATTTCAATAGTTTGATTTCACATTTGTCGTTAAAGATAGGGAAAAGTAATTCTAGACCAGACTACCTATCTAGAATTCACTCAAGTGAAGAAGCACAAACAATTAAAGAAACCATGTCAGATCCCTAGTTATATAGGTTACAATGTATGCCAAATGAGCTTGATGACATTGTTATTTTTCTACGGACTGGTATGGCACCAGAAGGAATGAAGGCATTGGAAAATAAATAGCTTTCCATACACGCGACACCTTTTATGTTGATTATTGGTGACCTATACAAGTTAGGAAGAGATGAAGTATTACGCCGTTGTGTATTAGAGCATGAGCTTAAGGATATAATTGATGAGGCTCATGGTGTTATTATAGGTGGCCACTATACAGGTGATGCTATTGCACACAAAATCCTACTTGTTGGATTATGGTGGGAGACATTGTATAAATATTGTAAAGAATATTGTAAGGCGTGTGATTTTTTTAGTGCCTAGTAAAACTAGGACAAAGAGATGAAATGCCACTGAGACCTATTATCAGTGCAAACCATTTGATAAATGGGCCACTGATTTTGTAGGACCTATTTCACCAACCACGTGCAGGACGGGATCACACTATATCATTACTTACATAGATTATCTCACACGGTGGGCAGAAGAAGCACCTACAAAGGACTATACAATAGCTACAATAGCTAGGTTGTTATGGGAGAATGTTCTTACAAGATATGGATGTATTTTAATTTTGACAAGTGATAGGGGTACACAATTTTTAAATGAAACCATAAGGCTCCTATTAGATGATTTTATGGTTGCCCACCATAAGACTACACCTTACCACCCTCGAGAAAATGGAACTGTTAAGGCTTTCAACAAGATTTTGAGCTAGACATTGACAAAAATTTGTGATTTTGGAAGAAAGGATTGAGATGATAAATTTTTAGCTGATATTTGGGCATATAGAACCACTTATAAGACATTGAACAAGGCCACACCATTTTAGTTTATGTTTGGCATCGAAGCCATTCTTCCTATAGAATTCATGTTACCTTCTTTGCACATTGTGTGTGCTGGAGGTCTAGCTGATGAGAAATATTTAGAAATATATATTGAAAATATGATTCAATTGGATGATCGAAGAGCCATAACACATTAGATTCAAAAGTAAGAAAAGGCCAGTTAGAAAGCATGACATGATAGAAATATAAAGGATAAGAAGTTGGCAGTTGGACAAATGGTACTTCTTTATGACTCTAAGTTCTTGCACCATCTAGAAAAGCTCAAAGTACATTGGTTGGTGCCATATGTCATCACTTACATACTTGAATCAGGTGCTTGCTAGTTAGAAGCACTTGATGGAACACGGTTACCCGATTACTTTAACAAGAGTAGGCCAAATCCCTTCTATAAATAAGTATTCTTGGTGTTTGTAATAAGGTAGTATTTCCATTTAGATTAGGTTTTCAATTATGTATTTCCTTAATGTATTTCCTTCATTGTCATTATGATTTCTCAATTCAGTTGTTGTTCTTGTGTAATAAGTGTGTTTGCATGCATGAAACTAATTACTATGTGAAGAATGTTTATGCATAGAGGAATGCACATAATTTAGTGTGGGGAGGTTGTAGTTATCCAAGTAAAAGACTATGGGAATTGAAAGGTGAAAGGAATAAGCTACTACGGGTGTGCTTTAAGTCAAAAGAATATTACTTCTCAAAAGTGAATAAGGATGAAGATGAATGAAAGGATAGTATAACATGAGGTAAGTAGAGGCCATGATAACTACTAGGAGAAGGTACAATGATGAGGTACTTGAGTGTAAGGGCGTGCACTGAAGATAAGTCTGTGACCAGAGGGTAGGAAGGTGCGCTAGAAGGTTATAGTTGGGGCGAGAAGATGTACCACATGTAATGAATGAATTTGATCAATGAATGAGAGGATATTTTGTAGGTGGAGTAATAAATGCATCAAATTTTGAAAAACTATATAAATATGGGATGCGAATTAATTTTTACCATTGCGACTAAGAGTATTTGAGGAAAGAGATAAGTACGAAGAGCCGAGTGATTGGGTTAAGGTGTGAAGGGTGTGAAACCAAGAATGACAAACAGATCTGTGTAAAAAGAAGCTTACGTCTGCGGTGGTGAAGGTTTTTAGGGAAGAAAGGTGACAAAGAGGAGTTAAGGAATGAAGTTTTCACCTAGGGCATGATTGAATCAAGCTAGGGTTTGTTTCGTAAATTATATAGTTAAAGAGGAGATGATTACAAGGTTAAAATGGCACCCAATTAGGAAGCTATAGCAAGAGAAAAAGGAAAGAAGAAGGTGGTCGTTGAGGAGGAAAAGATGGCACCCGAAAGAAATTTTTCAGAAATGCAATATCCAGAAGGATTCATCGTTGATCAGGAATGGGATTCACACATCAGAAAGAGAAAATTAAGTGAATATAATCATAGGACCTTAGAGAATAAGAAGGAGATCGATTCCTTGCTCACTACAAGGAAAAACAAACATATGTTAGATGACATGCTAGTTTATGATGATGCAAGCAAGAAGCTTCTGAAGAGAATTGGGGTCTACCAATTATATGAGCCCTTATACTACTGGCTCATGAGTAGAGTGCATGAGGAATTCTTCTATTTTGCAAGACGTAGAGTTAGAATCTCATCCACTCTTATCTCAATCATGAAAGGTTTTAAGGCCATACGAGAGGATATAAAAAATGATCTCATAGATAAAGCCATGATCTTGAAGACCAGATAGGAGTTGGGGTACATGACGGGTCTGTGTAGTATGGATATAGAAAAGTTAAATAATTGTCTAGTTGTGCAAGTAGCAACACACCTTGTTATGAATTTGAACAACCAGGAGTGGTGGTCACAGGTAAATACTATGTGGTTACACATTGTGTGCAAGATGTTAGAAGTAGTAGTCTACAATATTGCAGGCTACATTGTAGAGAAAAAAGTTGAGGAATTACACACAGGAGGGAAGCTCATCTTTGGGGCTGTTCTATTATCACTGGTATTCATGGAAATTGGAGAGTACCAGACGGGGTGAAGGAAAAGATATGGTAATACCCCATGGAGAATAAGGTTACTAGCTAAAAGGTTCAACAAATACTTATGTAAAGGGTGGAGATATGGTATAACTGGCTCCGCGTGACATTTGAGGAAGAGTGGCACATCTCGAAGGAACTACCATTAGTAGTGGGGAACATGTCCAGTTTTTTGTGCATCAACATTTTTTACATCACACGATTTCCAATGAGAGATGGAGTTTGGATCCCTTTTTGTAATTTGCCTACACATTCATTGTAAGGTATTTCCAAGCGTATATTTATAGATTCATAGACACGGGCCGACTGGTATTCAATGTAGATAAGGTAGACTATGACTACCACATGTTGAGGAAGAAGTATGTGTATCCGGAAGGAAGTGCCTATGTTGAGAGGCTCATTTCAGAGGTGTTGAGTACTAAGCCAATAAGTCTAGATGTAGCAGATATAGGGGCAACATAGTGTATCCTCAGCTAAAGCCCAAGATGGAGTAAAATAAGTATGTGGAGAATGAATTCATGCTCTCATGACCACTGAAGGATAAGAACACAATGTAAAACATATCGATGCAAAGGCCCACAGAAACTGTTGAAGTAGAGGATGAAGAAGAGGAGTGTGAAAATAGTGGAGGCTTGGAGCGTAGAAGAAAGCAACCATATGACAGAAAGAGTCATAGTGCATGACCAATCCACCTCAGGGATAGGACGAAGAGGAAGATATGGAGGTTGACAGATTTAAGAAGTATTCAGATGCACAAGACTCAAGGTGGAGCCCCACAACTGGTAAGTAAATCACCTCATCTCTCTCCACACAAGGATACTGTTGAGTGAAAGAGGAGAAGAAATTTAAAGTTGGATGAAGAAGTGGAGGAATTAGGGGAGATTGAGTGCATCTTCTACCCCACTGAGCAAGAAGAGGAGCCATAAACGAGGAAGAACAATAGGGAGAAAAAAATATGAAGAGATGAGGACGAAGAAGAAAGAAGAAGAGAGAGGAAACCTCTGGATCCATTACAGTGACTTACTCAAGGTATAGCGAGACATACTCCTAACCTTGAAGCTACAATTCCCTAGGGTCCTAGATCAAAGAGGATGAGTGGGAAACATAGTGCACCAATCATGGGCTATACAGAGGACACTAGAAAAATAATTTGTTCCCATTTCCAAAGTACTATAGAACAAAAGGATTTATTTGGTTAGGAATTAATGAATGGGGATATGGTGACTATTTGCACTAGAAATTAACTCTCGTCACCAATGCACACCCACATGGATGAGCCTAATTTTTCTGTATACGAGGAGTCCTTGTGTGTCAAGATGAATGAAAGAGACACCTCAAGCCAGGCACATAACAATTAAACCCACTGTTATGTCAGATGAACAAGTTAGCAATGTGTTAGTAAAGGTTTCTATTGAGGTTGAAAGAAGAACATGGACAAGGCCACCAAATTAGAGTGCTACGCTAGGACTTGAAGATGAAGGATGAAGTGATAGCATGTCTGACCAAAGAGAAGGACTTGGAGCAGAAAAGAGTAGTGTGTTAATTGGCATGGCAGAGGTTGTTGGAGATCATGTGATGAATCATGTCCACATTTTAAATATAAGGCACTAGAACATTTCCCCTCAACAATGCATTATGTTAGAGCTTTTGTGGACTTGGTATTGGAAGATGAAATGATCAGAATGCCAAAACCAAAGAATCTTGAAGAAAAGGTAGAAAGGGCTAAGGCCTGTAGTAGTAAGAAAGATTGCATCATATGAAGGCCTACTACAAGCGCTCCAAGAAGAATTGAAAAATGTGGATCATGCCTTAAATATATGCATAAATCTAGAGACACTGATCAAGGTAAAACTCTAGAAGAAGATAATGTATTCCAGAGGGCTATGAAGGATGAACCTGGGCCACGTTAGAATGGTTAACACTCGTAAGAAAAGTGTGAGGCCCTACGTAGCAGCACAAGATACACACAAGTGAAGGACCTATTATATGATCTTGGAAAATCATCACATAAAATATGGATGCGTTGAAGGAAATAATAATGCAATGCTCCCCAACATCTATGTTGGTATTGGTATGAATGAAAAAGGTGAATTGATTGAAGTTACCTAAGATGAACTAGGAGTCTTGTTATTTTGGACATACTAGAGAAGGTTAGAGAAAGCCATTCCATGCGTGGCAGGGCCTTGGAGAACAAAATAAAGGAGGAGCATCCAGAGTTGATCCTTCAAACTGATACAGAGAAGAAGGCTACCTCCTAATTTTTTTTTTATCATCTACATTTCTTTCCATTTCAACATTATTTATAACTATTGTCGGGACCCAAAAATGAGATTAGTGTGGGGTAATGCTGATTAGAAATACTTGTTAGAGATCACACAAGAATTCCATGAGGGAAAGAAGGCCAGGATCACGGGCTGTGGAGGGACAGGAAGAACCTGCGCGTAGAGGGGAAAGTTCAACTTTCCAGAAATTAGCTAATTTTAAGCATAAAGACCTAATTTTAGAAGATGGCATGTAGAGCACATACACAAGGAGACACATGTGTGCATGCATTGTTCTCTTTAGCGGATCTAGATCGGCACGTAGATAACCTAAGATTTTGTCTATAGATTTCCTTATTATAAGGAGCTTCTATGTTTATCAATAGATTGGAATTATTGGCAATCTAAGTGTCATCCCTATGTGTCATTGAGTAGTGCATGTTCTTGATTCAATCATGATTATTTTTTAAGCTTGTCTTTCTAGATCTTAATATGACATGCATTGTAGAATGCTGGATTAGTTATGGATCTCTAGTTTCTTCCTTCATCATGATAAATCCTGCTACAAACAACACCTCAAGAGGCACCTAGTACCTTTGCGCACTTCAGGTGGAGTGATCAACGTTGTAGGGTGTTATTGTGGTAAATTCTAGGTTGCATCAAATACATTCTACTGGGGAGGTCTGTTCATATTAGTTGAAATTGGTTCTATAAAAATAATGTGACTGTATGATCTAAAAAGTTGATTATGTGTGCCGCGGGAAATTTCACCTAGAGGAGGACACATGCACTTCAAGTGCTCCTATCTGAGCCTCATTGCGTTGGTGTGTTCTATGTTGTGCTAAGGAAAAAATCATTATTATAGTTATTTATGTAATGTTTAGCTATGAGGATTTTATATGGTGTGGATGAATTAGCTCTGAGCGACGGTTAGGGGTGATTTTTTTTCCAACCGAGTATCCCCCCTCATTGGGGTGTATGCAATGATTTCACACACATATGCAACCAAAAGGAGGACTTAGGTAGATATAAATTATATCCCTTCAAGGGGAGGGGATGTGCATGGTAGAAACCAAGGCAATGCAAACAAGTGACTAGATACATGTGTTAGTTAGCAAGAGTATCCAACATGTTATAGAAAAAACATGTAAATATCAAGTTTATCTATAATAAGACCATGAAAATATAGTTTCAAAACATGCTTATATCACTTCTTAAGTCACAAGATATTCAGGGCGAAAGTGGGCCAAATGCATACAAATACTGATTAAACAAGACATATCACATAGCCACAAACAATGACATATAATAGCAAACAATGGAAAATAGTGTCAACCAAAATTTTCAGACAACCATTGGCAGGAAAAATAGTCCTAAAAGGAAATTACTAACATGGGCAACTCGTTAGCATTGTATATATCAATGAAATAGTGTGATAGTAATAATATGAAACTAGTTATAAATGAAATAATAACACCTATAATGTGTAGAAGAAAGTAGATGCCCCAGGATCCTCGATGGGATTGGTAAGAGGTTACAATAATACAATTGTGTTGTTTAAGACATGGAAGGAATTTTCATTCACTCAAGAAGGACAAACTGAAACACGTTTGTGTAGAAAGAAAATATATTGAAAAACTAAGTATATGTTTAGCATGGGAAACCAAATGTACATATAAGGAGAATAAACAAGCAATATTAGTGCACAAACCAAGATATGCAGTATGTAGTGTATGAGTTTGATGAGATGGTATGAAAATGGGAATTAGATAGGAATAGCCTTCCCCCCAGAAGAGATGGTATGCGATGTGTATGATCTGAGGTTCATAATAAGTTATCCCTTATTAAATCAGCAGGAACTATAGACCAAAAGGTGTCATCGAGAACGAGTTAGAG